>OZ034806.1:29052530-29590311 GCA_964028335.1 Altica lythri | reverse complement strand
GGATTACAACAAAGGCCATCTATTGAGAACATCTGAAGTGATAAAAACGACGTCACATTGCGGCGTATGCACTGAACGGCAGGGAGACTACTCGCTCAACACAGAAACTGAAATAATCACAGACAAACGTTCAGAAATGTGGTTTGCCAACGCTTAGGGACAAAATTGCTTTCCGCATACAACTACATCGACTATTTCTGTTCTGAAGTCCCGCCATATTTTTAGCTGTGCGACCACATCATCAGTACTTAATTTCGGTGAAATTGTATATTACCCCCCTGTGTAGTGAAGTTTTTGGCGTTTTTTTAACAAATTTCGACACATCACATCTCTAGAAGTATCTCAATTGGAGATATTTTGAGTTATATTGTTTTTATAAATTAGATTAGGATCTGTTCAGTGTTATGTGACACACGGGTGTCACTATTGTTTGTAGAGATGTAAATATACCCAACCATCATTTTTAAAGCGCATGGATCCCGCCTTTGAATATGGAAACAGGTAAAACAATCACTTAAAGATAAAACCATCGTTATGCAGTTAAATTATATTTTAGAAACTCTGTGTAATTACGAACAAAACCTAGAAAAACATATTGATAATAACATGGATGTGGATATAGCAATGAACGGTAATATTTTAATTTAACTATCATAACCTATAATAAACTTTGATTTATTATTTACACTTTTTAGAAGGAGAAAATACATCCTCTGATAATAAAACTTATTCAGATAATATAGGTAAGATTTTTAAATATCATTTATATGTGTTCAATAATGTTTTACCTTATTTTTAGATGAAGAAAATAAAGAAGATAAACCAGGTTAGTTGCAGTTTATTTTTTATTAATGCATGTTTATTATAGTGTATAGTTAGGTATGTTAACATTTGTGTCATAACTGAGTGTTCTAAGTGTGTATTAATTTTATATTGTTCCCACAAATTCCTACTAGTTAGTACAGAAATGTTGATAAAATTTGGCTTCTTAAACTGTAGTTTTATTGTGAATTTAATAACTTAATTGTTTTAAACAGCAGTACTTAAACAAACTTTCTGATTTTATTGCGTTATTTTTGTATTTATTCTGTTGTTATTTCTTGATTTTTAGTTTTATTGAGATGTTATCATATTTGAGGTTAGGTTCCTTGATTCGTTAAATTAGTACAAATAAGGCCAAATTTTATAAACAAAATATGTCTCATGATAGGATTTTTCTCGATTTTAAATATAGATCAATAAGTTAGGAAAAAATCACCCGTTTTTTCCTTTTTGACATAAGTATAGACGGGTTTGAAAGTTGTAATGTGTATAGTATAATACAAAAACCCTGTCTTCTAGGGATTCATGGATTTTTTAGTGCAAAGTTTTTTAAATTAAAGCGTCGACAAATAAGATTGGCTAACTTAAAATCGAATAATAAACAAAGAAGTTATTTCAAAAATAAAATCAAAATACCTGTTTTTAAATAATGTTAACAACTTTGTTACTATTTGCAAAAAAATCTTTAAATATAGCTGAACTTGTGGGTTTTATTGTGTAAAAGATTAGGTCGAAAAGTTTTTGCACAATTTAATTTGTTTATTCCGCTTTTTTTTTGGAAAATGCACCAAATTCTAAGGATTGTCTAGAAAATTTGACAAAATGGTTTTTAATAATCTGGGGCTTATTTTCATATTAATACTTAAACAAACTATAAAAAATAAATAAAAAAATATATATATAAACTTGCTTAAAAATAAATAGCACTTATAAGCTTATAAACAATTAGAATATCTCCTTAGAAATTAGTTATAGACAAATGACAATAACATATTTAAAAAAATGGTTAATAAACACACATTTGTTTTTATAAAAAAGGTGCTACGGCCATTAGGAGCCAAGATAACTTTCTTTAAAAAAAAAAACACTATTACGTCAATTAATAACATTAATGGCTAAAATTAAAAAATATATTGCAAGACAGTTCAAAAATCATAAGAAAAATGTCAAAGATTTTTTCAATATACTGTTAGTTTAAGTCTTAACGATGAAAGCCTCATATTGTTTAGATCCATTGTTGCAAATTTCTGGACGTGCCTTAGAATTTGGTGCATTTCCCTAAAAACAAATTAGATTGTGCAAAAATTCTGGCTCATCCCTTGCACATAATTATTATACAGTAAAACCTTCAAGTTCAGTTATATTTAAAAACAGATGTTTTGCTCTTATTTTTGCAATAACTTTTTTTTATTGTTTAATAATTGATTTTAAATAAGCAACTCTTATTTTGTTTATTTTTTCCTCTCTAAATACAAAAGTTTTTAAGATACTAGCAAACCACTGATTTTGATGCTTTAATTTTTTATTTATAAAACATCGATTAATCCCAGATAAGAGCAATCATACTACACTATCCATTTCAACTTTCAAAACTATTCTTTGGAGAAAAAATCTAATTTGGTTTGCCTATTAGTTAGTATTTATTCAACATAATTTATATACAATTTACATTGTTTTATAATGACTTTCCCATGTTCTAAATTTTTTTGATAAAACTACAGACAAAATATTGATTTGTTTATAGAGGAATGTTCTCAAACTAATATAAATGACAACTTTTTTTTATATACTAGCTGACCCCGCTAGGATCGCCTAATAATTAATGTTTTTTTGGACAATTTTTATGATTTTTTCTAGTTTTTTCGATTGATTTCCATGATTTTATTACTGTACTATTGTACTCGCAACGTCGTTCGGGTGGCGTGTGATTGTTGTATAACAATTTCTTACTCCACCCCATTTAAGGAATGGGAGAGAAATTTTGATGCATCAGATGTTAAGTTGAAAGAAGATAAATACATCTGTGAAAACCGCATTCGAATCGGATCAGTAGTTTTCATGTGATGCGCGCACAAACATACAGACAGACAGACAAAAAATCTAACCACATTTTTGGGTTCTATTTCGATGTACCCGCGACGCGTTCGCGTGGCGTGTTGATTATTGTATAAAAATTTCTTTCCTCACCCCGTTGAAGGGGGTTGGAAGAAGACAAATACGTCTTTGAAAACCGCATTCGAATAGGATAAGTAGTTTTCATGTGATGCGCGCACAAACATATACATTTCTACAGTTTTACTATATGTATAGATTTGTCGATTTTATCAATTTTTTTTCTATGTACAGTTTTTACTTTTTTTGTTGTTGTATTCTAACGCTTTTAGCCATTTTTTGTTTTTTTTTTTTTCGTTTTTTACATTTTTCTTTTGTCTACATATTTTGTGATATTGTTGGGTTTATTTGTTTATACCATATTTTTAAATTTTATCTATTTATTTTTTTGGTTTTTTCTATTTTGCTAGTTTTTAATCTTTTTTGTTTTTTCATTTTTTTTTTCGATTTTGCTCCATGGATCGAATACCTACTACTCGTATTTTTTTCACAATTGTCAACAACTTTTTACGATTTTCAACTTTTTTTAAAAGTTTTTGAAAGTTTTTTCACCATTTGATCAATGTTATGTCAAGAAGTTTAGACCAATTCTAATATTTATTACATTTTTCAACATTTCTGTATGACTTTAAATGTTTTTTTTAACCATTTTCACCAATTTTTCAGAATTTAAGAATTTTTTATAGTTTTTAATAATTTTTCACTTTTTTCAACATTTCTGTATGATTTTCGACATTTTCAAAAATTTTTCAAGATTCCAACAATTTTTTACGATTTTCATCAACTGTTCACGAGTTTTAAACATCTCCAACATAATTTTTCACGATTTTTAACACATCAGGATTTTCAATTGTTTCAAAATTTTCAGCTATTTTTTTAAGATTATTAACGACTCCCACAATTTTTACCGTTTTTTACAATTTTTCTAGATTTTTAACATTATTTCAGCATATTCGTAAATTTTTCACGATTGTTAACATTTTTTACCATTCTCAATTTTTATTTATATATAATTTTTGACAGTTTTTTAACCATTTTTATGAATTTTTTAAGATGCCAACGGTTTTTTTACGATTTTTATCAACTGTTCAATATTTTCACGATTTTTAATATTATATCACGATTTTAAAATTTTTTCATAATTTTCAGCAATTTGTTAACGACAATTATTTTTTCACCATTTCCAACAATCTTTCTGTATTTTAAAAAATTTTTCAGGATTTTCTTCAATTTTGCACGATTGTAAATTTTTTTAATTTTGCTTTTTTTTTATATAATTTTTGACAGTTTTTTACCATTTTTATAAAATTTGAGAGTTTTTTGCTGTTTTTATCAAATTTTTTAAGATTGTTAAGAATTTCTTAAAATTTTTCACTTTTTTTATCATTTTTGCATGATTTTTAAGATGTTAATCATTTTTTACAATGGTCATAAAATTTTCAACAGTTTTTCAAGATTTTCAAAACAATTTTTCATGATTTATAATATTATATCATGATTTTTAAATATTTTTCATAATTTTCAGCAGTTTTTAAGATTATTAACGACTAAAAATTATCTATAACTTCTTTGTGGCATTAACTATCTATATTTTCTTTTATTTTTGGGGAACTTTCTTTACTAAAATCAATAATCAATATAATAAATCAATATTTTAAAAATGACACTTGCTTATTTATCATGATGAATATATCAAATTTGTCCAGGGTCGTCTTTTAAAACTGAAAATGCCTGACAAAATTAAAATAATTAAAAAAATATTTTTTTGGTCCTCCGTCCAGAAACAATACTATTAATTACTTCAAAATCGTCCGGAAAATGGCATTTTCCGGCCTAGGCCGGCAAAGTAGCTTTTAGATTATCTAAAGAGATGGCGCTATGAGTTTAAATTTTGTCATCAAAAATACATAATGAATAATACAAATTTTAATTAAATTTATTTAAAAACAGCGTATAATATACTAAACTTACCTATAACTTTTTCCAAACATAAGCAGGATTCTAAATTTCTCTCACAACTTGTATTTTAAAATTTGACATTTATGTCAATTTAGAACTACTTATCATTCGATTATGAAAATAGTTCATTGTCTCTGCTATCGTTATATAAAATTATTAGATATTAATGTTAATATTTTCAATATAACAATTTTTACTGTGCTGCTTATTAGCACAGTATTTGTATGTATAAAAATTAAGGAACTTGAAATCGATTATCAGAAAATCATTCCTTATTACTAATTTTTTTAATCCTGCAATAGATGTCAATAAACAATCTTGTATGTCACAAAGTAAAAAGCACAGGTAAAAAGTTTTTGAACTTGTTGTGTTTGCAACATATGTTAATTAAAACACTAATAACACTAGTAACAAGTTATTATACAACTATAAATATAATTATAATATGTATTAACATCACGTCATACCAATACCAGTTGACAGTCTGACGTCTTCTAGTCACTGGTCTAACTTCAGGTAGGACAAACGGTCAACTGTTGAACATAACAGAACTTTTGAAAATATTAAAAATTAGTCGGACAAAAAAATAGTGTGTGTTACACATCCGGAAAATATTTTGCAAGTGCTCGTATTGTTTCGCCTCGGTGCTACGCACCTCGGCTACACAACTTTACTCGCTCTTGCAAAATGTCATTTTCCGTCCTTGTGTCACAAATAACTATTTTTCTTTTTTAAACTTTCTACAACGTCGTTTTCGAAGACAAAAATTATGTACTTCTTGATGCAATGCTTTTTTTGGAATTATAATTTTTGATTTGTTTCTATAGATACATAGTTTGTATTACAAGATTTTAAATCGGTACCGATGATTTTTAGATAAATTGAAATTCAGTCTCTTAAGAATATTTTATTGAACACGTGTTTTATGGTTTATTATAATTCACCCACTAAGATTGCAAATAAGGGGTTGAAACTTTGTACGGATAATATTTAATAATTACTGCGTTTTCTATAAAAACAAAGTCGTGAACAATAGTTGGTATCTTGAAAAATTGTTGAAAAAAGTTAAAAACATGTCGAAAGTCATACAGTAATCTTGAAAAACATGAAAATTTTATAAAATTATAAGAAATTCTTGATAATCTTATAAAACTGATAATACTGGGTAAAAAACTGTTAAAAATTATAAAAAAAAATGTTGAAAATTGTAAAAATAACTGATAATCGTCAAAAAATAGCGAAAATGCTGAATAATGTTAAAAATCCTGAAAAATTGTTCAAGTTCCTAAAAAAAGTTGAAAAAAATGGTTAAAAAATTGTTGACAATTGTGAAAAATCCTAAAAAACGTGTTAATTCGTAAAATATTATTGAATATTCAGAAAAATTTTAATAATAATAAAAAAAAATTAAAAATCATGAAAAAAAGAGGAAAAAATTGAGAAAAAAAAAACAGCAAAAAAGGGACAAAAGTGTAAAAATTAAAAAATACAATTTAAAAAAAGTAAAAACCTGTATATAGACAAAAAATATCGCAAAATTACAAAGTTCGCCCGGTCAGATTGTAAAAAATATGGAATACATAGTTTAATATTCTAATTTAAAGGAAAATATTGACTTATATTAGGCGTTACTACCGCTATAGCGGGTGAGTTCATTTCTTAAAAATATGGATACACGTTAGTTATTACCATTTTGTAAGAAAACAATCTTTGATGATTTTATCCCATCTGAGCCTCCATTAGTGGATTTTCAACCCCTTTTCAATTGGAAACATATCGAACTGCATTTCTAATACCTATACTAAATCTATAATTTTTGACCAACAAATTCATGATTTATTGAAGGTCTTCTTTACAATATCGTTCCTGTTACACTTGTTTCAAAGTTCACCAAATTGTTTGATGAAAAACAGGTTGATCAACCTTTAAAGAACATTATTTCGTAATTAGTTTCCGGAATAATTTCATTTTTATTCTAATAAACTTGTTTTCCACTTCCTCACGTTTTTCATATTTTTGTTGCTTTTTTATTTCGGTATTTGTTTTTACCTTACTTCTGCCAGTTTGATTTTATTTATTATCTCTTTGATATGCTTTGTTTTATCTAATCAAATCTAAATAAACCTGACATGGTCACTCCTGTGGAGCCCCATGTTTTAAGCACTGCTTCCTGTGGGAATATTGTGACCAGGTTCGGCACCAAGAGTCCTTACATGCACCCGTGCGTGCAGGACTCTAGTTTGCTCAGCTGAAAATCAACACCACGCTGATCTTCAGGTAGGCTTGAATCCAGATATCCCAAGTTCCTTGAGTTACTGTTGCCACAGTGCAGTTCCCTTTATAAGAGATTTGAGTCCTGTTACTAGCTCCTCAAGGTGGTGATAGGATTTAGGGTTCGTGTCACCGTAGATGAGGAATCGTTTATGGTCCAAGGCCTCACACTCGAATAGAATTTGAGTTGCCGTCTCATCTTCCATGGCATACAATCAGCACGAGGTGGGTTCCTGTGTCAGAATCCCCATCATTCGAAGGTGTAGTCTGAATGGTCCGTGCCCATTGAGCAGGCCCACCAGTACTCTTATCTGATTTCTGCCAAGATTCAGTATGTCGGAAGTCAGTTTTTTGGAGTATCCTTTGAGCGTCAGCTTCGAGTGCCTCAGTCCTACAGTAGTACTCCAGTGTTTGGTCAACTCTCCAGTTCTTGACTTTGGTCCTTACCCAGGCTCTAGGCAGTCCCAATACAAGTTCTGGACCAACAAATCGTGTGTCCGCTCCCTTCTTGTCCAGAAGGTCCGCGGTTTCATTACCTTCAAAACCCTTATGCCCTGGCACCCACTCCAAGAAGACCCTGTTGTGTCTAGCCAGTTCATTGAGGTTTTGTATGTACTCCCAGATCAGCTTGGAACTAACCCGGAATTGTTTTAAGGCCAGCAGTGCAGCCTGGCTGTCAGAGAAGAAAGTTATCCTCTCCCCTCTCCAGCCACGGCCTCGGGCGTGATCGGCAGCCTTTAGTAAGGCGAATACCTCAGCCTGGTATACGGTTGACTCCGTTCCCAAGCTGAAGTGCAGCCTAAGGTTGCGTGGATCACAGACCCCTGCACCGGTTCCTTCTAAAGTGAGAGATCCGTCAGTAAAGTACTTGATCCCTGCATCGTCGAAAATTCTTTGAGAGCCGTCCTCAGTCCACTCGGCTCTGTCTCTTAGCCGGACTTTGTATCGTCTCTCAAAGTTGAAACTGGGGATCATCTGGTCAGTTGGCAAGCCTGTCAACAAGACCTGACAATCCCCAGTGAACAGCGTGCGGTAACGATGCATGCCATCACCATCACACCCGTTAACTTTTAGCCTGTGAGCTCCCGACATCGCCTCCCCCTTAATGTAAACATTGAGAGGTGGCAAGCTGCTTTGTTTACCTTTGATTCGATTTCTGCAATCTTAATTTCACCTTAAGTTTGTGCCAATCTTGTACCAGCTTTTAAGGGAACACTAATATAATTGATGCGTTTTTAGTATTAAGCTAGTAGGAAAAGCGTTAATTAGTAGATGAAAGGGATGGGATCGAGTTTAAGTGTGTTTTTTCAAGTCTACAAAGGTTTTCTTACTGTTTTCAGAGCAAAAATTATTTCAAAATTCATTTACAAACTTTTAAGTGATTAGTGCTATAGATTTTGAGAATTTTTGTTTCAACTATATTTATCTCATTCGATGCAGCCGTTGTGAATTATGTACGTACGTGCATTTCAGTGATTCATTTTTATTAATTTAAAATATTGAATTTGTATTTTTTATTCCAGAAGATAATGAAAGTGATGATGACAGCACAAGAAGAATTGAAATGGAGAGTGATGATGAGTGTGAAGAAGAAGAAAAACTTATATTAAGTCCTGCTCACTCAGATAAAGTATATGACAGTGATGATGGCGCTCCATTAAGTCCAGTGTTAAATAGAGATGAATTAGATAGCGATAATGAGCCGGAAAAAGAATCTAACAAATTAAATGACAATGCTGAAGAAAACGAATCTAACAAATCTCATGATGAAGCTGTTGAAGAATTTAACAAATCCAATGATGCTGCGGAAGAATCTAACAAATCCAATGAAGATGCTGCGGAAGAATGTAACAAAGTCGATGATGATGCTACAGAAGTATTAAATAAATCTAATGATGATGCTGAAGAAGTTATTAACAAATCAAATGATGATTCGGCAGAAGCATCTAACAAATCTAATGATGATGCTGCAGAAGTAGTTGACATACCCGACAATGCTGATGAAAAGAAAGTATTAGATGATATGCCAGAAGATTGTGATGCTGCAAATAAAATAGAATCAGAGGAACAAAGTGATAAATTAATAGAAAATGAAAGTCAAGATAATCAAACAAACCAAACTGAAGATGAGCCTGAAAAGGATGACAAAGAACAGAAAAACATTTGTGATGACAAAGAACATGATAAAGAAATTAGTATAGAAAGTAACAAAGATGAAGATAAAAGTAAACCAGAAGAAACTATTGAAGTCGAAGATAATGAAAGTGCAGAAAATGATTCTAAAGAAACGGAAGTTGTAAACATAGATCAATCATCAAATGACGAAGAAACAAAAGACGATGCTGAATCTACTGTTAAAAACAGTACAAGCAAGAGTAAAAGTAAAAATAAGAAAAAAGGCAGCAAACAAAATAAAGGAAAAAGTACAGAGAAAGATAATGTTGATCATACAAATGAAGAAAATAAGACTGAAACAGTTGATGACCCATACAAAGGTTCTTTGTTGAAAGAAACGCTAACAAAAACTGCTAACGATGATAAACCTGATGAATCAAAGGAAGCTGAAGGTAAATTTTTTAAATATATATTATGATGGTTCTATTTCTTTTTATTAATGCTATTGGGTCTGGGTTCCTTCTTCTTGATTCAATTCAAATTATACCAATATTAATTATTATAAACATTTATATTAACATTATTCAAATTACATTTCACAAAATGACAAATTTCAATTATCCATCAAAATCAAAACACATCAAAAAATTAATCAAAAATCCCCGTTTCCCTAATTTCGTCCTATTTATATCAACAAAAAATATAGTCACTGGTCTATGTCGTCATACTATACAGTAAAATATTTCATTTACATAATAGACACAGTGATACCATAACAAATCCCCACAATTAAAAAAAATAAAATTTTCTCCCAAGACATATTTTATTTTTTTAAATTTACTTTAAATTTTTGTTTTATTTATTTTCTTCCATATTTTTATTTTAATCTTAATTTTAATTTTATTTTAATCTTATTTACTTTTATTTAACTATTTTCTTTTTTCTTTTTATAATTATATACAATGCTCATCCAAATCTTCCTTAATCTTCTATTAATGTTATCTGTTTCAAAATAATTTATATCCTCATCTTCGTACGTTTTCTTCTTAAATTTCTTTTTATTCTTATTATCATAATTAATTTCAGTTTTATTTTTATATTTATTTTCATCAACTTCATATATTTCCATTTCATATTTTGCTTCTTTATTTTTGTAATATTTATCTTTATCATTCTTCTTATTATAGTCATTTTCATCATTTAATTTTAATCTCATATTTTCATATTCTTCATAATCATTATTTTTATTTTTTTCTTCTTGTACACTGTCTGCATGATAAATAAATTCTTCATATTTTCCCGTAGGTTTATTTCTATTTTTATTATCTACCTCCTTAATTCCATGTTTCAATTGGTCTACTTCTTTTTGTATTTTAATATTTTCTTCTTTAAAAATATTTTTCATTTCATTTATAATATCTACTTTCATATTATTAATATCTAATTTAATGCCTTCTATATTTTCTTTTAAAATCTTTAACTCTTCCTTATCTTCTTTTCTATACTTTTCTTGTTTTCTACTATTTTCATCCATTTTTCTATTAGTTTCATCTAATTTTTTATTATTTTCATCAAATTTATTTTCCAAAAATTTAAACATTCTTTCCATCTCTGTTTCTTGATGAGGTTTTGAACTAGTCGCATCTCCTATTACATCTCCTTGTACAACTTGAATAGTTGTATTTTCTTCTCCTTCTGAAAATCCATCATTTTCTGTTATACCAATATTTTCTATTATTTCATCTACATCCTGTCTTATACCATCATTACTTTGTGTTTCATGCCTATTTTCACTGTATTCTTGTATTTCATCCTCTCTCCTTCTATTTCTTCTATTTTGTCTTGTATCCATTTTATTTAAGTATTTTTAGGTATTTAAAATGTTAATTTGTTATATTTATTTAATTTATAGGTTGATTTTTAAATAATTTTAATTTTAAAATTAATGTTTAATTTTTAATTAAATTCTCCCCACAAATCACTGCTCTATTATGTAAACTAAATATCTCAGCTTTCTGTCAGTCCTGTCAAAGTTCTTGTCTTCTCTTATTCTTCCAGTTTCCGGGTTTTCTCGCAGTGGGTCTTGTCGTGGATCTCGCAGTGGATTCTTGTAGTCGGTCTTGTAGTGGATCTCGCAGTGGATTCTTGTAGTCGGGTCTTGTAGTGGATTCTTGTAGTCGGGTCTGGTAATGAATCTAGTAGGTAGTGGATCTTGTAGTCGGTCTTGTAATTGGGCTTGTAGTCGGTCTTGTAGTGGATTCTTGTAATCGGACCTTGTAGTGGATCTAGGAGTCGGCGCTGGCAATGAATCTAGTAGTGGATCTTGTAGTCGTTCTTGTAGTTGAGATGGCCCCACGTTGGATTTTTCAAGGTGTTTCAGAGATTTTCACGATTTTTTTATTGTTTTTCTGGTATTTCATTGAATTTTAAATTTTTTTCTGAATTAACTGATTTTCCAAGGTTTTTCACAGATTTTCACGGATTTTTTCTTCTGGTTTTTCAATATTTTTTCTGATTTTTGTGAATTTTCAAACTTGTCACTGTTTTTAAATATTTTTATGAATTTTCTGATTTTTAAAGCTTTTTCACAGTTTTTCAATATTTTTTCTGATTTTTGTGATTTTCAAACCTTTTACTGTTTTTAAATATTTTTATGAATTTTCTGATTTTCCAGATTTTAACGGTTTTTATTGTTTTTTCTGGTTTTGCAATGTTTGTTTTTTCTGATTAATGTGAATTTTCAATATTTTTCTAAATTTTCTGATTTTTCAAGGTTTTTCATGATTCTTTATTGTTTTTTCTGGTTTTTGTCTATTTTCAAAAATTTCACTGTTTTTAAATATTTTTATGAATTTTCTGATTTTTAAAGGTTTTTCACACATTTTCACAGTTTTTTATTGTTTTTTTTTTGTTTTATCAATATTTATTTCCGATTTTTGTGAATTTTCAAACTTCTTTCTGTTTTTAAATATTTATATAAATTTTCTGATTTTCAAAGTTTTTCACAGATTTTCAATGTTTTTTCTGATTTTTGTGATTTTCAAACCTTTTACTGTTTTTAAATATTTTTATGAATTATCTGAATTTTCACATTTTTTTATTGTTTTTTTTTCAGGTTTTTCAATATTATTTCTGATTTTTGTGATTTTCAAATTCTACAGTTTTTAAATATTTTTATGAATTTTCTGATTTTTCACGATTTTTTATTGTTTTTTCTGGTTTTCAATATTTTTTGTGATTTTCAAACTCTACACTTTTTTTAAATATTTTTATGAATTTCTGATTTTTAAAGTTTTTTCACACATTTTCACGCTTTTTTTTTTGTTTTATTAATATTTATTTCCGATTTTTGTGAATTTTCAAACTTTTCACTGTAAATATTTTTATGAATTTTCTGATTTTTCATCGTTATAAACAGATTTTCCCGTTTTTTTTATTGGTTTTCTGGTTTTTAATATTTTTCTGATTTTTGTGATTTTTAAACTTTTTACTGGTTTTAAATATTTATATAAATTTTCTGATTTTTAAATTTTTTTCACAGATTTTCAATATTTTTTCTGATTTTTGTGATTTTCAAACCTTTTACTGTTTTTAAATATTTTTATGAATTTTCTGATTTTTCACGATTTTTTATTGTTTTTTCTGGTTTTTCAATATCTTTTCTGATTTTCAAACTCTACACTGTTTTTAAATATTTTTATGAATTATCTGAATTTTCACATTTTTTTATTGTTTTTTTTTCAGGTTTTTCAATATTATTTCTGATTTTTGTGATTTTCAAATTCTACAGTTTTTAAATATTTTTATGAATTTTCTGATTTTTCACGATTTTTTATTGTTTTTTCTGGTTTTCAATATTTTTTGTGATTTTCAAACTCTACACTTTTTTTAAATATTTTTATGAATTTCTGATTTTTAAAGGTTTTTCACACATTTTCACGGTTTTTTTTTGTTTTATTAATATTTATTTCCGATTTTTGTGAATTTTCAAACTTTTCACTGTCTAAATATTTTTATGAATTTTCTGATTTTTCATCGTTATAAACAGATTTTCCCGTTTTTTTTTATTGGTTTTCTGGTTTTTTAATATTTTTCTGATTTTTGTGATTTTTAAACTTTTTACTGGTTTTAAATATTTATATAAATTTTCTGATTTTTAAAGTTTTTTCACAGATTTTCAATATTTTTTCTGATTTTTGTGATTTTCAAACCTTTTACTATTTTTAAATATTTTTATGAATTTTCTGATTTTTCACGATTTTTTATTGTTTTTTCTGGTTGTGCAATATCTTTTCTGATTTTCAAACTCTACACTGTTTTTAAATATTTTTATGAATTTTCTGATTTTTCACATTTTTTTATTGTTTTTTTTTCAGGTTTTTCAATATTATTTCTGATTTTTGTGATTTTCAAATTCTACAGTTTTTAAATATTTTTATGAATTTTCTGATTTTTCACGATTTTTTATTGTTTTTTCTGGTTTTCAATATTTTTTGTGATTTTCAAACTCTACACTTTTTTTAAATATTTTTATGAATTTCTGATTTTTAAAGGTTTTTCACACATTTTCATGTTTTTTTTTTGTTTTATCAATATTTATTTCCGATTTTTGTGAATTTTCAAACTTTTCACTGTCCAAATATTTTTATGAATTTTCTGATTTTTCATCGTTATAAACAGATTTTTTTATTGGTTTTCTGGTTTTTTAATATTTTTCTGATTTTTGTGAATTTTTAAACTTTTTACTGGTTTTAAATATTTATATAAATTTTCTGATTTTTAAAGTTTTTTCACAGATTTTCAATTTTTTTTCTGATTTTTGTGATTTTCAAACCTTTTACTGTTTTTTAATATTTTTATGAATTTTCTGATTTTTCACGATTTTTTATTGTTTTTTCTGGTTTTTCAATATCTTTTCTAATTTTTGTGATTTTCAAACTCTACACTGTTTTTAAATATTTTTATGAATTTTCTGATTTTTCACATTTTTTTATTGTTTTTTTTTCAGATTTTTCAATATTATTTCTGATTTTTGTGATTTTCAAATTCTACAGTTTTTAAATATTTTTATGAATTTTCTTATTTTTCACGATTTTTTATTGTTTTTTCTGGTTTTCAATATTTTTTGTGATTTTCAAACTCTACACTTTTTTTAAATATTTATATAAATTTTCTGATTTTTCACGATTTTTTATTGTTTTTTCTGGTTTTTCAATATTTTTTCTGATATTTGTGATTTTTGAACTCTACACTGTTTTTAAATATTTTTATGAATTTTCTGATTTTTCACATTTTTTTAATGTTTTTTTTTTCTGGTTTTTCAATATTATTTCTGATTTTTGTGATCTTCAAATTCCACAGTTTTTAAATATTTTTATGAATTTTCTTATTTTACACGATTTTTGATTGTTTTTTCTGGTTTTCAATATTTTTTGTGATTTTCAAACTCTACACTTTTTTTAAATATTTTTATGAATTTTCTGATTTTTCACGATTTTTTATTGTGTTTTCTGGTTTTTCAATATTTTTTCTGATATTTGTGATTTTTGAACTCTACACTGTTTTTAAACATTTTTATGAATTATCTGAATTTTCACATTTTTTTATTGTTTTTTTTTCTGGTTTTTCAATATTATTTCTGATTTTTGTGATTTTCAAATTCTACAGTTTTTAAATATTTTATGAATTTTCTGATTTTTCACGATTTTTTTTTTGTTTTTTTTCTGGTTTTTCAATATATTTTCTGAAATTTGTGAATTTTCAAACTTTCCACTCTTTTTAAATATTTTTATGAATTTTCCATGAGGAAGCATAGCTTTCAGAAATTACGTCGCTAGAATCTCATAAGAAACATAATTTTTAAAAATAAATTCGTATGCGTGCGTTTTTTTATATATAACTAAACTTAATGGCGTATAACACTTTTTCTCCAACTCTTTTTACGCTTAATTCGTGTGCTAAAACTGCCATAAAAAGCAGTTTTATTTCACTAACTCTGAAGAATTTTAGCATGATGTATCTAGGAATATATTTTCCTTCTTTAGGTGATGCAGAAATGGATATGGATGAGGATTTTGATCCTTCTCTTTTGTGTCCTGAATTATTGATGGAAGTTGATGAACAACCTGTTATTACTTCTAGTGGTAAGTCCCAAATTATTAATAATTAAAGTGTTTTTTTAATATTTTTTTAATTGACTTTATTTCACAAGATTGGTTTTTGTTTTATTTAAATGAACGCCCTTATGATCCCAAATTTACTCAAAAGGTTTCGGAACGAATTCGGCGTGTTTCGAGCAAACTATCGTATTGAATCGATATTATAAGAAATAAAAATAATTGGCAGTAGCTCTGCTGTTTTTTATAACATTGTGATTAAATAACATTTTTTCTTTTACGAGGGTTGTCTTTTTAGTTTTGCATATAGCCATAAAAAAATATATAGAATATGTCCCACCAAGATCGATTAATTTTTGCATATGTTCAAACCAATTGGTAAAACAGTTATTCCAGTCTTCAGTTGACACCTGCAAAATCACTGTTTTCGATGGCTTCTTCTGGCAATTGGAAACGCTGGCAACGCATTGAATTCTTGATCTTTGGGATCGTAAAGTCATTGGGACTTAGGTCGAGATTATACGGTGAATGGTCTAACAATTCGATGTTTTAAAGCTCCAAAAACTCGATTTTCTTTTGGGCAGTGTGAGCACTTGCACTGTCCTGATGTAGGATGATTTGCCGTTGTATGTTGCTTGGTCGGAGTTTTGCGATAACTTCCCGTAAACAAACGTTTATATAACAATCGGAAGTAACTATTCTTCGACCTTCTAAAGCAATTGCTGCCAGATGATCAGATTTTGACAAAAAGTTGCGACCATTTTTTTTTGACACACTTAGAGAACGGATCAATTTGGTTCAAACATCTACATTCAAGATTCATCGCCACTAACAATACTATAAACGTTTTTTGAGCTGTCTTTGTTGAACCGTTCCAATTGTTTTTAACAAGAATTGACGCGGACTGCCTTTTGCTTGCCTGTGAGCAAATGAGGTATCCAACGGGAAACCTACTTCGTAACATCCAGTTCTATTGGATCGAGGTCTTTAAAATGCCCAAAGATCTCTCTATCTCCCGGTATTTTGAATGGCGGTCATCCTTAATTAGTTGACGAACCAAATCAATGTTTTGTTGTTTGACTGCTGTTTTGGGTGGATCTAGCCTGGATTCGTTGCTGAGACTGGAACGACCACGTTGAAAATTTTCATTACCAGCGAGAAATTGACTGGTGTGGTGCTTCATTGCCAAACACAGAAACCATTACAGCGAGACATTGTTATTAGGATAAGACGCATTTTTCGACCGACTTTGTAATTTAAATAATTCACTTCATCCACGCGACTTGTTATATCGCAATCAAACTCTGGATTTTTGTCAACAAAAGATTAAGGTTAGATTTGTGTCTGAAGGTTCTATTGGTGGCGCCTTCTATGCGGCTATATGCAAAACTAAAAAGGCAACCCTACTCACACTACCCAAAAGACAATCGAGTGTTTGGAGCTTCAAAGCATGTTAAATTATCCACCATATAGTTCCGACCTAGGCCCCAACGACTTCTTCACGTTCTTAAAGATCAAGAATTTAATGCGTGAGTAGCAATTCCAGTCGCCAGAAAAAGCCATCGATGGCTTTAAAATAGCGATTTTGCAGGTGTCAACTGAATACTGAAATAACTGTTTTACCAATTGGTTTGAACATATTATGCAAAAGTATAACGATCTTGGTGGAACATATTTTGAAAAGCAATAAAGTACTTTAAGTCTATATATTTTTTGTCTTTAAAACCGTTTTAGACTATCCAATTTCTTGTACAAGAAATATTGTACAAGATAAATTGGATAGTTTCAAACAAGAGATTGGATCAAATATTGTATCTGTCAAATCTTCTATATATATAAAAAAGGATGTGTTTTTATGTACGAAATCGATGAACTCAAAAACTACTGAACCGATTGTTATGAAAATTGGTATATATATATGTATTTTTCCACGGAGAAGGTTTATATGATATGCTCATTGATGCCACTCACCACCAGGTGGCGCAGCAAAGTAGCAACTTCTGCCCCGTTCAACCGATTGTCATGAAAATTGGTATGTATATGTAATTTTTCACGGAGAAAACGAATATGCTATGCCCATTGATGCCACTTGCCACCAGGTTGCGCTGTAAAGTAGCGACTTCTGCCCCGTTCAACCAATTGTCATGAAAATTGGTATGTATATGTATTTTTTCACGGAGAAAACGAATATGCTATGTTCATTGATGCCACTCGCTACCAGGTGGCGCTGCAGATTAGCAACTTCTGCCCGTTCAACCGATTGTCATGAAAATTGGAATGCATGTGTATTTTTTTACGGAGAAAATGAATATGCTATGCTCATTGATGCCACTCGCCACCAAGTGGCGCTGCAGAGTAGCAACTTCTGCCCTGTTCAACCGATTGTCATGAAAATCAGTAAGATGCTGTATTTTTAATGGTTAATATGAATATGATATTCGTATTAATGACAGTTACCACCAGATGGCGCTTCCAATAAACGAGCAACCACTACTTATTTGACTACTTTATATCACGCCACCGTAAGGTGGCGCAGTTAATATCACATATATTTAAATGAGCAATCCTTATCTATATATATATAAAAATGGATGTTTGTATATATGAAATCGATTGACTCAGAAACTATTTGACCGATCGTTATGAAAATTGGTATGTACATGTATTTTTCCACGGAGAAGGTTTATATGCTATTCCCATAGATGTAACTCGCCACCAGGCGGCGCAATAAAGTATCGACTTCCGCCCCGTTCAACCGATTGTCATGAAAATCAGTATGATGATGTATTTTTAATGGGTAAGATGAATATGATATTCGTATTAATGGGAGCTACCACCAGATGGCGCTTCCATTAAACGACCAACCACTACTTATTTGATTACTTTATATCACGCCACGGTAAGGTGGCGCAGTTAATATCACATATATATTTAAACGAGCAATCCTTACTTAAGTATTGTGACGCCACCGAAAGGTGGCGCAGTTAATATCATTTATATTTAAACGAGAAATTCTTACTTATTTAAGTATTGTGATGCATCTAATATATTTTATCGATAAACTACAAAATATAACGAAAAAAAAATAGTATAACCTGATAACTAACGAGAAAATATGACGATGATTTGCGGTACGAAGTCCGCCGGGTCAGCTAGTTCTTGTACAAGAAAATAGAACATGCTCTATTTTCTATACAATATTCCATCCAAGAACTGCGCGCGCACATGACATTTCTATACGGCGCTTTAAAACTCTGCTTAACACGTATATACCCGCAATCGCACTGGCAACAGTTGCTTGCTTAATCATTTGAATTGGTTTTATATGAAAAATAATCAAAACATTTAATAAAACCGAACTTCTGCCAAAAAGATCCAATCAAAATTAAATATAGGCCGAATAGCCTAGGTAGCTGAGGTCACAAACAGAAGGAGACGGAGAAGAAAATTAAATATTATGTCTATTGCGCCGAATCCTAAAACATTTTTCTTGCACAAGAAATTGTATAGTCTAAAACACAATTCAAACATGAGCATACAATATTTCTTGTACAAGAAGTTGTGCAAGAAATTGGATAGTCTAAAACGGCTTTTAGGCTATATGCAAAACTAAAAACACAACCCTCGTACTACGCCTTTGTTTATAAAATCACCTTGTATATTTATATTGTAAAAAACTGTAACTCACTTGTACAGTAGGCGGTTAATTCTGACAGTTGTATGTTTGTCAATCTAACAAATTGTCAATTTGAAAATGTATTTGTCATTTTTAGATCTCCCCGCACCTGATCAAGATGGAAGCAAAAGTCCTTTACGATTATACGATCCCATTTTCTCGACTTTTGTTGATGAAATGACAGGAGCAGAAGGTAAGTTTACATTTTAAAATGCCAAAATAACTTTAATTAATAATCGTTTTTGTTTATTTTTAGTTGATTTTAACTTAACTGCAGAGGAAATTGAATTAAAATTGCAAACTTATGGAAGTAGTAAGTATTTTATTTTATGTAATGTTAATTCTTTGATATATCAGAGCATCGAATTTCTTCAAAAATATAAAAACAAAACTTGCTAAATAGGTTCGAAAACGTTAAAAAAAAAATATTTTTTCTCTTATCCATTGATTGTTTCTTAAAATTTTGTAAACTTAAATGTAACACTTCCAAAAATCACAAATCTATTATTTGAAAAATTTAAAAAGAAAAGGGGCGGCGCTATAGACGGTGGCCCATTTAGATATCAATTTGAGACATACCTCGTTTGAAAGCTTATGATGAGTGCTTTTCAACAAGGTATGTCACAACCATACCACGCATTATGCTTAAAACCCATATTTAAAAAAAAAAAAAAAAAAAAAAAAAAAAAACTCAAAAACCCTCCACTCAGGTTAACCTAACCTAACCTAATCTAACCTAGGTTAGATTAGGTTGGATTATGTCAATGTACCCTACTTTAACATTGTAATTTCACGAAATTACTCTACAAAATTTCATCAATATCTGAGGATCAGAATGTGTGGTATGGTTGTGATATACCTTGTTGAAAAGCACTCATCATAAGCTTTCAAACGAGGTATGTCTCAACTTGATATCTAAATGGGCCACCGTCTATAGTTGTGCCAGAAAAGGTTTTAATAATTTTACAAAATTTAAATCTTGTTACAAACAATATAGCCCACTCTAGCTCAAGAGCACTAAAGTTTACAAATTAAAGCCAAAATTTAGTGTGCGGTCTTTTATTTAACAATAAATCGAAAATGCATTTAGTATTATTTTAGAATTCGTTATTCCCAAAAACATTTTTTTTTGCTTTGATAACGGTTATTGATAGGATTCGGCAATCTTCAAAACTCTGGTAGATTCTAACGGCTTAAATTAGGATTTAGTAAACGTTGCTTCGTAGAATCTGCGAGAAACTTCTTAAGGAAAACTTCTGTCGACCTTCTCAAAAATTGTTATTCAAAACAATTTATCAAAAGGCCGAAATAAAATAACAAGATACGTCAAGCTAAATTTCTTCGACCTATGATATACGTGTTAAAATACTTACATATACTTACCTATGTGGGGCTAAGCAGCATAAGCTTTCTAGATCCTATTTCTTGGGTGGATCAGTCCGTTTTACTTATTTTATCGTCTTGACAATTTCTCTCCATTTTTTTTCTATCTCTAGTTTTCCCTGCCATTCTCTGACTCCGGCCCTGTGTAGATCTATCTCAACTTCTTGCAGCCACCTCTATCTTGGTCTTCCCATTTTCCTTCTCCTTCCTGGATTCCATTGTACCATTGCATACGTCACTGCTTCATTTCCTGCTTTCTAAATATGACCTAGCCATCTGACTCTATATTGCTTTATTTTGGTTACAATATCTTCTTTCAGTTCTTTAATCTCGGCGTTTGTTCTGCTTCTATATTTACCTTGTTCTGTTTTGATTGGTCCTAGTATAGTTCTCATAATCTTTCTCTCGACTGTTCGTAGTTCTTCCTCATCTTTTTTAACCATTGTCATTGTCTCAGCTGCATGCAAAAATATTGGTCTGATTATTGTTTTATATATATTCATCTTAGTTTTATTGGTTAGTATTTTCCTTTAAGTAATCTTTTATTTGCGAAATAGGCTTTATTGACAGCTAGTATTTTTTCTTTTATTTCTGGCTTTCTTTCTCCGGTTTTGTTTATTGTCACTCCCAGTTATTTGAAATGTTCTACTTTTTCAAACTCTGTATTTCCTATTTTAATTTTATCTTTTATTGGTTTTCCCCTAATCTTAAAATTTTTGTCTTTTCTTGATTTATTTTTAGCCCCATTGTCTCTCCTTTCTCTAATAATTCTTCTAGCATTTCCTTCATTAATTTTCTGTTCTTTGTGATTCAAACAATATCATCTGCATAGGCAATTTGTTCTCAAGTTTCCTTTGTTTATGTTTCGTAGAAAATATTCTAAGGCTATATTAAATAGCGTAGTTGATAAAGCATCTCCTTGTTTTACTCCTTTATTTATATTGAATTCATCTGTCTCTCCTCTTTGCGCTTTATGCTAATTTTGGTCTTACTCATTGTCATTTTTATTAATTTTCTCAGTTTTTGTGGGATTTTTAGTTTTTTCAGTGCTACCATTAACTGTTTTCTTTTGATAGTGTCAAATGCCTGTTTGAAATCAATAAAAAGCATTTTCAAATCTAATTTATTCTCGTTTGCTTTTTCCATTATTTGCTTTATCGTGTGTATAGCGTCTATAGTAGATTTTCCTTCTGTGAATCCAAATTGGTATTGTCTTACTGCCTTCTTAGTGATCTTCGATAATCTTCTCCTTATTATTGATGTCTTAAGTTCCTCTATAGTTTTTACAGATTTGTTGGTCTCCCTTTTTATGTATAGTTATTATCTGCCCTGTCTCCCATTCCTCTGGCATTTTCTTTTCTTTCCATATCTTTTTCAGTAACGTGAGTATTTTTTCTCTCAGCTCGTCCACTCCGTATTTTATGAGTTCCATATTAATATCATCTTTACCAGGCGCTTTTCCATTCTTGCTTCCCTGTATTACTTCCTCTAATTCCTCTCTTGTTGGCTCTTTTAAGATATCAATATTTTCTTCTTCTGCTTCTTCTTCCATTTCCTCTTCCTCATTCATTTCTTCCTCTGGATACTCCTCTGTCAATAGTTTCCTATAATGTTCTACCCATACTTGTTTGTATTCTTTGTCCTCTATTATTAATGTTCCTTCTTCATTTTTTATTCCGTTTTATTTACCTTTGTATTTTTTATTTTGTTCTTTAATATTTTTATAGAAGTTTTTCGTATATAATATATATATTTAAATATATATATATTTAAACGAATTCGAAGTTTTTAACGTAAAACTACTAAATATTAACGCGATATCTGGCAGGTTTAGGACTTAGTTTCAAATGTGAATAATATATAATTATATAAAATAATAATTTTAACTAACGAAAACTTTTTACTCTGACAAATGAATTTTACAAAAAACGATCTGTAAATCGTTACAAGATTTGCCTTAAAACGTGTGTTTAAAATTCCTGTCCAGCAACCTTAAAAACCCCTGGTTACGAGTTTGTGTATACGCCAGGCGAAGAAATTGATAAAAATTTTATCAAACGAAACAAATGGTAATTACAAGGTGCAACATCTGAAGAATACTGCGGATAGGGTAGGATTTTCCTTTTAAGTGTTTTTCTCTTGTTTTCAATTCCTATGGGGCCCAATAACCTTCATTTGGATCTATTAAGATGTTTTTATATCGTTAGTAAGTCAATTCCCAATAGCGTAGATAATTCTTGAAGTAATACCACAAAAATATTTTATTTAAAGTCAGATTTTGATAGACAATGACGACTAGTTTCGACCTACATAGGTCATTTTCAGGTCTGTAAATAAATATGAAACTAGGGTAGAAAGTAGTTCTTACAATAGTAAAGTTAAAAAACTTACCAAATGCTAAAAATATTATTTATACAACGGTAGATAAAATTCTATAGAATGCAGCTTAGGTGGTAAACAGGCTTAAGTTCTTCTACATAAATATCCTGTGGTATTGTAAAATTGTAACTAGTGGTTACTACCTTTAGTTTTCTTAATTTTTCCATACAATTTTCCAATACCACAGGATATTTATGTAGAAGACCTTAAGCCTGTTTACTACCTATGCTGCATTCTATAGAATTTTATCTACCGTTGTATAAATAACATTTTTTTTTTGTCCTCCGTCCAGAAACAATACTATTAATTACTTCAAAATCGTCCGGAAAATGGCATTTTCCGGCCTAGGCCGGCAAAGTAGCTTTTAGATTATCTAAAGAGATGGCGCTATGAGTTTAAATTTTAAGTCATCAAAAATACATAATGAATAATACAAATTTTAATTAAATTTATTTAAAAACAGCGTATAATATACTAAACTTACCTATTACTTTTTCTAAAGATAAGCAGGATTCTAATTTACATTTAATTTCTCTCACAACTTGTATTATAAAATTTGACATTTATGTAAATTTATGAAAATAGTTCATTGTCTCATCTTTATATAAACATCTAATCTTGTGTCACAAAGTAAAAAGTTTTTGAACTTGTTCTGTTTGCAACATAAGTTAATTAAAACACTAATAACTACTAAACACGTATATTAAGTATCAAACAAGTAATTATACAACTATAAATACTATATATTAACATCACGTCATACCAGCTGACAGTCTTCTAGTCACTGGTCTTAGTATAGGTAGTGCAAACGGTCAACTGTTAAACATAACAGAACTTTTTAAAATATTAAAAATTAGTCGGACCAAAAAATAGTGTGTGTTACACGTCCGGAAAATATTTTGCAAGTGCTCGTATTGTTTCGCCTCGGTGCTACGCACCTCGGCTACACAACTTTACTCGCTCTTGCAAAATGTCATTTTACGTCCTTGTGTCACAAATAACTATTGCATTTAGTAAGTTTTTAACTTTACTATTGTAAGAACTACTTTCTACCCTAGTTTCATATTTAATTACAGTCCTGAAGATAACCTATGTAGGTCGAAATTAGTCGTCATTGTCTATCAAAATCTGACTTTAAATAAAATATTTTTGTGGTACGAGACTTAAGAGTCTTTCCTTTGGTATTACCATTGGACCACATTCGAGATATGGATGATATTCTCTTTCTAATTCTTGAAGTGTTTGACTTGAGTATTCATTGAGAAATGCCTTCAAATCATTACATATCCCTTTAAATAAAGCAAATATTTTGAGAAACAACATATATACAACGATTTTTCTCAAAAACAAAAGCTCTATCATTTTTTTAAATGAGATAGCACGTTGTGATTTAAGTACTGCAAATATTTTAAGAAACAACAAAGATAACAGCGATTTTTCGAAAAACACTATCAACTTTTTTAAAAATTGAGATAGCGAGTTATAAATATTTTAAGAAATAACGAAGATACAGCGATTTTTGTTACATTTTTTCCTACGAATAAACTACAACACCTAATTCTTGTTTTAAAAATGCTATAACAAATTACTGTAACCGAACATACCACCTAACTCATTTATAGCGATGAATAATGCGCCGTCCCATTCGCGTGAATTTAAAATTCCGGATATAAATACAAAAAAAAACATTTTATATAAATTTATGAAAGATAAATAAAAGAAATCCCGATAAAATCACATTTTTTAATAAAATATTACTAGCTGAGTAAATTTAGTTATTTGAGAATCTTTGCCGCACGGTACCAACTAAATTGGACAAATTATACAACCGCTGTTATAATAGATCTAATGGTAGGTGTACACGCTTGCAAGTCTCCACAAGCTTCAATCCTTCAAAATAATATATTGTGTATCTAGTAGAAAAAGCGATACATTCCCGGACGACAATGTAAATTGTAGGCCAAGGCGTATAGCTGAGGCCAACAAACATTGGAGTCCGGGAATGTGCTTTTACTACGAGATACACATACTATTTTTTCTGAAATCGCATTAAATATAATCGTAAACTAAGAAAGTTTTATATATGCATAACTGTTTTTGATTATCATCGTATTTTCTATGAAACCGTTTCGTTGACATTGTTTTTTAATCATTGTTTATTTGTGTCACAAAAGAGTCAGTTCGGTTAGTTACATATTACTTAAAATATTTTAAATTATATTTAAAATGGGCAGTGACAATGATGTCGAGAGGTGCAAAACGCCTCCAGAGTTACTAAACACTGCTACTAATGTGGTTTTAAATTTATTGCCAAATAAAATCAAGGCGCAAAATATGAATTTGTTTATAAACGTTTTATGGATCATTCCCGTACACAGGTACGGAATAGTTATTATCCTAACAAGTGCGGAAAGTTATACTTTCTCGCACGCGAACTGCCGATGCCCGAACGACGCGAAGCGGAGTTCGGGTAAGCAGTTAAGTGCGGGAAAGTTAATTTCCGCAAGAGTTAGGATCAATATTTTTTCTACAAGCAAAATCACCTCGAAAATTATTTAGATACTTGAAAAGATGCCATTGTGACAATTAAATCTTTCATAGTGTCAATAAATAAACGACTGTAGCTATAGCAACCCTACTTAAACAGGTGAGTTTGTTGTTGCCCTGAGTAAGGTTTACAGGGGTGATTTAATAAATTATGATTTTTTTAAAAACAAACATTTTAAAAATCCCTATTTTTATGTAGAATAATCTTAATTTTTTTACTATTTGTATGTAGTCCAGCAAGATAAAGATAATAATACAATAATTTGTCAAAAAGGTTATCGGAAAACATCTCTAATTAATAAAAAAAATGCGTGCGGGAAAGAGATATTTTCTGAATTAATATGAGTGCGGGAAAGTGTTGTTTTACGCATGCTTGTAGAAAAAAAATATTCCCGTACAGCACGGAAAAGTTCGTTGCCAAGCAACGGACTAAAATACAAGAATAATATATTTTGCGCCTCGAATTTGATCAGAGAAACTAGACACTTCCAAGCGATTTCAGAAAAACGATTGAATGCCATTTACAAGCTTGCGAGTGAGTTAGTGTGTTAGAGACATGCAAACATGGCAGACGTAGACGTCGAAGTTGTTGCGTTTGGCTTGACATAAACATGTGATAAATCGTAAATATATCGCAAGTGCTTTCCGCTTTGATGTGTTTGAAAACAGACACTGTCCTGGATCGGCAATAAGATTTTCTCATCTCACGCAAGCCAAACCAAACACCCCCTTTATACGTTTGTGTTTGTGGAAGCTTGCCGAGACTTGCCAACCATGTAAATCTACCGTAAGAATTATTGATATAACCAAGTTAGTCCAGGGCATTTAGATCAAAATCGCCCGAATAGCGAAAAAATTTACATCCAGCAGATATCGAAATGCGGTTTTTTGCATTGTGTTCAAGAAGGTCCGAGGAAAAAAGTCTACAACGTCTGGTTTGGTGCATTTTTTGAATTATGCCTTCTGGGCCGGAAAATGCATTTTCCAATTGCATCATTCCTTGCAACATTAAAGGAATGGCTGGAAACTCAAAAAAATCGCTCGAAAATTGTTACTCGGGGGTTTTTGGGACTGCCGAACTCGATTCTGGCATTAGAATTACGCGGGGGTGGCTCTGTGAGGGTGCGCAGGGGGTGAATTGGGGGAGAAATGACAGCGTGCATGAAAATCGTTTTAAACTCGTTACTCGCGGGTTTTCGGGGATGACGAATCTAATTCTGGCATTGGGATTACTCGTGGGCGGCTCTGCGGTGGTATTCGGGGGGACATTCTGGGGGAGAAACTGCATAGTCCATGAAAATCGCTCCAAACTCGACACTCGTGGGTTTTCGCGGATGACGAATTTAATTCTGGCATTGGAATTACCCGGAAGCGCTCGGGGGGCGGCTCTGCGGGGGTATCCGGGGTCATTCTAGAGGGAAAATTGCATAGTCCATAAAAACCGCTCCAAAGTCATTACTTGGGGGTTTTCGGGGATGCCAAATTCAATTCTAGCATTAGATTTCCCCGGAGGCACTCGGGGGTTCCTCTGTGGGGGTGCGCGGGGGGTGAATTGAGGGAGAAATGGTAGGTGCTTGAAAATCACTACAAACTCGTTACTCGGGGGTTGTCGGTGATGCCGATTTCAATTCCGGCATTAGACTTCTGCAGGGGTGCTCGGGGTTGGTGCTGTGGAAAATGGTTAAGAAGAAGGTGAAAAATCACAAATTATAAAAATAGTATTTTATTCAAATAACAAATAAGAGTTTTTATTAATGTTGAATTATTTATTATAAATTTAGATACTAAACATCTTGTTTAAACTCTTATTCTTCTGCATCTTCTCCCCCTTCATTATCTTTTTCCTCATCACTATTCTCGGCCCCGTTAGAAGTGCCTTTTTGGTTTGAGCAATTGCCATTGCAATGCTTGCATGCAAGTAAGCACTCCAACTCCAAAAATGCGCCAAACCATACGTTGTAGACTTTTTTCCTGGGAGCTTCCAGAACACAATGCAGAAAACCGCATTTCGATATCTGCTGGATGTAAATTTTTCCGCTATTTTTCGTAACTTCCCTGGACTAAGTTACATAAATGAAAATAATTAACGATGATTTTTTTTCTAGAAAATCCGATTCAATATACGAAAATTCATTGCACTGCTTGCAATGTTCATTTAGGGAGTAAATTAGACGGCCAGGGTAATCGATTTGTACATCCATTACTCAAAGTACTCATCTGTAAAAAATGCTACCATTTTTATACAAGCGGGGAATTTGAAAAGGATGAAGATGGCAGCGAATTATATTGCAGGTGGTGTGGTCAAGGAGGGCAAGTTTTGTGCTGTTCTGACTGTGAAATGGTATTTTGTAAAGTAAGTAAAATATTTTTAACTTTGGAAAACTTGTCAAATTAATATAGAAAATATATTTTTTGTTTAAAGTTTTATCGATAATCTGAGTCTGTGCTCAAAAATTTTAAATATGGAGATGAAAACGTGGAAAATCAGAAAACTTTACTTTTTAAAAGAGGAAAAGAGTACAGTGTACAAATACAGCCTTAGATATCAAAGAATATTATTATTCTAACGCTTTACAAGTTTTTGAAAAATATTTTCAAAGACAATGACCGTTCAACTAAAAAGAAACAACTACTTCCCGGGCTATATGCCCCGACGGATATTGGATTACACTTCAAAGTCAAATAGATCTAATAGATAATTTAAACCAACCCCGTTTGACTTTGAAGTGTAATCCAATATCCGTCGGGGCATATAGCCCGGGAAGTAGTTGTTTCTTTTTAGTTGAACGGTCATTGTCTTTGAAAATGTTTTTCAAAAACTTGTAAAGCGTTAGAATAATAATATTCTTTGATATCTATTGTTAACACGCTTTATTAAAGACAATGCTACAGTTTTCTGTAATAATACTTTAAATACAGCCTTAGTAATAACACAGTCAATGCTATAACAGATGGTTGATGGTTGAATACCAAAACGGACGAGGACTACAACAGGTACAGAATATAAAACAGGAAGTAAAAAGATCTGTAACAAAAGAAAAGAATGAAATGTGGTAAGAAACATGTTTAGGTATAGTTCATCGGTGGAACAAGAAATTCGGAGTCCTGAAAAGTGTTAAATTCTTTAAGAAAGAATAGGCTCGAAAATATAAATATCCCTTTTATTAAGGAAAATCAGTGAAAGGAATACTAAGATCTATTAGTAGTGAAAAGACAAAAATTTGTAGAACATGAGACAGAAATACAACTCCTCAGGGGATGGAAGTCAAATATCCCTATCATTAGAGGAAGTAAAACATGCAGAAAAGGTGGCAGGACCAGCACGGTTGGCACCTGAACTGATTAAATGTGGATCAGAAAAATGCTTCAAATTATTCATAGAATCTTTGAGTAGGTGGTGAACGGCGAGGACATATCATAAGAAAATGGAAACAATCATACTTGATCTCTCTCTTCAAGAAGGGCAACAGGAGGCAGTGCTAAAATTACAGAGGTATAATCTCGATGGTTGGAAGAATCTACGGTAAAGTACTTAGAAACAAGATAAAAGAGGATATAAAGAACAAGATATCCGCAGATCAGGCACGGTTCACGGCGAAGAGATCATGTATTGACCACATTGTACGGGGCAGAATGTAGGGTAAAGTACTTAGAAACAATATAGAAGAGGATATAAAGAACAATATATCCGCAGATCAGGCACGGTTCACAGCGAAAAGATCATGTATTGACCACATTTACGTACGGGGCAGAATGTAGAGTGATGAACAAGAAAATACAATGTAAAATAACTGCAGATTAACTAGACTATATATATTCAAAGTAGATTTATTTTAAAGTGCATACTCATCGAAATTAACCGTTCTTCGATCATCTAAAGCAGTTGTTGCCACATGGCCAGATTTTGACACAATTTTGAGCATTTTCTTTGACACACTTTTGTTGGTATTTCCTCATCGTAAAGCACCCACACAGCGTATTGGCGTTTACTTTCCGGTTCATAAAAGTAAATCGTTAATTCTTCGCCTCTGACAATACTATAAACGTTTTTTGAGCCTTCTTTGTTAAACCGTTTCAATGTTTTTCTCTTGTGTGAGCAAATGAGGGATCTAACGGAAAACCAACTTGGTAACACCCAGTTCTTTATGTAGTTTCTTTTGACTGGAGCGACCACGTTTAAAAACGCAATACCATACGTAAATAGTTTACTGGTGTGTTGCTACATTACCAAATACAAACTATTTCAGCGAGAAATTGCTGTTAGGATAATCCTCTCCCAAAATTGTAAGAAATTATTGCTCGAAAATGTTCTCGGCTTTTTCGAGCGACTTGCTAATTTCAAAAATTCACTGTACCTTCACACTGAAACTCTGGATTTATGTCAACAAAAGATTGAGATTAGATTTATATCTGAAGGTTCTATTGGTGGCGCCTTCTAAGCGGCTATATGTAAAAGTAAAAAAACAACCCTCGTATGGGCTTTGATACCGTTGTTCATGATATCTTGATGGAAACATTCTTCTTGCTCTTCTGAATATGCCCCCATGTTATTTTTCATATTAATATAAATAAGAAAGCAGTATATATACTTTTAAAGTTTTCAGTTTTTTTCACTTACATGAACCATATTTATAGTTTTATGGTTTTCTTTACCTTCATAGATATTTTATGAATTTCAGAAATGTATAAGGATAAACTTTGACCGAAAAAAATTGGCGGCTATTCAACGAAGTGACGACTGGAAATGCTTTAGATGTAATCCCTCTCAATTGATCCATCTTCGAATACATTGTGCGGAGTTTATGGAATATATTCAAAGAGAAATACGGTAAGTACTTATAATTCCTGATCCCATAAAAATATTACGACTCAGTAAAAAATGGAGTCACAGATAAACCACTGGAGGCAAAGTTTTTTTGGGCTTATTAAATGGCATAAAGAAGCTTTTTTCGAATAAATGGACCAAGACTGTGACGACCGTTTTTGTCCATTCTGATGCCTCATCACCAAATATTTAAAACAGAAAACAATAAAGACTATTGGTAAAGTTACAACCGCATAACCAGTCAGTTTTTTCATAAATGTCTATTTTATTTGAATTTTTTGTTCTATTGTTAGTGAATTATTTTAAATATTGAACGGTCACGTCCTCGCAATAATTTTCCGAGATAGCCGAAACTTCCGTCATTCTCACAATTATCGTGTAATCGTAACGTATGCGCAAATAAAACCGATACGATGAACGACTGTACTTCTACTCTAACGAGAAATCACTGAGATCACTGTGCTTCAATAAACTTTACAACTTTACAGCGTTTGAACGAATCAAATATAGTATCGCATTGAGCACTGCACGCGGAATACCTATACTTTATTTATAGACTAGGAAATAGCTAAGAATGCGATTTTGATTAAATGTTAATATATAATATATATGTTTTCGTTTTTTTTTTTAATTCGTATTTTTTACATTGGCTGTTCAAGTGCTCATGTGCTCTCATGAAACAACCGCCACTGCTTTTTAATATGTGAAATTATTGATTTTGGTGAGTATCGTCACCTAACTATTCCTTCGATAGCTCCCATTTTCTCTGTAATATTATCTTTGATATATCCTTTGAAAACTGCAGAACTCTTCGTTCCCCGTGTCGGGTTGATGGTGTGATATCACCTCTACCATTTACTTATATGGCCAAATGCAATGTTTGGTTCTGTCTATAAACGACGACAGTTTGGTAGATGCAATTATCTAGCAAAGGTATTTCATTCCTAATAGAAGTGCTGGAGCTGCATTCTGCTTGTGATCAGAAATTTGGCTTAGTTTTATGATTATAACAACTTAAGAATATTTATAGTAAACAATTATTTTAAGATGACATATCTCTCATGGGATTTTTGAAATTTTTAGAAACTATACAAACAAGAATATATTAAATGACGTTAAGGAGAAATTGAAAAAAAGTCGCATCCGACAGGACTCGAACCCACAACCTTTGCCTGTACACGACAACGCGCTATGAATGCTTATTAATTATTTCGCTTTTTGGATATTAAAAGCAACTCATGCCACATGTGACACTAACTCACTTTCTCCTTAAGCACAAATAGCATGACTTTAATGAGGGAGAGATTTTGTCAAATGGACAATTGAAACATCACTTTGTGCCCGGTCTTTTAATTTCTCTGTAATGTAGTTTAATATATTCTTTCTTTTTAAAAATTTCAACTTAAAAACATTTTCCAGTCGATTCCAAAAAGATCACTACTCCGGATTAGAACGCGCTTTTTTATCTATTACTCCAAATTCAATGAACCATGGTTTTAAAGTTTATTGAATGAACTTATGTTTTTTTTTTTACTTTTGTAGTACGTCTGTGCGTGACAGTTATGTACTCGACGTAGCCAACATATCGCTGTTTACGAGTAGTTTGTTTATTTTTTGATCCAGAGAAAAATCCAGCTGTAGCTCGTCGAATATAAATATATCTGGATTAAATAAAACACTTTGGAATAATTGTGAGGTCGTATCTTAAAGGCTGAAAGTTAGCGGGTGTGATGGTGATGGCTTGCATCATCATCGCACACTGTTCACTGGGGATTGTCAGGTCCTGTTGACAGACTTGCCAACTGACCAGATGATCCCCAGTTACAACTTTGAGAGTCGATACCAAGTCCGGCTGAGAGACAGAGCCGAGTGGACTGGGGACGGCTCTCAAAGAATTTTCGACGATGCAGGGATCAAGTATTTTACTGATGGACCTCGCACTTCAGAAGGAACCGGTGTAGGTGTCTGTGCTCCACGCAACCTTAGGCAGCACTTCAGCTTGGGAACAGAGTCAACCGTGTACCAGGCTGAGGTATACGCCTTACTAAAGGCTGCCGACCACGCCCGAGGCCGTGGCTGGAGAGGGGAGAGGATAACTTTCTTCTCAGACAGCCAGGCTGCACTGCTGGCCTTAAAGCAATCCCGGGTTAGTTCCAAGCTGATTTGGGTGTGCATGCAAAACCTCAATGAATTGGCTAGACAAAACAGTGTCTTCTTGGAGTGGATTCCGGGGCATAAAGGTTTTGAAGGTAATGAAACCGCGGACCTTCTGGCAAAGAAGGGAGCGGATACACGATTCACTGGTCCAGAACCTGTATTGGGACTGCCTAGAGCCTGGGTAAGGATCAAAGTCAGGGACTGTCTGGGAAGAGTCGGCCAAACACTGGAGTAATACTGTAGGGCTGAGGCACTCGAAGCTGATGCTTAAAGGATACTCCAAAAAACTGAAGTCTGACATACTGAATCTTGGCAGGAGTCAGATAAGAGTACTAGTGGTCCTGCTCACTGGGCATGGACCATTCAGGCTACACCTTTGGAGGATGGGGATACTGACACAGGAACCCACCTCGTGCCGACTGTGCGCTATGGGCGATGAGACGGCAACTCACATTCTATTCCGAGTGTGAGGCCTTGGACTATAAACGGTTCCTCATCTTCGGTGACACGAATCCTGAATCCTATCACCACCTTGAAGAGCTAGTCACAGGACTCAAATCTCTTATAAAGGGAACTGCCCTGTGGCAACAGTACCTCAAGGAATTTCGGACACCTGGATTCTAGCCTACCTGAAGATCAGCGTGATGTTGATTTTCAGCTGAACAAACTAGATTTCTGCACGCATCGGGTGCATGTAAGGACTCTTGGTGCCGAACCTGGTCACAATATTCCCATAGGAAGCAGTGCTCGAACATGGGGCTCCAAAGGAGAGACTATGCCAGGTTTATTTAGATTAGATTAGATCTTAATTTTTACTTTAATAACATATTTTCTATAAAGCGACAAACTATGCGGTAATACAACCATTATTGAAATGCGTTTGCGTAAAATTTGTTTTGTTTTTGTATGTTTCATGTTAGGTGTTTCAAGATGGTTCTCAGTGTTACAGAAAAATGTTTTAACGTAGAGTTCTATTTTCGGACATACAGAAAAGATCGCGAAAACGGTCCAAGCTTAAAATCAGTTGCCTGTGCATTTAGAATTAGGTTTATGAAACACCCTCCGAATAACAGCGTTATCTTAGCAGTTGTTGACAAATAGGGACACGGAAAAGTTATCGATACTTTTGGTATCGAGTACTTTTTTTTTGGTTCCGATGCTTTTGTACTTCGTTGTTTTTTTTTTTCGATACTGTTACTCATATTAGTACTCTTCGGCAGGTATTGTATCTCTTATCAAATAAGTCTAATTTTATTTAATACCCAAAGCTTATTTATATTAGAATAATTATTCAATAGTATATTAGGCTCACTACTTGTGAATCATGTACTAGAGGGCATATATCATTTAATTTTTTTTATCATAAATGAGTCAATTTTTTCCTCCTGGAATAAAAGCTTTTTCCAAACATATCAAACCTGTATTTAAAGCAACAATTTTGATATTTGACGTTTATATTTAGAGAATTTGGCTTTTGACGTTTAAATTTTGACAATTTGACCGTCCAAACATTGACGATCTTTGATATGTAACGTTGTCATTGGAGGATCAAATTTTGACATTTACGAAAAAATTTTGATTATATTGACATTTGATGTGACAAGATTGGCATATTACACTAAAGGTTTGACAATTTGTGATATTTTCAAACCTTTACAATTTTAACTGTTGACATCAAGATTTTGACAATTTTTAGCTGATGACGTTGGCATTTTTACATTTGACGATATTGAGATTTTACAAAAAATTGTGATAAATAGCAAACTAATTATTTTAAAATATCTCTCATGGTATTTTTCAAAGTTTAGAAAGTATACAAAAAGAAAATGACATAGGTAGATGGTGCAGGTTCGAGTCCTGTCTGATGCGAAATTCTTTCAATTTATCCTTTATGACATTTTCTTTTTAGACTTTCTAAATTATAAAATTTGTGATATTGACATTTGACACTATAAATGTGACAATTTTGACATTTGATGGTAAAACTTTGACATTTGACGTTAAACTTTGAGATTTGACATTACGATATTGAAAAAGATTTTTTTCCTGCTATTCAATAACCTTTCTTCACAGACATGATTGAGAATTTTCGTGAACGCTATGAAATATGCTTAAAACTAAACGTAGGGCGTATTAATATCTGTTTTATCGGGAACCTCGTCGTGAATAATGTTTGCAGCATACTGTATAATCTGTATATTTCGCTATTTACAATTCCATTTTTGCGTTTATATCAAAAACCGCATTTACTTTACATTTTAAACTGACTTAGGTTGATGTCAATCTTTTTAGACAGATTTTCTGTCACTATTTTTGTTCACTATTTTAAACAAGTTAATCAAGCAAATCGCGAGAATATTTTATTCTTAAGGAGTCTTTTAAATCAGTAATTCAAATGTTGCGTACTCTTGTTTACCTTTTTGTGGAAACAAAAACGTAAATAACTTGTCGACATTTTTCGGTGCATCAACCAAGTGCAATGCTATACAGATATGCGTGCGAGACCTAGAAAGAATGCAAAAACTCTTATTTTAAACCTTTTTTATTTACTAAAATATACAAATATAATATATAGCTTTTAAACTTAACAGTGGTATTTTCTTTATACAAGAATTTTTTTTTTATTTTATTGTTAAAATTATCCACAAAACTATCAGTATCGCACACAAGTATAATTACAACAGAAGAAAAATGAAAAGAAGAAAATATATATTGAGATTTTACTTGTCGATGGTTGATGTCGCCAGATAGCGACGGGTTATTTTTGTGTACATTTCGATGAAAACGTAAGCATAAGACCTTATCTTAATGGTTGCTATGATGACAATAGCATTTCATATTTTAAAGCAATAAAATGTCAACGTCAACTTTTTGTTGTCACTGTCAATTAAAAAACCTTTATTTAAGTGATTGTTGAAAATAAAATTTTGTTACATCTATTAATAATTTGTTTACAGTCTTGCTGGTTCCTCTGGTAATGTAGACACATTCATGAACACGGATTATTGCCAATGTTGTATTCCACAAAAGAAAAAAGCTCCAGAACCCTCACCAAGTTCGGAACCTAGATCTAAAAAACGCAGACGATTGAATAGTGATGAAGATCCTGATTATAATCCTCTTGCTGATACAGAACGTTCAGAATTAAATACTTCCACTATTCCACAGCGACCATTACTCACATCGGCCGCAGGTGGTTTACAACAACCAAAGCTATCACAATCACCAACTGTCGTTCCCAAAGCTCCTATGGTAAAACCCACTATGCCTGTTCAAATCAGACCTAAAGGGACAGCTATACAGTACCCAGGTAATGGCAGATTTTATATTTTATTATTTTGTATTATACAGTATATAACAAAAAACTTTTTAACTCTTAACTATTAAAATTTTTAAAATATTAAAACGAAAACTTCACATTTATGGGAATGATTGCCTTCACTATGTCACGCCTGGAGGCAGTACAATCATTTACAGTAAATAATAAATAAATACACTAATACTAATCTTTCAACTAAACTACATGGTGGCATGTTACATCTATACTCGAAAAGATGTGAGGAGTTAAAACGTCCAGGATCTGTCTAGAGTCCCCAATAGAGTTACTGTCACACAAATTGAATGAATATTATTGCTCTATTGGTCCCAATTTATCAAGTAATAGGAGACCAACCTGTAATGTTATACAATTTTTAGATAATATTTCAGTTCCAAATACTTTTTACTTTGCTCCAACTGATATTTCTGAAATTAAAGAAGTTATGTCTGAGATTAAAATAAAAACACTGCGGGATGGGATGAAATGTCAGTTAAAATATTTTTAAAACTCCCTGAGGAAGTCATGCGAGTTCTATCTGAAGCTATTAATATTTCATTTCAAACTGGAGTATTTAGCACCTGTCTAAAATTGGCAACTGTTTTGCCTGTTTATAAAGGAGGAGAGCACAATGACCCCTCCAATTTCCGACCTATTTCATTATTACCAACATTATCGAAAATTGTGGAAAAATTAGTAAAAAAACGTATGTTAAAATTCCTTGAGGCACACAATCTTATATCTGCTATTCAATTTGGGTTCCAATCTTCCAAAAACACCACAGATGCCATATTTAATTTCCTCGAGCGAGTGCTCTTAAATCTTAATGCCAATAACATCTCGGCGGCGGTATTCTGTGATTTATCGAAGGCGTTTGATTGTGTCAATCATGAAATTTTATTAAAAAAGTTGGAAATATATGGGTTTAGAGGTGTAGCACTGAAATGGATAGAGTCATATCTAACTGACAGATACCAGAGAGTATTAGTGAAAAAACAAGCTTCCAGCAAAACACATATTAAATCTGGTGTTCCCCAAGGACCTGTTTTAGGGCCCTTGCTTTTTCTTATTTACTTTAACGATTTAACAAATATTAATATAAGGGGATCTTTTACATTATTTGCTGATGATATTACAATTTTGTGGGAATCACGTGACGAACAGGAGTTAGCAGCTATAATTAATTCAGATATTACTAAGGTTAAAAATTGGTGTGATGCTAATTATTTTACATTTAATATCAGTAAAACCAGTATCATTACTTTTAAATGTAAGTTAAATAATGTGTCCCTAGGTAGCTTAACTATTAAAAATAATGCGGAGACCAAGTTTCTGGGAATCTACATAGACTCCAATCTAAAATTTGACAATCATATAAACTACTTAACTAAAAATTTATCATCAGGTTGTTATGCCATTAGATCTGTAGCACACAATTTGAATTTTGCTGTGGCAAGAAGTGTTTATTTCTCTCTTGTTGAATTACATCTACGTTATGGAATATGTTTTTGGGGCTCAGCGTCGCAGGAATCACTTAATAAGATATTTCTTCTTCAAAAAAGGGCAATAAGAAACATGTGCAAAGTTTCTACTACTACTTCGTGCAGGCCACTTTTCTTACAGTATAAAATTTTAACTATATATAATTTGTATATTCTGGAAATGGCCTGCTTGATTTTCAAAAAATATAAAAATTATATTCGTGAAGCTTCTGTGCATGGCACTAGGTTGACTTTTTTCTTGCCTCTCCCAATACCATCATCTGCTCTTATACAGAAATCAATAATTTATTTATTTATTTATTTGTTACAAAATTTACGGGTAACCCCATTTTACAAAATTGTACATAACAGTAAAACTAAGTAAATACAAATACAAATAATCAAAAAATAAAATAGTTAAAAAACAAAGGAATTGCACTATAATATATATATATATATATATATATATATATATATATATATATATAAATTGAATCACACTATAAAAATATATCACACTTTCTCAATGAGTTCTTAAAACCAGACAGACTTAATGCAAAAATGTCGGGCAAATCAACATTGTTGTTTATAAACCTTAAAGTTCTATCTATGGGAGAATGCAGGCCATAATTTGTAGAGTGAAATGGTACAAAGAACAGGTCTCTGTGTCTCAACTGTTTTACAGGAACATTCAACTTAATTTTTCCCAAGAGCTCATGACAGTCAGTAATGCCATTAATAAGTTTAAATACGAAGCATACATCAGACATTACTCTTCGTTGCTCCAGAGTGTTAAGATTCAGTGCATTCCTAACATCAGTTCGATGATAGGCTTCCATGTTAATGTCACACTGGAATGCAGCAAATCGCAAAAACTTATCTTGAACTCTTTCTATCCTATCTTTGTGAACCTGATAGTAAGGTGACCAGACAACCGATGCATACTCAAGAATCGACCTGACGAGGGACGAATACAACACCCTAGATGTAGTTATTGAGAAACTTTTGGAATTTCTCGTGACAAAACCAAGCATTCTCATCGCCCTCAGACTGACACTGGTAATGTGCTCCGTAAATGCCAGTTTCTCATCAAAGAGAACACCCAAGTCCTTAGCTGTTTTAGTATACTTCAGGTCCACGTTGTTCACTAAGTAAGAAGATGGAAATCTGAGATAGGAACGGTAGAAACTTATAAAAAAACATTTCTCAACATTTAAAAACAAGTTGTTAACTTGTGTCCACTGCCACAGAGCGTTTAAATCTGCTTGAAGGCCGATATTATCTAACTCCGAAGAAATCACTTTATATAATTTCAAATCGTCGGCAAACATTAAACACTTTGAGTTCTGCATGCACTCAGTGATGTCATTAACAAAAAGCAGGAACAGAAGGGGTGCGCAGTGAGATCCTTGCGGAACTCCAGAACTTACTTCAAAGGCATTAGAAGTCAATCCCCCAATCCGAACAGCCTGAGTCCTACCCACTAGAAAACTATACAACCATGCTAAGAGTTGGTCACTAAATCCCAAAGCAGTAAGTTTGGCAATCAGGATGTTAAAATTACAATGGTAAAAAAATATTTAACCACTTGCCTTGGGAAATAAGACAGATAAGTATTGAGAAGAATTTTAGGAGGCAACTTAAACGTGTTCTATCTGTGAAGGCTTATTACACACTGGCGGAATTTTTTAACGACACATAAGAGTATTAACTCCTTTTTAACTTTTTTAACGTTTTAAATGTAATTTAATATATATGTATATTGTTTATTTTTTTGTATCTTTGTTATTTATTTATGTTTTCTTTCTTTTTTTACCAGCTTTGTCAATTAGTTTCCTTACTTCAGACAATAAAGAACTTTTTGATTTGATTTGATTTCAGAAATTCTCCGATGTCTGACTCCTCGTGACTAATCTTAACAAAACTCTTTTATAGCTAGCGAGAGTAAAAATTAAACTATCCAAACTTGCTTCCAATAACATACTCATTTTGAGCTGGTTGGTTACAATTCAAAACAATACAATAAAATATAAAAGTAGTAAATTAGTATCTAGGGCTTAACCTAAGTGACACTATGCTAGTCTAGATGTAAAAATGAGTTATAGAGCTCTCGTTGTTCACTTTTCAACACTTTTTCAAATTTTTTCCAATTCGTCATAATTTTTTATATTTTTTACCATTTTTTTCAGTTTCTCTTAAATTTTCACGATTTTTTATATTTGTGTGAACATTCTAATTTTTTTAGGTTCTTTCTAATTTTCCAAGATTTTTCACTCAATTTAGTCGGTCTTACAATAAATAGTGTAACTCTTTTTTTGGTGTCGTCATCATTTCAACGGTGTAACTTTATAAATTCCCACTGAAAGGATTATAACCCTTAGCTAGCTCAATTGAGTTCGTGGCTTCTTTTCCGAGTTTTACCAGGCCTTCCCAAACATAAAATAATAGGGCGCCAGAGTACAAACAAGCAAATAACACTCAAACACCAGTTTAAATAATTCATTTTAAAAAAAGTCAGTAAATATCAAAGTTAAATTTTAGTTCGAAAACTAATTTAAACTCTTGTATCAATGGTTTTTGGGCTGTTAGGCCGGCATCGATTGTCATATTGACTTGACGTTTCGCCAACACGAGCGGTTGGCATCTTCAGAAGTTCGCAGACTGTTAACCAGAAAGCAACTTCTGAAGATGCCAACCGCTCGTGTTGGCGAAACGTCAAGTCAATATGACAATCGACGCCGGCCTAACAGCCCAAAAACCATTGATACATTAGACAATGGCCGCGAAAGCCTTTGATAATTTAAACTCTTCTTCGGAAAGGATTCCATTGGACAAATTTCTTCCTGGGATGAACTGAATAATCTTCGGTAATTTCAAAATAAATTTCTTCTTAGGATGAAGTGAAGTGAGATTTAATTCGAAATTCGGCTTCCGTTCCTCAAAATGGCGGACAGCTCGAACTCGCCTCCAAATAAAATTATTAGCTCCTAGGTAGGTCTCCTCACTAATGTGACAATAACCCTAATAATGAAATTAATAATCAGAATTCCATCCCTTAATGAATTACAATCAAGTAGAATCACTTTCTGTTTTTTACATATTATTGAGAATAAATTAATTTTAAATACACGTGTAAACAGGACTACAATTCAATCAATGATTACAAAAACTGGTGTTTGGAAAAAGTGAAACTACTTGAAATTGGATTTAAGTAATATTTAAAAAAATCACCTCAATTTGAGAAATTTATACAAATAAAATTATTAACTGAAACAATTAAATTAACTTACTTGTATTGAGGAGAAGTTAGCACGAGGAAGACAGATATTAAAATGAACGCAAAAATCTATCGCAGCGAAAAAGAAGACTTCGAATATCAGTCAAACCTGTCTCCAAGTTATAATCACGGCGATAACATTAAAATAAATCTCACCGAATATAGTCTGGTGGGTTTCAATACTAAGACGATCCGATAGATCGTTACAACAGTCAGCACGATCACCGAAACAACCCATAAGAATGATACCGTTAATAGTAATTAAAACACATTGATCTAATTCTATAACGATATGTATACATATGGGTAACTGTCCCGTATGTTTGTAATAATTAGCTGGCCATGTTATAAACTGCTGCTGTATATGCGTGTAAAAATTTAGGTTTTCATAAGGCAACAATTTTTTGTAGTTTGTACATATTAACTGAAATGTGAATAATTGAAAAAAATGTTTTTGTTCAAAGAAATTTTGAATTAACGTGGAAAATCGATGCTTTGTTATAGTAATTTTAGTACTGAATAATTTAGGAGATTCGGGCTCGTTAGTTTTTACAAGTTTAAAAGGCACTCATATTTATGATGAAATATCGGAGCGAAAGATTGAAACGAATACCTTAAGCGAATCTTGTAAAACGAATGCAGAAAATGACTTGGTGGAGTGACCAAGTATAATTTTACAGACCGAGTTGCAGAAATCTGTTATTTAGTCCAGTGTTTATTCCATTGATTTAAAACGGTTGATAAAAAAACATGTACAACAAAAGAAGATAAGTGGTTTTATTTTAGTTAATAGTCGAACAGAAAATATTATTTTGGATTGTAAATCCAATTTAGAGCATTTGTGTTAATCAAAAAGAATCTAAGTTGGTCATCATCAGTTTTTATGCTTCATGGATATTTTAAATCGATATTAAGTTGGCGTGTAATATTAATAGATTTTTTTAATTTATACATCAAATAATTGCTCCCTAAATGATCTCTTAGGTACAATTCACACAGAACGGACGTCGGGCAGAGACGAGGCATCGACGTGGCACGGACGTGGCGGAAGCGTGGCGTATGCAATGCACACAGAGGTGCAGAACAGTGGCGGCGCGAATTGACGTCAGTAACCTGTTGGTTTTGTGGAAAACAGGTCTTTTTTAAGCAGTGATGAAGGTGATGAAGATATGTGTATTTGGCTAATGTGGACAAAACAAAAAGAAGATATTCGGTTTATCCATTGTGGCTGCAGAAGGGGAAAATTGGTGGAACATTCGACCTGATGAGAGAATTAAACATGTACCCAGAACGGTTTCAAAATTTATCAGCAATTTTCTGCTAGACCCGGTCTTGAGCACTCCTATTACTATAATCAGCACGATTCAAATCATATATACAAGTATATTTGCCAACTTCTTAGCAAAATTGTATGTTTAAGTCAACATCATCCCGCATTTTTAAATTAATTAAAGCACAGAGACACGTGGCGAGGAACTGGCGCGCCCTTTCTTGTACGCCACGAGAGACGCCGAAGAGACGTGGCGAGGGCGGACGGGCGACCGCCCGCGCCACGTCGCTTCTGTGAGTATTGTACCATTTGTTTACATAGGAGAGACGCCGAAGGGACAAAAGTCCGCGCCACGTCTCTGCCCGACGTGGCACGGACGTGGCGGAAGCGTGGCGTATGCAATGCACACAGAGGTGCAGGACAGTGGCGCGAATTGACGTCAGTAATCTGTTGGTTTTGTGGAAAACATGTCTTTTTCAAGCAGTAATGAAGATATGTTGGATATAGTGTATTTGGCTAAAGTGAACAAAACAAAAAGAAGATATTGGGTTCATCCATTGTGGCTACAGAAGGAGAAAATTGGTGGAACATTCGACCTAATAAGAGAATTAAACATGTACCAAGAACGATTTCAAAATTCATCAGCAATTTTCTGCCAGACCCAGTCTTAAGCACTCCTATTACAATAATCAGCACGATTAAAATCATATATACAAGGATATTTGCCAACTTCTTTGCAAAATTGTATGTTGAAGTCAACATCATCCTGCATTTTTAAATTAATTAAAGCACAGAGACACGTGGCGAAGAACTGGCGCGCCCTTTCTTGTACGCCACGAGAGACGCCGAAGAGACGTGGCGAGGGCGGGCGGACGACCGCCCGCGCCACGTCGCTTCTGTGAGTATTGTACCATTTGTTTACATAGGAGAGACGCCGAAGGGACAAAAGTCCGCGCCACGTCTCTGCCCGACGTCCGTTCTGTGTGAATTGCGCCTTAGAATCCGCAAATGCTCTAGTAATTAATTAAATTTAAGAAATCTATTTTTCCTATACCTTAACAAATTGCAATTGCCTCTTTCTTTTGTAACTGAATACCTAAATTGTAGGTGTTGGTTAAAATCTTTGAAATCCAAGAAAATATTTTTATATTCCAATATATATTTTATTCGTACGCCTAGGAACGTTCACTAGTAAAGGACACCGTGACGGTTTTATTACACCAGCTAAATAAGAAATTGACTATGGGAATTTATATAAAATGTAATAGTGTAAATATAAATCAAAAATAGCACTGCTATTAAAAGAGAAGTTGCTTCGTGAAAAACTAAAGAGCAGAAACAAAGTTACATTTGACATTAACACTTCTTAAAAATTGTTGGTAGTTTAGTAAACGATTATTATAGATCTCTCATTGGATTTTTTGACAATTTTGAACTTTTGAAAGTTTTTAGAAAGTATACAAACAAGAATATATTAAATGACATTAAGGAGAAATTGGATAAATGTCGCACCCAGCGAGACTCGAACTTGCAACCTATAAGACAGGGCACTAAAAAAATGACTTAGAGTTTGATATTTCAATTGTCGATTTGACAAAGTCTCTCTCTCTCATTAACGTCATAATATATGTGCTTAAGGAGAAAGTGAGTGAGTGTCACATGTGACATGAGTTGAATTAACGACCGTTCTGCGATTTGATGGCTAATCACCTATAGCTTAGTTGTTAGAGCGTCAGTGCGTAGAGCTGAAGGTTGTGAGTTCGAGTCTCGCTAGGTGCGACATTTTTTTTAACATACCTTTGTTAGCTTCACTTGTATGTTTGTTTGTTTTTGGGTATGTTACTCTTCGTTGGAGTAAGACCTTGTGGCTTATTACTCTTAGTAAATTCCACCACTTTCAGTGCGTTTGTTGGCTCAGCGGGCTAAGACGTGGGTCTTTGCTGTCGTCGACCGCAGACAGAATCCGCTTAAAAAGGCAGATTTTACATAAATATAGTTCAAAAAACTAAAAAACACTTTTAAACCACATTTTACTAAAAAGTGAAAAATAAATATAGTTTAAAAAACTAAAAATCAAGCTTTTAAAGCACATCGAACTAAAAAGTTACAAATAATTAAAAAAAAAATGTGTGAGGTTTCAAGGGACACCCGGATGGAACGAAGTTCCTTTCGATTAATTAGTGAAGGAATTAGTAATTTGTAAACACAACAGAGTGTTTATACATACATAAGCATTTATTATTGTCTGTATAAAATCTCTACTTACCTAAGAGTTCGTTTCTTTTAACAAAAGTGTCCATTTATACAATACCAGAGCTTTAGATAACACATCTTTTTAGAATTACTTTTTATAATTTAAAACAGGAATTAACAATTCAATACAAAATTTTAAAATTAAAATATTTGACAGTAACTGACAGTTAAGGTAATTTGACGTAAGTACCTAAATAGTCAAGTTACGAACTATTTTTAAAATGTTTATGAATTTATTAATTTATAAAAACAGGATGAAATAAAATGTAATACTATTATAGTTAATTATTATTTTTTCTACAGTATTTTCTTTTTAATGTACATTTTCTTTTAATTTAAAATAGTGTCTTTTTAATTGTAATATATCTATCTATGAGAGAGAGGGAGAGGGAGTTATTTATTTTTTGGTCTGTGAGAGAGAGAAACATGCGTGTCGTGTCATAGTGTCGTGACAATTTTTGGTATGAATTTTTTTTGGCTAGCTCCTAGCGTCTGTTCGTAATGCGCGAAAGGGAACTTCGTTCCAATAAACATAAAACAGTTGTGAACGAAAAATATTAGTAATATAAAAAAAGGACGGGCGCTCGATTTCCAAAAAAAAATGCATAAAGCGCCTACGTTTTTTTTTTAATAATACTATTATTTGTTTATTATTGGAACGAAGTTCCCTTTCGCGCGTTACGAACAGTTACGGCTGACGCTAGGAGCTAGCCCAAAAAAATTCATACCAAAAGTTGTCACGACACTATGCACCGACACAATGCACCGACACACGCATGTTTCTCTCTCTCACAGACCAAAAAATAAATAACTCTCTCTCCCTCTCTCTCATAGATAGATATATTACAATTAAAAAGACACTATTTTAAATTAAAAGAAAATGTACATTAAAAAGAAAATACTGTAGAAAAAAACATAATTACCTATAATAGTATTATATTTTATTTCATCCTGTTTTTATAAATTAATAAATTCATTAACATTTTAAAAATAGTTCGTAACTTGACTACGTCAAATTACCTTAACTGTCAGTCACTGTCAAATATTTTAATTTTAAAATTTTGTATTGAATTGTTAATTCCTGTTTTAAATTATAAAAAGTAATTTTAAAAAGATGTGTTATTTAAAGCTCTGGTATTGTATAAATGGACACTTTTGTTAAAAGAAACGAACTGTTAGGTAAGTAGAGATTTTATACAGACAATAATAAATGCTTATGTATGTATAAACACTCTGCTGTGTTTACAAATTACTAATTCCTTCACTAATTAATCGAAAGGAACTTCGTTCCATCCGGGTGTCCCTTGACACCTCACACTTTTTGTTTTAAGTTTATTTTAAAAATTATTTTTAACTTTTTAGTTCGATGTTCTTTAGAAGAGTGTTTTTTTAGTTTTTTTAACTATATTTTGTAAATGAAGCTTGTTACGATTGTATCTTTTTCTATGTTCGAAAATTCCAAATTTGTAATAAGGTTATGATTTTAGAAACATCATATCAAAATCTAAGATATGTTAGAGATTGGAAAGGATCAGGAATTTTCCACCACTTATTTAGAACCTCGTTAATGGATTGGACGGATTTGATAGATTATTTTGAAGTATACTGTAATTTTACATCACTCCCCTTAAATGCGTGTACTGATTCCGGCCAAAATTACATCCGTCCGTCTAAATTTTGATGTTTTTATTGTGAGAAATTTGTAAATTGAAATGTTTTATTATAAACAATTTTTGTTTCAGCTCCCCGTACTACTCAAACTTTTGTACGACCAACAATTAATCGAGCGACAATTCCTACTGCATCCGTAAACAGTGTACGACCTCCTCCATTACGTCATGTTGGGCCTATGGCAACCACGACGACTCAACCAGCTAAACATGAATGGTTTGAGAAAACTGTCAGGGCGGCAGCGCGTGTTAATTCGAATCTCTCTTATACATTAACTCAACTTAATAGGGCACAAGCCAATGCTACAAGTGTAGAAGCACTCGCTGTGGTTCACAATAAATTGCAAGAGATTTTAAGCAGTTCGATTAATTCTTTGATACAGATAAGGAAGAATTTGCGAACTGAGTTTATAGCAGGTAAGGTTTTACAACTAATTTGTACAATTTCAGTAACATTAAATACTTCCTATTGCTGTTAATCTTTGGTTAAATGGTCCACTTCAAATTTTTCAAAACTACAATGATCGATGTTAAATTTTGACAGTAGCTGTAAAATAATAGACGAAGAACCACCAATCCCAGAAGCTCCGTGATTAACTATTGTTAAATTTTTAATAAAAATAAAAAGTTAACACTTACGCGATTTAATCGGCCGATAATATTTTTATTTTATTTTTTATTTATTTATAAACGAGTAAGTGCCCAATTAAAAAACAATATGCAATATGCAGGTACAATTTAAATTAAATATTAAAAAGAAAACAGAAAAAAAACAACCTACAATAATTACAAAATGAAAATAAAGAAACATAAAACAAGAACACTATAAAAAAATAACATATTTAAAATATCACAAACATGACCTAAGTTGCGTTTTAAAGGTATGTAATTCAGCTAAGCACTCCAATCTATCACAGTAAAGATTTGCAAATCTAACTGACCTTTCCAAAAAATAATTTTGCCCATAATTGGTTCTGTTATGCCTAACATGGAATGGCTGAGTAAGCCTGGTATGCCTAGACGGAACATGCAAATTTATCTTACTTAAAAGTTCAGGACAAAAGTATTTAGAGTGTAGAATGTTATAAAATATGGTGAGATCTTTGAGCATGCGCCTGATCTAAAGGGTAGTGATTTCTAGAGAATTCTCAATAGTCGAGTAGTTAACATCCTCGATATCAGGATGTTCCTTAAAGAAAATAAATTTTAAAAACTTACATTGAACTCTCTCGATGGCTTTAATTTGGACATTATAGTGTGGGGACCAGACACACGAACAGTAATCTAAATGCGTTCTCACAAGAGAACAAAACAATAATTTGAAGGATGTTACCTCTAAAAAGTCCTTTGCACAGCGTTTAATGAAGCCCAACATTTGAAGCGATTTTGTGATTGCCATTGATATATCGGGTATAAAGGATAACTTGGAATCCAGAATTACTCCTAAATCTTTAATTTGAGATAATGGTTCCAAAGGGCAACCATTTATGTTTTGAATAACTTGTTCTATGGGAAGTTACGGCTGAACACCATAAGATGGCATTTTGTAACATTTAGTTTCATCCCATTGATTTCACACCAGCTGCTGAGACGAACCAGATCAGCTTGAAGTTTTAGGTAGTCTGATTTATTCTTGCATGAGTTTGTCTTTTTCTATCTCCTACAACTTTTTTTTTACCTACACACAATATCGTAACAAAATCAAGTCCATAAACTGTACACACCTCGCAGAACAGCTAGTCTGTCAGTCTGTCTTCACAGGTTTTGATTATACATATGTTCGTAAAGGATAAATGTAAGCTTACAACCTCCTGTTAGAAGATGAGAAATATCACAATATGTTCGAGCTTTTGATAAATCCAGATGATAAAGAAAAAACAGATTTAGTACAATGATTTACAAATAAAATGTATAAAATAAAAAGTAATGATTTTAATTCTGCAAGATTTGAATTATTTTTGAAATTTTTCGCAAGTACAACCGACAAAGAAGAATTTTGCTACGGTATCATAAATTTCAATTCTGGTAATATTCCTCCAAGCAAGAAAACTTTAAAGCAAAAATTTTTACTGACCATGTTTGTAAACACAATGTGGCAAAATGCCACTGAAGCTGTTTGTATTTTATACGATCCAGCTGGATGTGGATGGCATTTAATTGAATCCAGTAAACTCGAACCATTGTGGTACATTGGCCCATCGGTACCGTTAAAAGTTGAAGAAATATTAAGTTGCCAACAGAATGAAGAAGAAAGCGAAGAATCAGAAGAAGAAAGAAATTATAATATCGATGATAATGATGTACATGATTATTGATAAATATGGTAAACTTTAATTGAGTATAAACTTTGTATCCACCTACTTTTATCATATAATTAACTCAAATTAAAATTTGTCTGTATTTTCTTTTTCCATATTAATTTTTATATAGCTAAAAATGTAAAGGAGAAACTGTTTTTGTTTTATCAAAGTTTTTTTAGTTTTTTAAAGTTTTGCGTTAATTTTAAAATTTTCTAAGATTTTTTATATGTTCCGAATTTTCAGATTTTTCGAAGTTTTTCCAATTTTTCAAAATATTTCAGACAATTTGGTATTTTCAAAACGTCCCATAAGAAAAACAACTACTAAAAGGTATACGTACGAATATATAGGAACTTGTATGTATGAAAGAGTAGCCGGCTACAGTGGGCAAAAATTTGAAAACCCAATTGAATCTTTCGAATGGCATATACCTACTTATAGCATTTTAAGTAGTATTTCTTATTACTTTCTATATATCAAGGCATATTCACTCACTGTAATGTACGAAAATTATTTATACACATCATGTTAACTAAATATACAAAACAAGGTACGAGGTTTTGTTTCTCATACCTAAGCCCTGCATATAGGGGCAATCCAGGGTTTGTGTAACGTGGGTGTTAACTAGAGTTGCCAAGTTATTTTAGATAAACAATAGTATTTTTAAAATAAAAGTAAAAAAAATATAGTAATCTGGAAAAAAATATAACCATAACATGGTTAGAAATAAAACTCATTACATAAATATGTATTTATTTAGGTATAATTTTGTCATTTGTACAATTTTGACGCAACAAATGTGATAAATTTGACAAGATTGATAGTTTATAGTTTGACATTTTAGTGTGAAAAGTGACAAAATTGACATTTGACGTTATATTGACAGTTCAGTGACAAAAATAGTCAATAGTTTGTTTACTGGCAAGATTGACAAGTTATAATTTGTTATCTTAGTGTAAAAAGTGACAAGATTAACAGTTTAAGAACAGTTTACTGTCAAAATAACAAGATTGACAGTTTTTAGTGATATTCTAGTGTAAAAATTGATAAGATTGACATTTTATGTTATATTGACTGTTTACTGTCAAAAATCGTAAATAATTTGTTTACTGACACGATTGACATTTTAGTGTGAAAAGTAACAAGATTGACATTTGACGTTATATTGACAGTTTAGTATCAAAAATAGTAAATATTTTGTTATCTGACAAGATTGACATTTAAAAGTTTGACATTTTCGTGTGTAACGTTACAAGATTGGTATTTGACGTTATATTGATAGTTTAATGATAGTTTACTGTCAAAAATAGTGAATAATTTGTTTACTGATAAGATTTACAGTTTATAGTTTAAAAATAGATTAAAGTCAAAATTAGTAAATAGTTCTTTTACCGACAAAATTGACATTTTAATATAAAAAGTGACTAGATTGACATTTGACAGATTTGATATTTGACCCCAACATTTCACATTGACATACGTTTATGTCTGTTTTTGACATTTGACAATACAAATATGACAGTTTTTGGTATTTGCACATACTTATAATCAATATTTTAAACGTAATAAAACACTTAAAAAGGTTTAAATTTCCACTATATTAACCTTTTTAAGTGTTTTATTACGTTTAAATGGATTTCCATCAAGTTAAGGCAACCACCATTGAAAAAAGAGGGTGTGGCAGTCAATGGGACTGCCGGCAGAAGTTATACTTCCATGCACGCGCCCGGATTCATAAATTTTTATGCGAATGATTTCGCAAAATCATTATATGATATTCGTGTTCAGCGACCTGAAAAACCTCCTAGTACCTAGTACACACTCATTTTGTATCAAATTTGCATAACATTTCCTGGAGACGAGGTCCGTCTTAAGTACCAGGTGTTTCGGACACCATCGCCATTATCATATTCGTATTCAGCGACCCAAAAAACAGCCGTGTTCCAAGTGTAATTTTGTACAGAATTTACATAAAACACCAGGAGAAGAGGTGAATACTCTAGGCACCAAGTGCCGCGGAGACTTTCGACATCATGTTATTCGTGTTCAGCGACCCCAAAAACTCCGAGTACATAAATAGAACCCATTTGGAGTACTTACCGAGTTGTAATTTTTCTATCTATTGTCTGTTCGGAATGCACTTTTCGACTCTGTTTATGTAGCCAACAACCTCAAAAGCATAGTGCAGGATATAATGCAACCATGTGACGGTAGTATAGACTACAATACAATAGTCATTATTAATATAAAATACTAAACTTTATATGTTTACTTACGTGACAGAATTATAAAATAATCTGTCAAACACAATGTAATACGTCACTATGATATTCCAAAACATTAGCTCAGACTGTTTTTTGTATATCTATCTCTTTTCAATGTACTGAATATTTAAACGGTATTTAAAGGACTTATAGTTATGACTAAACATGTGGTAAATATTTCATCTTTGTTTTTACCGACCAATATACTTTATATGTGTTTCTGTCTCTCTCTTACTCACACCATTACATATGTAATGATTTTTCCCATTTAACCCCACACAAATCAAATGCATGAATAGAAGTATAACTTCAAAAATCAATATTTTATATTTGACACCACAATTTTGACGATACAAATATGATAAGTTTGACATTTGACACATTGATATGTCATTTTTTGTTATTTAACACTGCATATATGACAGTTTTGGCACTTTTACATACTTATATATCAATGTTTGATAATACAATTTTGACATTTAACGCTACAAATATGATAAGTTTGACATCTGACATACTTAAATGTCATTTTTGAACGATTGACACTTTCGACAATTTTCACATACCAACATATATCAATATTTGATATTTGACAGCAAAATTTTGAGATTTGACAAACTTATATGTCACTTTGTCACTGAAAATATAATAGTTTTGGCATTTTTGTATACTTATTTATCATTATTTGATATTTTACAATATAATTTTGACGTTGTATGCAACAAATACGATAAATGTGATATTTGACAATTGTTTACTGACTAGCATTTTTATTTATTTATGAATAAAATGAAATTGAAAATGTTAAGCTTATTTGTGTTAAATTTTGTCTTTCAAATCCTTTCTAAATCTCAGTCAGCAACCAGTATCGCTTAAATTGTACAAAAGGATCAGTGATCTTTTTAGGAGCGTGAAGCTAAATAAAATTGTGATCGATGTTTAATGCGTACTATATATGTTTTAAACAGTATATAGTACGTTAACCTGAAAAATAATAATAATAATAATGTTTATTAGATCATATCATAACATATTACAAGAAATTTTATAGCAAAAATAAACATTCAAAGAAATCTAAAGATTAAACTAAAGATAATACATTAGAAAAGAAATATTGAAAACAATGTTAGGTTTTAACTAAAATATACAAAAGATACTTGTACTGTAAAAACCTTTGAATATAGTTGTTTTATATTCAAAGGTAAAAACACGTTTTGTGTGCGTTTTTATTAACCACAGAAGTCAATTAAGACTATGCGTGGAAAAATAGTACAATACTATATAATATAGTACGGTTGGCAACCCTAGTGTTAACACCATACCAGGAGAACTTTTCCAAATAATCGCTTTGTTTTTTTCGTGTATTCCCTAAATTTCTCTACCTCGATATCGTAGCCCAAAGAAAGTTTGTAGGATAACCATAAATCTACTTATAATGGCTTCATCGATTGCGGTTATAATTGCACTTTTAAAAAGTTTGTAGGATAACCATAAATCTACTTGAATATTCTTAAGAACAATAAAACTAAAAAAAAATCAAAAATCGGGTGTATATAAACTTAGTTGTGGTTCTTGTGATAAAGTAAATATAGGACAAACAGGTAGAAAACCATAACTTTAACAATAGTTTTGATATTTTACACCAAGAAAATAAAGGTTTTAAATTAAATTTATTAGAAAGTTTAGAAATTAATAAACTTAAACACTCTGGTACATTGCTCAATGATCAAACAGAATTAAATAATTCACCGTTATTAAATTTATTTACACAAAGGTCTATGTACTGATCCTGTAGGTATTCCCACTATCGTAAAATTTATTATTATTGGCTTGGTCCTTATTGCAGTTTGTAGCACATCTGTTTTATTTCAGTTTATTTATACCATAACTTTGTAAGTTCGACCATCATTATGTATCTGAAGAAGCTATAAGATAGTGAAACGCGTTATACATTTAATAATAAAAATTGTGAAAATCTTAATACATTTAGTGTTTTAATATTCTATAAATCTACTTATAATGGCTTTATCGATTGCGGTTATAATTGCACTTTTTAAAATGGCCTGGCCATGTAACCATCATTCGTGTTCTAAATCCCTTGCTTTGTTTGGTCAACATTAAGACCTAATTAATTTAATTTTTAAACTCTTTTTCAATTTTTGATTTTTATAAAGAAAACTTAAGACGATCCACTTCGGTTTTTGTTTTTTCGGTGGGCTCAGAGTTAACATGTATGAAATGTTAGTTAAAAATTCGAAAGAACAAACTTATCAGTGTAACGTTGCCAATCCAAAGCAATAATTTTCAACAGTCTTCTGGAAGTGAACAACTTGGATCATGGAAATTCTTCGGGGTTGCTTTGCATATACATATAGAATAGTTAACGCCAAACTGTGTACGATGGATGTTTCCTTACCCTCAATATTAATTTTGGTCGGAACTTCTTATTTAACGAATTCTGTTTCAGAATAAATTAAACAGGTCTTTTCTTTTTGGAACATGATGTTTATTGGCCGACAATTTCTAGTCCATCCTGGGCTATTGTTTTGCTACACATATGTGAAAATTATCAAAATTAAAAAAAACTGAAACAAATAAATAAAGATGTCTTATATTTAAAAATACTTATATTTATTAAATTATAAACAGACAAAATTTTATTAACGCACCTGTAGTCAAGGCGGGCGAAAAAATTAGTCACTTCTGTCGGCACTCACCAAGTGCCACACGTATTTTTTGTATAATATATTAGTTTTTGATCCAAAATTTCTATTTCAGGTATAAAAACTCTACGTTTTCCTCCGAAAGTACCACCTCCATCCCAGCCTACTATGTCTAAAGACGACGATGATGTTATATTTGTCGTATCGGATCCACCACCACCACCATTGGTTGCAGTAAGCACAACAAACGCCAATAAAATTGCTTTGCCGCCTTCCGTAACATTGGTTCGTAAACCCACACCTGCAAAATCCTTGATTACACCAACAAAAAGCTCGACTATTCCAGCAAAAACCTCTAATACCCCTTCGAGAGTATTACCTACTTCAATTAATAATGTAAGTCTGACAATGAGACCAGGACCAAGTGGAATCAACTCTAATACTCCGTCAACAAGTAAAACTACCAGCGATGATATTCGGCCTAAGGGATTTTTACGAGTTAAATCCTTCTCTGCTTTACAAAATGTAACTTCGGAATGTATTACAATTCCTGACGATCCTCCAGAGGACCCAGATGTTGAAATTATTAAAGAAGTTGATCCCCTCGCTCAACCCGATAAAGCAGAAGAGGAGCCAGAGCCAGTAGAATCTGTAAAAAATGAGGAAGATGAAAAAGAGTCCAAAAAGTCAGAAGAAATTGAGGAAATAGTGGAACCTGAAAAGTTAACTGAATCCAACAAAGTGAATGGAATTGCAAATGGAGAGTCTGAAAATAGCATGGAAGGGATAGATAGTGAAATTCCGACTACTGTGAATACAGTAACAGATAAATGGGCGCTGGACTTGTTGAAACCTGCACGCATCATTCTTAAGAGATCGAGTGAAATAGACAATCTCGCTAAAAGCAAATTAATGAATGGAGATACTGAAGAAGAGGTTGATGTGGTAAACGTGTAAAAGTGTTAATAGCAAATACTTCGGTGCTTTTCATTATAATAAATTTAGGTTAAACAAACTTTTGTTAGTTGTTAACTGCTGTGGGTTCGTCATTTCCTTGTATATTTTACATATTTTACTTTTAAACGAATGCACCATTATTTTAGAAAATAAATTAATTTACTATTCTCGAGTAATATTTTTTATTTGTAATATTAAATAACATCAATTGAATTAAAAAACTTTTATATTAAGTTACAAACAATTTATTGGAATTAAATTCCTTACAAATATTATTTTTATTTAATTTTTATGTTCTGTGCCGTTTTAACTGAATGAATTTATTTTGGAATAGACGCCTGAAATATCTTTTTATTTCATCCTGTCCAGTAAATACACTTCCCTATAATCAATTTGGCGCCGTAAGTAAAACATTACGGTATCAGGTACTGTAATGTGTTGCCTAGCCACGCTGCTCTGATTGCTTAAGGGAAGACAATTACTTTTAATTTTTGACATTTAAAAATACTATAATGACTATAAAATAAAAATAAGATAATTAATTACTTACTTTTACATCCATATTTAAAAAGAAGTCAATGTTATTCAATTTTATATTAACAATTAAATCTTAATAATAAAAAAAATATTTGACAGTGACAGATTGCTTTCAAGGTAATTTGACCTAACTAATCAAGTTACGAACTATTTGTGGTCAAGTTACGAACTACTGTTAAAATTTTTATGAATTTATTAATTTATAAAAACGGGATGAAATAAAATATAATTCGATTCATGGTCGTTAGGTGTTATTACAGTACTCGTTTTTATTTCCGGACTTGGCTCCTACGTCGCCTCGTCCGTAAACTAACTCCTACTGTAATAAGTCACCTACCGACCTTTTATAATACTATTGTGTATGTCTATTTCAACCTTTACCATCAGGTCTATATTGTCACGCCTGGGGGGGATTAGGAGAATGTGCCTTAATGTTTTGGGATGAGGGGTAGCTTACTGAAGGCACTTTCCACCCAGGTCGTGGTTATCTACCCCCTGGTTAGGTATCCTGCTGAAGGCAGAAAACTAACCAAGGGGAAGATGAGATAAACAACAGGAAACAAACAACAAATATATTATCGAATAAATAAGCAATAACAATAAATAATTAAAATATGAATATGAAATAACTAAAAACGATAATCTTACTAATCTTACCAAATAAACTACATTGTGGCATGTCCCACTTACTCACGCAAATACGTCAAGAGTCACAACGGCCCAGACCCAAGGGTCTGTTTTAGGGACACCCCGAAGGGTGACCCTTACAGACAACCTCAGACTCCGAACTCCTCGAGTGCGACCTCAACGACGCTCTTTTATAGCCAATTCATACGCTACGTGAAAATAAGAATTAAACTATATAAGGTCGTCTTGAAATCTAACGTACTGACTTTAACCTGGATGATTACAATAAAAAATAATACAAAATATTACAATGAAATATAAAACAATTAAACTACCCTATTATCGTATGTGACATGCCCTCCTTCCCTTAAAGCCAGCCCCTGGCTTTGCTCGGCTCTGGCTTACAGGGGTGTATGTATAGGACTGAGTTTTACAAAATAATTATATTAAATTTCGTTTAATAATTAACTGTGGCTAGCTTCAAATATTAAAAATTTGGAGAGTAGGGTGTGGTTTTAGTATATCAATTTTTATTAACTATTTGATACTTGAATGGTGTGTTACAGAATTTGTTTCCCCTTTAGATCTAAAAGGTGTACAGTTAGTTCTTTCTTAAAAAAAAGTAAAACTTATAGATTCTAATAGTGTGGATCTTCTGTTTGGTTCGCTGGAGGGGATATTAAGAAAGATCTTACTTAAGTAAATGGTCATATTCCAACCGAGAATGTGGGGTTTGATCTATCCAAACTGTTAAGGTACTGCTTCTATGACGGAAAAGATAAATATGGGTTCCAATAGGTAGAGGTAACTTTGGATTTTCAAAAATAACTATTCAGGAACATAAAACAAAAAGGCCTAAAATAAGAAATAGCACCGATATTATATTGGCAATATTTTGTGTGCCTTTTAAAACTTACCCGGTTGGTAGGGCCTTGTTTTTGAAACAAGTGATAAATTCCACAATACTTGTGTTTCTTTTCCAACTCAATTGGAGAAATGTTAGTCACTTGTTACTTAAGCCTTTTTAATTATTCTGGCACAATTCCGAAATATCGTGCAATTACACCACCGCGTGGTTTAATCAAAAGCCAAAATTCAAAAAGACAGATGGAAAATTTTGACACAAAAATGTGACAAATTGTAAGTTTAAAAGTCTACACAATATATTTGGGCCTAAGTCTTAACGGGCTGAATATTTCATAAGGTTTAGAGGAAAAATTTGTTAAAACTTGAAGAATAATAGAATTAAAATTTAAAACTTATCGCTGCCACTTCAGAGTCAAATCTGAACCGTAACACACACTTCTGTCAGAATCTGCTCTTCTCTTAGAATGACCTGTCTTGCCCTCGTCTAGAAACGCCAGGTCCACCGCTGGCTAGACGGATCCTTTTTTGGTCTGTCTGCAACTCTGTGAAACACCTGTGGGGGTGCCGGTATGGCATTTATGTATGTTTCGGTATTTAACTGAATATACGAGGATCCCACATAATCCTCTGCGTGTTCAAATACTTATTCTCTTAGTAGTGAAGGTTAAAAATCCAACAGTCGACTAACAAGAATAGAAAGGCTTTATTAACACAATAAAAATAGTAACAGAAGTACAACAACAATCTTTTATAAAACAACATGGCGGTCTCTGAGAAGAACTCTCTCGAACCCTGTCTTTTTCCGCGTATGCTCGGAGGAGGTCGGCGCCACTCGGCCGTCAAATTCATTATTTAAAATAGGCATTCCCTACACACTCCCCTCCTAGCAGAAGCGTTAACAAAAAATTGACTAAATTATCAAAATTAATGTTACTTTTGAACATGAAAATTTTAAAACCAAGTGTGATACAACTTGACTACAAATAATGGTTTTACACCGTATTTAATTTGTAAACTTATGAACGAGAAAAAATATTTGTAATACATATTTGTATACAATTAACAATTATAAAAAGTTTTTTTACTTTGAAATTTGTTTGTTTACACCAAATAGGTACTTGTTTTTTTAACTAAACGTGACACTTTTCTTACGCACTGGATGGTTATCACTATTGTTAGAATTCTTGTTTAACGCACTTTTGAGAATTGATACTGGTTGCACGCACTGCACAGTATTTGTACCGGATGTTTCATTCTCAGTTAACAGTTTCTTTTTATTAACATATGTTTTTAATATGGGTTGACTAACTGGTAGATGTTCCGACGAATGTGCATCATCATTACTATGACAATTTTCATTAAAATCACGAGTTTGATCGACTAATGTTAATGAACTATCGGAAATGTTCGATTCACTCTTTTGAGGAATATCATTTTGAGCGATTGTAGGATCATTCGCATCTCCAGAAACAAAATAAGCCGGTTTTAGCGATTCTACCGAAACAGAATGAGAAACACCATTAATATCAATTTGAAAAACTCGGTCAGTCACTCTTTTAATGACTTTGTATGGACCAACATAAGGTTTTTCAAGTGATTTTTTAGTCATCACACGTTTGAAAACATGCGTACAAGTATACAAGTCTTTAAAATAAAATGCGCGTTTATTTTTAGCATATTTGTGCGATACCGGAATTGGTCGTACTTGACGCATATATTCCCTAAATTCGTCAATAAATGCCGTCGGATCAGGGGATGTTTCGTCTTCTGCGAAAAATTCACCTGGTAAACGTAAGGCTTTTCCAAAAAGAAACTCGGCTGGTGACGCTTCGGTATCCTCTCGCACATAGCATCTTAAACCTAACAAAACAGTGGACAAGGTGCGTAACCAATTTGTGTTTTTGTGACACATTAAAGCAGCTTTTAATGGGCGATGTACACGCTCAATTAGTCCGTTTGACTTAGGATGGTAAGGAGTAGTACGTATCCTCTCACAACCAGAAATGGAACGTAGTGAGGTAAAAAGTTGCGATTCGAATTGTGTGCCACGGTCACTTGAAAGTGTTTTAGGAGCTCCAAATCTAGATATCCAAGTGTCATAAAATGCTCTGGTAACGGATGAAGCTTCAATATTCTTGATTGGAACTGCTTCGATCCAACGAGAAAATCGATCAATTATTGTTACCAAATAAGTATATCCGTCTGCCGGTGGCAAAGGACCAACAATATCAATGTGAATATGATCGAATCGACCATCAGGAGAAACAAAATGCTCAGGTAAAAGCTTGACATGTCGTGAAATTTTTGATTGTTGACAATCTAGACATGTTTTGCACCAAAGTGAAATATCACGATGCATATTCATCCACACATAACTTTTACGAATTAACCTATCTGTGGCTTTTCCACTAGGATGTGAAGGACTATGGAAAATATCAAATACATCTCGTCTCAAAGGTGGTGGGATGTAAGGCCTAATAGTTTCACCAGAAATATCACAAATGATGGAGTGATCTTTATTAAATGGTACAAGTTTTAATTTAAGAGAAGTATTATCCGATTTAAGCAAATTTTGCAAATCTTTATCTTCTTTTTGAAGTTTTTCAATTGATTCAATGTTAACATTAGAACTTAATGTGAGAGAATCGATTCTAGACAAACAATCCGCAACGACATTTTCATTGCCAGGTATGTGCTCTATTCTAGTTGTAAATTGAGCAATAAATGACAATTGTCGCTGTTGTCGTGGTGATGCTTTTTCGGGACTTTGCGAAAATGCATAAATAAGAGGTTTGTGATCTGTACGAATTTTAAAATCACGACCTTCTAACAAATAAGAAAAATATTTTACTGCTAGATACATTGCTGTTAACTCACGATCGTAAGCACTATAATTTCGTTGAGCAGGAGTAAATTTTTGGGAAAAGAAAGCAAGAGGTTCCCATTTGTGTTCGTCATCAGCTGACTTTTGCTCTAAAACAGCACCAGCAGCTACATCTGAAGCATCCGTGACTAACTGTATTTCTGAGTCTACACGGGGATGAACAAGAAGAGCAGCATTTGCAAAGTCAAATTTTACTGTTTCAAATGCTTCTTCAGCTTCTAATGACCATATAATTTGAGATTTGTCATTTTTACGAGAATTTTTAAAGTAAGCATTTAGAGATGCTTGTTTTTTTGCAGCATTGGGGAGATTTCGATGGTAGAAATTTACCATTCCTATAAATCTTCGCAATTCATCAACAGTTTCCGGTTTGGGAAAATTTAAAACTGCATTAACTTTCGCCTTGGTTGGAAGAATTCCTTTACTGTTGATAATATAACCTAGAAATTCCAGTTCTTCAACAGCAAAAATGCATTTGTTGATATTTAATCGAAGATGAGCATCCCGAAGTCTCGCGAAAACAATACGCAAGTGATTATAATGCTCTTCAAGCGTAGTGGAAGCGATCAGTATATCATCTATATAAATGAAAACAAAATCTAAATCGCCTAAAACGCTGTTAATATATCTCTGAAAACTTTGACTAGCATTTCGCAGTCCAAAAGTCATATATAAAAATTCAAAAAGACCAAAAGGAGTAATAATCGCAGTCTTTTCAATGTCCTCCTCTGCTACAGGGATCTGATTAAACGCCTTAAGCAAGTCGAGAGAGGAAAAATATTTTTTGCCATGAAGATTGGCAGTGCAATCATAAATATGCGCAGTCGGATATTTATCCGGAATGGTGACAGCATTAAGTTGTCTGTAATCACCACATACTCTCCAAGTCCCATCTTTTTTTAAAGTCATATGCATGGGGCTGGCCCATGGACTACTAGACGGACGACAAACACCTGCTTGACACCAAGTAGCAAATTCCTCTTTTGCGGCTTTCAATTTAGCCGGATCTAATCGTCTAGAACGAGCTGAGACAGGAGGACCTTTGGTAATTATATGATGTCGAACTTTTGATTTTTCAGGTGGAACAATAGGACTGGTACTTGTAATTTGTGGAAATTCCGCAAGAATTTCAGCGCATTTGGAATCGGGGGGAATAGCTGAAACCGAATGAATCGATGCCTCTTTGACAATACAGGTAGTCGAAAGACTAGACTTATTATCAATGAGACAGCTATTGCGAATATCTATCAATAGACCATAATGATAGAGAAAATCTGCACCTAAAATGGGATAAGGTATATCTGCTATGCAGAAATTCCAAGGAAAAGAACGTCTAAGACCTAAATCTATCGTTCGGGAAGATTCACCGTAAGTATTTATAAAAGTATTATTAGCGGCATAAAGTCTTGTTTGCTCAGGACTTTTATTCATTTTCGAAGAAACAGGAATAAGCGATACATCAGCACCTGAATCTATGAGAAAGAATTGATTCGTTTTACGATCCGCAATAAATAAACGTTTAGATTCTTTAACAGAATGAGCTATACAATCGGTACGAGCAGAGTTTTTATTTTTGTCTTTTTTATCCTTATTAAGAGAAGACCATTCTGTATATCTAGAACACCAATCTCTGCAAGTACGAGCATCATCAGGAAATTTTGAATGCGCATAACACAATCCTGATCTATTTTTACTTTTTGAACGACTACGAGAACGGTCGTTACTTAAATTACTCTTTTTGATTGTTTCAATCAATAAATCAATTTTCTTTTCTAATCGAGAAATTGGATCATCAAAATTTGAAGAAGAAGCTTTAGGTTCAGAATCACTTGAAGTGATTGCATAAATATGACTATTTGAAGAAGTCGTATTTGCAACCAGCTTATCAGCTGTTTCAGCCAGAGTATTTAAATCTTTATCATACATTAATGTAAGAATTTCTTTTTGATGATCAGTAAGTTGCTCAAAAAATATTGATTTTAGAACTTTTTCATCAAGTTTACTGACAGAATTAAGTTCCTTTAGTTGCCTCAGAATCTGAGTCGGTTTGCAGTTGGTATTTACCTGCGCTTTCAACAGTTTTCGTAAGTTCTCTTCATCGGAAAGAGAATAATCTTTAATGAGACACGCCTTTGCCTGCTCAAACGCATTGGCTGGTAAGGTTTCAGCCGATATAATATGACTAATGCATGACATAGCATCATCATCCAGAGCCATGACTAAATAGTCAAACTTTGTGGCGTCATGAGTGATACCAGACCGACGTAGCGTCGCGTCTACTTGAAAAAGCCAATTACGTAAGTTTCTACGCGAAATTGGAGGAATTTTAGGGGCCCGCGAAGCATCTACATGAACTCTTTGATTCTCATTCGTTTGAACGTTTGCGTTCGCGCCTAATTGTGCTTGCAAATTTTCTATCGATTCGCGTAATCGATTTATTTCTTCTGCACGCTCCTCAACATTTTCTTTAGCGGTATCAGTCATTTTGACTAGCTAAAATAATTGCTAAATACAGATCAAACTATCTATTTTTTAGAGTTATATTAGAGTTATTTAACTAAATTTTTATTAAAGAAGTTTTATAGTCAAAGAAAAATATTTATTTTGAATATTGTAATGTTCAAAACATTATTTTTAACACAGACTTTGAAATAGAAATTTCCTATACTGAGTTTATAAATTTGTCTAAACGACAAGAGTTCAGTTGAAACAACTACGTTGATTGTTATTTAATTTTCAATAAGTTACAATCTAATTTACGTATGTTTACTATGGTATTAAAATGCGATTTTTACGCGATACCAACTAGTTATTATTAAAATGAGTCGATCAAACTTTACAATACTACGAATATTACTTAAATGATGCACATATTATTCAAATTTAAAAACAATAAATACCTGAAGAAAATCCAGTACCTTGAACTGCACATAAAACTGTAGTAAATGATACTTGAAGTCTTCGTCAGCAATAATGTGGACTTCTAGAGCTGATTGTCCAGGAATATATTGATCTAGGGCTGCTATTACAGAGCCACTGAAGTTTATTACAATTTGCTATGAATACCGGTGTATTCGACAACAACTATGCTGGAATAACTAAGCACATGTACTGATTGTCTGATATTTAATCAGGAACCACCAAATTTTAAAGTTTTTTTAACTTTAAAGAGCACTTAACTGTTCATGTAACCACTTTCTGAAACAACGGTGTCACCAAATGTAGGGCCTTTTTTAACGTCTGGGTCACTAAATGTGGGACCTTTTTGGAACGTCTGCATCGGGATCACCAAATGTAGAGCCTTTTTTGAACGTCGGAGTCCTTTTTTGAACCTCGGGGTCACCAAATGTGGGGGTGCCGGTATGGCATTTATGTATGTTTCGGTATTTAACTGAATATACGAGGATCCCACATAATCCTCTGCGTGTTCAAATACTTATTCTCTTAGTAGTGAAGGTTAAAAATCCAACAGTCGACTAACAAGAATAGAAAGGCTTTATTAACACAATAAAAATAGTAACAGAAGTACAACAACAATCTTTTATAAAACAACATGGCGGTCTCTGAGAAGAACTCTCTCGAACCCTGTCTTTTTCCGCGTATGCTCGGAGGAGGTCGGCGCCACTCGGCCGTCAAATTCATTATTTAAAATAGGCATTCCCTACACACCATAGGCCCCTAGCTCCATCTCTCGAGGTCCATGGCCAACATCAGGCGGTACTGCATCACACCATTCACCGTAATACCATGTTACAACTATACATTTACAGTCTTCCCATCTTTGGCTACCATCCATTGGGAAGATCTGCTTTTATTGGGAGTATCGAAGCTGACCATTTCCATTCCTCGACGGAGACCTTTCTTACTCGTTGAGACAAAACCCATACCATACTCAGGATGAAAGACCCTTTCTCTCTAGAATTCTGGCACCGAGCAAGCATCTCCTGGATCGCGTCTTCCTTAAGTAGATGTGGGGGAAACGTTAAACATGAAAACAACAACTCGGTCCTAAAACATACAAAAACAAATACTATTAAAATTTGTCTAGAAAGAGCATTAGGGAATTACTATTTTTACATTAACTTCTTTGACCTCATACCGATAAGGGTATTTGACTTCGTTCATAAACACCTTACTTCATTAGTTTACCTTTTTCTTTTAAACACCAACTTATCTGCTGTCCCCTAGCAGACATCATTATACCAAAAAAAACTCTTTCATACGCTACGTGAGAATAAGAATTAAACTATATAAGGTCGCCTTGAAATCTAAAGCACTGACTTTGACCTGGATGATTACAATAAAAAATAATACAAAATATTACAATGAAATATAAAAAAAATGGCCCTTGGTAAGCCAGGCGCATCAGTAGATTTATATTAATTGAATATATTAAAAGTATACGTTTTAGAAAAAAATGTTTTAGATAAAAGTTGTAGGTCTCTTTAAGACAAACAAAAAAGTCCTCTAACATTTTTTTGTACAGGGTGTAGTAAAAAAGTTACGAATTTTTTTCCATTTTGATTTAATGTCACGCCCAAACGGCCTTACCGATTTGGCCCATTAACGAACTCGACCGAGATTTTTGGACGATTGATTTTTGTACCAAATTTCATTTCGATCCGTTAAGAAATGCGACCGCTATCGTGTCCACAGATTTCGTTATATCGGAACTATACATATATATATATATATATATATACATATATATATATATATATATATATATATATATATATATATATATAAAAGAAAAAAAAAAAAAAAAAAAAGGGGTGCCAAGTATGCGTACCTATAACAAACAAAAGGGGGAAAATTAATGGGCATGTACGCAAAAAGGATCATAGGGTCACGAATAGGGAATGGTAACCGCAGACATGCATGTTTCTGGCTCGTTAGCCGTCATCAGTGCGGCATAACCAAGTAAGGTATTGCACTTGGCCAGCAAAAGTGTTGAGTACTTGGGAGCAAAGGATGGTAGGGAAACATGTAATAAAAAACGAAAAACACAAACAACGAAACTCACACAAGAGTCCTATCGCCATTTGTGGCTTCGGCCAGCTGTGCCCACATTTCGGGGCTACGAACAGCGTCGCCGCGTTGGCGAAAGGGACTCATTGTGTTTGAGCCGTTCCAAGCCCAGGATGTAAAACAAAAAAGGGGTGCCAAGTATGCGTACCTATAACAAACAAAAGGGGGAAAATTAATGGGCATGTACGCAAAAAGGATCATAGGGTCACGAATAGGGAATGGTAACCGCAGACATGCATGTTTCTGGCTCGTTAGCCGTCATCAGTGCGGCATAACCAAGTAAGGTATTGCACTTGGCCAGCAAAAGTGTTGAGTACTTGGGAGCAAAGGATGGTAGGGAAACATGTAATAAAAAACGAAAAACACAAACAACGAAACTCACACAAGAGTCCTATCGCCATTTGTGGCTTCGGCCAGCTGTGCCCACATTTCGGGGCTACGAACAGCGTCGCCGCGTTGGCGAAAGGGACTCATTGTGTTTGAGCCGTTCCAAGCCCAGGATGTAAAACAAAAAAGGGGTGCCAAGTATGCGTACCTATAACAAACAAAAGGGGGAAAATTAATGGGCATGTACGCAAAAAGGATCATAGGGTCACGAATAGGGAATGGTAACCGCAGACATGCATGTTTCTGGCTCGTTAGCCGTCATCAGTGCGGCATAACCAAGTAAGGTATTGCACTTGGCCAGCAAAAGTGTTGAGTACTTGGGAGCAAAGGATGGTAGGGAAACATGTAATAAAAAACGAAAAACACAAACAACGAAACTCACACAAGAGTCCTATCGCCATTTGTGGCTTCGGCCAGCTGTGCCCACATTTCGGGGCTACGAACAGCGTCGCCGCTCAAACACAATCCTTTGCTCCCAAGTACTCAACACTTTTGCTGGCCAAGTGCAATACCTTACTTGGTTATGCCGCACTGATGACGGCTAACGAGCCAGAAACATGCATGTCTGCGGTTACCATTCCCTATTCGTGACCCTATGATCCTTTTTGCGTACATGCCCATTAATTTTCCCCCTTTTGTTTGTTATAGGTACGCATACTTGGCACCCCTTTTTTGTTTTACATCCTGGGCTTGGAACGGCTCAAACACAATGAGTCCCTTTCGCCAACGCGGCGACGCTGTTCGTAGCCCCGAAATGTGGGCACAGCTGGCCGAAGCCACAAATGGCGATAGGACTCTTGTGTGAGTTTCGTTGTTTGTGTTTTTCGTTTTTTATTACATGTTTCCCTACCATCCTTTGCTCCCAAGTACTCAACACTTTTGCTGGCCAAGTGCAATACCTTACTTGGTTATGCCGCACTGATGACGGCTAACGAGCCAGAAACATGCATGTCTGCGGTTACCATTCCCTATTCGTGACCCTATGATCCTTTTTGCGTACATGCCCATTAATTTTCCCCCTTTTGTTTGTTATAGGTACGCATACTTGGCACCCCTTTTTTGTTTTACATCCTGGGCTTGGAACGGCTCAAACACAATGAGTCCCTTTCGCCAACGCGGCGACGCTGTTCGTAGCCCCGAAATGTGGGCACAGCTGGCCGAAGCCACAAATGGCGATAGGACTCTTGTGTGAGTTTCGTTGTTTGTGTTTTTCGTTTTTTATTACATGTTTCCCTACCATCCTTTGCTCCCAAGTACTCAACACTTTTGCTGGCCAAGTGCAATACCTTACTTGGTTATGCCGCACTGATGACGGCTAACGAGCCAGAAACATGCATGTCTGCGGTTACCATTCCCTATTCGTGACCCTATGATCCTTTTTGCGTACATGCCCATTAATTTTCCCCCTTTTATATATATATATATATATATATATATATATATATATATAAACTTTTGAACGGAAGGTGTTTTTGAAGTCAGGGGGGCCCAAAACGAAAAACTGTAGTGAAATTTTCCCGAAGTCGTGACTTGCGAACCAGCTGAATAGTAGATATAAATCTACTAACAATTAAACTACCCTATTATCGTATGTGACAATATTTTTAACTTGTAATTTGGGATTATCTGGTTTTATTCTAGATAATACAGATCTAATTAATTGTATTAGGGGAGACCGGGGATGGTTGACTAACTTTTGATTTAAACTCGTATATCTCTGATGTTTAACTAAATATAGCAAAGACAGTTGATACAGATCGAAGAACTATTCAGGTATCTAAAATACTAAAATGACCTATAAATTTATGATTATAATACTTATTTAGTGAATTTTCTAAACCCCATACGCTTGTTTAACCTACCCCATGTCCGGGGTAAGTTGACCATACGCATGGGGAAGGTTGACCTAGGCAGTTATTAGTATTAATAAAGAGGATTAGTATAAAATAAAACACCAAAATTTACTAAATGATAGAAACTTTTTATTTAATTATAAACAAACTTAAATTTGAGATCCATTCTCCGTACACAAAGAACTTTAATAAATGTAACAATCTTTAATTCTTTTATTTTAAAGATTTACAAAAAAATTAAATTAACAATAAGTAAAAAAAATTCTTTGTTCTTTCTGTTGCAACCTTAAGTGCAACTTGAGTTATTTTAAGAAGTAACTAATCAAAAATCACATTGTTTTAATAAAAATATTATTCAACATACATAAACTTGTGAGTATCTAATATTATAAACTATTAAAGCAGAAAACTAAATTTATCTATCTTTGAATACAACCTGTCTTATGCTATCTAGACCTATTTAAATTTAGACTGTCATATTAGTCGTCTAAATCAGAATCACAGTTCTTACATTGGTAAAGTAGCAAATTACCTTTTGCACATTTAGAATGAGCCCATAACTTACACATTAGGCACTGAATCCACTGTTCACCAGGTTTACTGGCTGAAAAGGTTTCGGTGCATTCCAGACAAATTGCATCATCGTCGTTGCTTATATCTGAAAGATCATCGTCATTCTTAGTTTTCTTACCCTTTCCTTTACCTTTGCTCTTGCTTGTTGCCTTGATTTTTCCTTTTGTTTTTTTTGAGTAGTTTTTTCTTTTTTCATCTTTTTTAAAGAATTTGCTTCATTTTGTTTTCAAAAAGATTTTCTTTCTCAGGAGTGTCTGTGTAAATGGTGCTTTTACGTTTACGTATGTTAATTCTACTTCCTAACCGTGGTGCTGCTTTCGGTAAAGGCCTTACCTCTTTAGATAAAAGAAAACTTTGATTCGATCCAGATGGAGGTGGTGTTACACATGGGTGTGGTTCAATATGTTGAGGTATTTCGTGATTTAATCCCTCAGGTGAAGGTGGCGTTTCAAATAGATGTGCAGCAATACCTAACTCATGTATGTTTTCTGGTTCGGTTTGTAAGTATTCTTGATCAAGGATAGAAGGTAATAGATGACCTTGATTTTTCGGGCAATACAGAAGCCATTAGATTAGCAAAAACTTCACCTGAATTCGATGGAAGTTCCGTAACGTGAGGTAAAGAAACCGATAAATTTGTTTTGGAGGTTGATGGAACAGCAACCGTACTTCCAATGTCTTTATTATTTTGCGATTTTAATAGACCTATTGAAGATCTAGCGTCATCTTGTGCGTCTGGTAATGGTCTATCAGTCACAAAGGCTCCACTAAATTCAGACTCAGGAAATATATTTTCATTAGGCGGTGAAATTCCGGTGACCCTGAATCCAGACTGTATATTGTCGATTGTAGCTGCCATTGGAAGAGATGTTTCTAACAACTCAGGAATATCGTAAATTGTGCTTGTTTTTCCGGGGTGACTAGCTAGCCAGTTGTTTATTGAAATATTTCTGAAGAGGGCCGTAAACGCTTCTGTCAAGTGGTTGTAGTTTGTGGCTACAATGAAGGGGGAAGTACAAAACTGTAATCCCATTGTTTTTGAAAAAATCAAGCACCTCAATAGATAAATGTGAGTCGTGGTTATCCAAGAGCAGAAGAATAGGCTTTTCTTTACTGGGTTTAACGTGTTTCAAAAAATGCTCTGTGTATTTTATAAAATTTTCTTCTTTCATCCACCCAGATGGGTTAGCGCCACCTGCTGAACCTACAGGACCCGCAGTAAGAAAATGGTTCTTGAAGTGTACCCTTGGGAAAACAAAAAATAGGGGTACCATGTTGCCTAGAGTTGATAGGCACATGAACTGTTGTGAGTTGTGTGTCCCTTCTCATCAACATTCCAAATATCACCTGGGGTTAGATTTAATCGTTTGTAAACTGTTTTCAAGTTATCAAAAATTCAATTAAGTTTTTCTTGTTGAACGACGTAGCTATAGATAGGCTTGTAGCTTGAGGTGATCTTATTGATAACGAGGGATGACGTTTTAAAAAATTACCAAGCCAATCTTCGCCAGCCATTAATTTTGTTTTCCAAGATTCAGGCATAGTTTTATTATTCCTTTTTGCGTATTCAAATGCAAACTTGCGAGTCTCATACGGTGTTAATCCATAATAAATGTCAGCAGCTGTCTTTAAATAAGTTGGCAGTTTATTTTCTTCGTCATCGGTAAGTATCTGCTTATTTCTTATGTACCCGGCTGTGTCAAGGGTCAAATCAGCTCTCCTGAGGTTGGGATGACTCCAGCTTTTGCCTCAGTTTAGTTACATAACGATGCAACGTTTTGTATGGATCTTTTGGTGTATTACCCCTTTCAGATTTTCTTTTATACGTCCTCATTTTCTGTAAAATACAAATGTCCATTATTACAAACAACTTTTCCTGTAGGATTAACTGGGGTTGGTTGACTAATTAGTGTAGCTACCCCGAACAAAATTTGTCAACCAGCCCCTGATGCCATTTTGAATTTTACCTGCGCATCATATGCAAACTCTGCTACTGACAAAGAAACAATACCGTGTAATATAGAATAAAACTATTATATTTTAATTTGGCATAATTTGGCTTCTAACAGATTTATCGAGACAATAACAAAAAAAGTACGAACCAAAAAAATTACTTACCGGGATCAAAAACATAACCTTCGATGTCACTCACGATCGTCTCGCGACTGCTGCGGCTCTCTTCAGTCTCTTCGCACAAATTAGCGGGTCGCGGGAAGGCATTGTCGCTCGTGAATGGTTGATGAAAAACATGCGATCGTGGAAAATTATTCTTACTTAGTCTACCTACCCTATAGCCAACCATTCCCGGGCTTCCCTACTTGCTTGAAAAACTGTTCGAATGTTAAAAGCATTACAAATTTTTTAATTGAGATCAACAAACAAAAAATTCTGTCTGTAGTATACCGTGTTGTTGTGGTAAAATTATATGCAAGTAAGAAAATTCTATAAAAAGAAACACCAATTTTACCTTGGATATATCTAGCTTTTTGCTAACTAGGTACTTTAAAAATAGAATTAGTTGGTAATTTATTTAACTATAGGAAAAAAAAGAAACATGTCAAAAACTGAAAATATAACAAACGCCATTAAAAGAAAAGTTATAAGGAGATTTATCTATGAAACCTAGAATCGATCTTTATTTTTTAAGACGCCCTGTATCGTTAAGACCTATTAAGTATTGGTTTTTGGAATCGCCTAGTGCACCCTACACCCTATTAACGTATGTTTATTTTACCGTGAAGCACCCTGTACAAGATTCAGTCACAGTACACAATGCATGTACACTAAAAGCGTACCTATCATTTTGATTTTGCGTTTTTCTCCTCAAGCGGTTTTTTCCGTGTGCTCTTCTCAATCCATGTCACATGATATTAGCTCACTTTCTCCTTAAAAACATTTATGCATGAAGTTATTGAGAGAGAAATTGTTTGTCAAGTTGACTATTGAAACTCTGTCACTTTTTTGTGCTCTGTCTTATATTTATATTCGATTGAATTGAATCAAGACGATCAAAAAGCTGACTAATTACTAATGCATCTGTGGCTGAATTGTAAGAGGTGTTACCCGCGATAAGTAAAGGTTGTTGTTTCGAGTCCTGTCGGATGCGACATTTTTTTTCAATTTCTCCTTAATGTCAATTTTTTCGTTGTTTAATTTCTAAATTTCAAAAAACTTACATCATTATTTTACCTAAGGTAAATTATTATATCAACATACTCTTAGGAAATCGGAAATCTTTGACTAATATGCAGATTCACAGTGATTTCGATAAATTTCCAATGGAGATTTAATTATTTTTGAAAATCTACAAACAAAATATATTATAAGACAGGGCAAGGGGCTTAGTGTTTCATTTGTCGATTTGACAAATAATGTTTCTTTAAAGTCATAAGGATGAAGTGAGTAAGTGTCACATGTGGCATGAGTTGACTTTAACGACCAAAAGACTTACTAATGACTGAGTATCTGTAGCTTAGGGATTAGAGCGTTTCCGCGTTAAGGTAAAGGTTGCGGATTCCAATTCTGCCGGATGCGCCATTTTTTTTAATTTTTCCTTAATGCCATTTAATATATTCTTGTTTTGTATACTTTCTAAATTTTCAAATCTCATATGAGTTGATATCTTAATTTGTTTACTAGAAAGTTACGTAGTACATACACTGCCACGAAAATGTAGGTTTAACTATTTATCACCACTTCAAAACAAATTACCAACTAGAGTTGAGATAAATCTAGATTTACACTTTTTAGTAACTGCTACTAATACTCGTCCCCATTTCTTACTATTTTTTGCTTCATCTCTATCACAGCGGTATATGATATTGGCCTAGGAATTTTATCCCTTGTTCATAAAACTCATCATTTAACCATGATTCTTTAATTACTATAATATCGTATGAATAATTCAAAAATGATAACTTTTGGAGAGTTTAGTTTATTCAGAATTTCCTAAATGGTAAAGATATATAAAGTAATCTCAAATTAATTGAATTTGGTGGCACGCACGCAAGTTAATGAGCCCGAGATAGAGAGTATGCCATTCTTGCAACGACTTAGTTGTCTGAACAGCATGCAATCCTTCTTCCACCATTCCCTCTCACTTCCTCAGCCATTTCAGACCCCCTGAATGGTCTTTGGGAAGAAATTGCGGTACCCATCTGCTTCTGCCCAGACAGTGCTCTTGCACTATATTCCTTGAGTCTGGCTATTGTTGCGTGCTTTTCTCATTTTGTTTTCTTCTGTATTTTGCGATCCTCAGTCCTGAAAATATAGCCTACTCTAGCTCAGCAGGGTCGTGAATTAAATTTAATGGAGAGTTTAGCTCCAGATTTTCCTTAAATGATGGAGTACAGTGATAAAATTACTAACTACACAAATCGTAACCAAACTTTCGGTGTATCAGTATGTAAGAAGGGTGTCCTTGGCGGAAATTCTGTTAACGTGGCTATTAACTAAAATAACTAATGGTAATTCTTGCATTTTTAGTTGAATCTTTATTCTGTAGCGCTTTCAACACGGAAACGTTGAAACTAGATATGGTAATTAATACGGTGAATTATCGACCCTCTCACCAAATCTGGTTTCACTTTTACAACGAAATGATATATCACAAAACTCAATAAATACGTCTGTGTTCCTCAACGAACAACTTATGATAAAGAATAAAATATCAATATGAGTCGAATCTTCTTCGAATTAAGAGAAGATGCGTTGACTGACAGATACTAATGGTAATATCAAAAAAAACTTAAATTACAATTAATAAAAAGCTAATAATTATATTGAGATCTTTAAATTGTTACACTCTCATAAACAATAGAAAAAGTAACGGACCTAAAATTAACCTTTGTGGGACTTCAGTTGCACCCATTTTTGGATTTGATCTATACTGTTCAATATACACAGATTGCTTTTTGTTAAACGACAAGAATGATTTTATCATTTGTCACATCAACGTAATCTCTCAAGTTTATTCAATTACGGTGTGTTCAGAGATAATTTGTCTATGGGTGTGTTATTAAGAGGTTCAAAAGTTCGACTAAGAGTGTGTTTCGCAGTTTCTGAAATTACCATAGGAATGGGACGGATATTTAAAACTGTATAAAATTGAACAATATTATTTATAAAAGGACACTGCTTCTATAAGATTTTTATTTATACGAGGTCTGTCGCAAAATAAACAGGACAAAGAAAAAAAAATATCGACGCATTTTGGATGTTCTCTACGTCTGCATTCCGCTGTCCCTTCATGGGCAAATGTAGTCTACCGAACAGAAAAAAGACGCAAGGTGCTATATCTGGAAAATATGGGAAGAACTTGATGGTTACAATGTCATTTTTTGTCAAAAAAATCGGATACAAGTGTCGATAAGTGCATTACCGTGCAACAAGCGCCAGATTCCTTCTTCGCGATATTCTGACTGAACACAACAAATATGCGAGAGCAAACGCCTCATAACACCAAGTTAATACATTAACCGTTTGGCCCGCTGAAACGAATTAGTTATGAATTATTCCCTTCGAATCGTCGAAACAAATCAACATTCTCTTCACTTTTCCAAACGGCTTTTTTTCGGGTTTGGAACGTGGAACTTTAATGTTTGGTTTCGGGATCGTATTGAAAACACCACGTTTGGTCACCAATCACAATGTTGTACAGAAAGTTTTTATCTTTCTTGGCCTCTTTAATGATGGCTCTCAAATGTTGAATGGAAGCATTTTCTGATCATCCGTGGGCTTGTGCGGAACAAACCGTGAACAAACTTTTTGCATGGCCAAATTCCCGGGGAAAATGCTATAGATTGAATCTTTAGACACATTTAATTCCATTTGCATGTACCTCAATGAAGATTTTGGCTCATTTTTAATAATCAGGAGCACTTTTTTGACAATTTGCGTATAGTTCGTTCGCTATACTTACAAGGGTTTCGGATTAAAATTTTTATAGGTATTTCCAGGTAAGTACTGTAAAGTTTGACCTGTTCTTTGGGGAAATATCAACTGGTTAAATGAAATAAAAAATAATGCACAACTTTTTAATTAAATAATAATAAGATATGACGGTTTTCTGCTAGCAATTCTTTTTATATGCATGGATTTGTTTAAAATTTTGACAGTAGGTAGAAAATGGCTCAAAAATTAAAATCTACCCTATTCCAATATGTGCTTTTTCTCTGGGGGTGGTTACCACCCCAACTAGGGGGTGGAAAATATTTATCAAAAAAAAAAACATGGTAATCGATAGAATAGTGCATTTTAAGACAAAAACGTCCTTTAGAGTTTTTTCGAAAAGTCAATACTTTTGGAGTTATTGGTAACTGAAAGTTCACAAATTAAACGGCAAAAAAGCATGTTTTTAAACGATTTTTTGGGAATAAGTCAGAAAATTTACACTTTATCGGGAAAAGTGTCATAATATTAAATGAAGCTTATATAAAAAGATAGAGATTTGTTTTCTTGTAATTATTGCAGATTTAATATTAAAAAAGTTTGACTGTTCGAAAGTAGACGTTTATACATCCAATACAAAAATCCAAACATATGACGTTAAATAACCGGAAAACGATAAGTTTTTCATAGAAAACTTATTGGAACTTTTTTAAAGATCTTGAAAAATCCGTTCAAACCACCACTAGTAAAAGTGATTTGCATGAAAATTGGGGTAAGTTATAACAAAAATAAAGTCAGCTTATAGTTTTTGCGACGCAAAAAGTAACAAACTCACCCTCGCCAAAACCACCCTGGTTGAAACTATTTGTTGTTCATTTAAAATTTACTTCGTTTATATACAAACATTAAACTCTCGGAGTTTAACTGGTTTAGAAGGTTTAGTTTTGAAAAAATCTCAGGTTAAAGTGAAAATGTTATTTTCTGAATTTCTCAAAAAATCTCTTTGTTTTGAAAATAACTCAAGAACTAGAAAAGATACAGAAAAAATTATAGCTTGCAAAAGAATAGCTTTTTCGTTACTAAAGATTTTAATTTTATTTTTATTTTTATAGAATAAAAATTAAACGAGATATGCTTCTTTAAAGCTTGTCTTCGCATGCGTTTAGCACCATCATCGAGCCCTTTCAGCGCAACCCTTTTTAAAACGAAGGGCTTGAAAAAAAATCGTTTACGTCATCTTGTAGCTTTTAAAATTACTTACCAAATCGTCTGTTTACGGACTTCCTAGCTTAAAAACTGAAGAAGTTATAAATAAAAAACCATTAAATTTTTTTAGAATTTTGGAGCACGTATATTGGAGCATTCAAGAATTTGATCTAAGATTTACCGACACAGTATCTACTCTTATAAACTTACACAGGTGTATGTATGTGTATTTATTTATATATATTAGGGGTACATTTTAAAATTTGTTTCATAATAAGGTTTCCTACTAATTTTACCGTTTAATTTGTAAACTTTCAGTTACCCATAACCCCAAAAATATTGACTTTTCCAAAAAACTCGAAAAAACATTTTTTGTCTTAAAATTCACTATTCTATCGATTACCATGTTTTTTTTTAATTTTTTCCACCCCCGAGTTGAGGGTGGTAACCACCCCCAGTGAAAAAGCACATATTGGCATAGGGTAGATTTTAGATTTTGAAGTGGAGGGTATATTGAGCTTACCTACAAATTTTCATTCAAATCCATGCATATAAAAAAATTGCAAGATTTCTTATTAATTTTACCATTTAATTTGTAAACTTTCAGTTACCCATAACTCCAAAAATATTGACTTTTCAAAAAAACTCGAAACAACATTTTTTGTCTTAAAATTCACTATTCTATCGATTACCATGTTTTTTAACTTCCCGCTAAAAAAAATTAAAATTTTTTTAAAAATCGGGAAGTTATTGGTTTCACCCCGTTTTTCAAAAATCGAGTTTTCATCGGATCTCAACGTTTTGAGGTCTTAGGAACCTCCCCTGACTATTTTTACGAGGGTGTCTGTATGTCTGTATGTACGTGTGGATGTGTGTGTGTGTGTGTGGATGTATGTAAACCTCTTATAACTTTTGAACGGCTTGACCGATTGGAATGAAATAAATAGCATTCCAAAGAGTTTGTTTCATGTAACTTAGATTCCCTGTAAGTTTGAACCGATTCGAGCCAGTAGATTTCGAGAAATTTCAAAATAACCGAAAAAAACAATTGCTAAAAATGATGTTTTTTGGGCATATCTTTTTAGCTACTGCATCGATCAATTTCATAACCTAATCAGCTTTCAAGCTTAAAAAGCCACGTCGAATGCCGTTTTGCAAATTAAAATCGGTTGATTCGTTCGTGAGATATCGTTGTCGAAAAATTTCAAAAAAGTGTTTTTTTTTTCAATAACTTAAAGATTTTTTGACTAACCGATTTTGCACTCACGGTAACGTTTTTAGGTCTCAAAAAACTGCGTTGAATGCCATCTTGAATATCAAAATCGAATAAGGCGTTACAAAGTTATGGCTTTTTAAACATGTCAAAAAAAGTCAAAAACGTCAAAATACGTCACGATACTATAGCTTTGCGGTTAAAACTAGCGGGAAGTTGCAAGGATGGCCTTTAAGGTCAACCTCTTTTCGAATTTTTTTTTAATTTTTTCCACCCCCGAGTTGGGGATGGTAACCACCCCCAGTGAAAAAGCACATATTGGCATAGGGTAGATTTTAGATTTTGAAGTGGAGGGTATATTGAGCTTACCTACAAATTTTCATTCAAATCCATGCATATAAAAAAATTGCAAGATTTCTTATTAATTTTACCATTTAATTTGTAAACTTTCCCATAACTCCAAAAATATTGACTTTTCAAAAAAACTCGAAGAAACATTTTTGTCTTAGAATTCACTATTCTATCGATTATTATGTTTTTTTTTAATTTTTCCACCCCCGAGTTGGGGGTGGTAACCACCCCCAGAGGGAAAGCACATATTGGCATAGGGTAGATTTTGACGTGGAGGGTATATTAAGCTTACCTACAAATTTTCATGCAAATTGATGCATATAAAAAAAATTGCGAGGTTTCCTATTATTTTTACCGTCATATCTTGGACTATAAGCAGAATTAAACTTCTTCATTAATGGAGTCTTATGTGGCTATTATAAACCTAAGAATAATCATATTTTATTATTTAGTTGAAAAAATAATATTTTTATATAAAAAAACAATTCTTTTAATTATTATGACTTAATTAAAATTATAATCTTAGAACATTAATTAATTAAAAACTCCTCTGTCTTGTAACACGTTTATACCTACCCCAATGTTATTTTGATTTAAAATCTGACCATCAGTGCAATTTTGCCTAATTTCTTAGATAGAGGCTTATTGGAACTGGTTGTCAATGACTAATTTGCATAATTTTGTTAATCCGAAACCCTTGTAAGTCTAGCGAATGAACTATATTCACAAATTTCGTCGTCTTAAACCGTGTAAACCACTCGTGGATTCAGCTACGAGATAAGCAATCATCACCATAAACTTGTTTCTCCAATCAATTCATTTCGGTTAAGGTTTACCCTGTTTAAAATAAAACTTAATATGGGCTCTTTGTTCGATACTCATTTTGCGACCGATGTTAAAAAGGTACTGTCACGTTAAACTCGATAACTCAGCGTGAAGTGGTTTGAACATAGGGTTTGAACGTCATGAAATTTTGACAGATAATCAATGATTGATGTACCTACCTATCGAACGTTAGCCCCATTAGCATATGGCGCTACTAGTATCGGATATTTCTTAAAAGTCCTGTTTACTTTGCGACAGACCTCGTTCTTGATAGGATTTCTAATTGTTATACTTTATCATTTTTTGCTAAAGTGTAACGACTATTGCTAGGTAATAACGTTGACATTCTTTTTTTTTTTAGTTAAAGCAGCAGTTCGAGTCTTTAACTTAACCGTTGTTTTCAATTTTTCTTGTTAAATCAGGTCAAAATTCATCTTATACTCATCAATATTTCATACCGATTTAAAAGTTGGTTGAAAAGTTTTGAAAGCAAAAATAAATGAATGTGTATTTTTTAATGAATTTTTTTTGTTTAATATAATCTCTTTCAGCTTATTTCAATTATTAATAATATCCGGGTAATTTTATACCATCTCAGTAATGATTTTCTGGAAGCTCTGCAAAAAATTGTTCCGCGGCTGCAATAGCTTCGTTATTCGACACAAACATGCTTTCCACGAAAGAATTTTTCTAAGTTTCTAAAGAGGTAATGGTGAGAAGCCAAATCTGGTGAATACGGTGGATGTTCAAGCAAATCGTACTTTAATTCGTTTAATTTAGCCAGGAGAACACGTGGATTGTCTTGATGAAAAATGATTGTTTTGTTCTACAAACAGTTTTCACTAATTTTTTCATAAAACTACTCTAAAAGTTTGCAATAATATTTCGAGTTAATTGTTTTGACTTTTTCAAGACAATTAATCAACAAAACCCCTTTTCCATCCGAAAAACCTGATGCCATAACCTTTTATGTCAATCGTTCTGACTTTGTTTTGGAGCTAAAGAACTGTAAGCGTTCTTGTTTTAATTTAGGATCATGATAGTAGATACAAGTCTCATCCATAGTTATAAAACAACGCACCAAATCGGTTTTATCAGCTTAATTTTTTTTTAATTGTTGACGAACAGCTTTTTTATAGGTAATTCTTCGTGTAAAATATAAAAGTACTCGTTTATCTGAGATGCCAATGGTATCAGTAATTTCACGCTTAGTCAAACTTGAATCTTTACAAACAATGTCATAGACATGCTCAATGATTTCTGATGTTGTGGCACTTTTTGGACGTCCACTACGTGGTTCATCTTCGACGCTTGTACGACCACGTTTAAACATTGAATTAAAAGAGCAGATTTCTTTCAACATTTTTATATAAATTCCTGTTGCTGATAAACCTTGACAAATCAAAGTAGAATTTTTTGTGTATTCAAATGAAAAATGAAATTTTAAAATAGTGTATAAATTTTAAATCCTCTACTGGTTAATAGGTGTCGCTTTTAAAACTTTTTAACCAAACATTACATTATGATCAAATTCATTTTGAGTATGATTGCAAATAAAAATATAGAATGTAGAATATTTGGTGTATATTATCATTTTAAAATTTAATACAAAAACAAATAAATACAAAAATCTTATATAAAAACAATTTACAACAGAAAAAAAGCAGACATTTATAATTAGATAAAAAAAAATGTTAAATTCATTGTAGAAAGCTTGAAATTTTTTTATTAACAAATTTTAAAATCCTTTATTCGTATATAATTGGCAGTATCACATCAGAATTACAAAAATCTAACATTCAAAATCAATGTATATTCGTTTCTTTATGTAAATAAGAAACAGTATCTTTTAAAGACAAAATCATGTTCACAACATTAAAAATAATTAATATGAGCAATATTTTAAAGGAAAATATGTTCTTAATTAGATATAGATAATATGTAAAGTCGAATATTCTGCTTCTTCTTTTTTTGCTACATTCTTCCCTGTTTCTGATGGCGCTAAACAAATCCCCTATTGTTCTTTAGCCCTGTACATTGTCTCACATTTCTGAGCCATGACATTTTTTTCTACCAAATCCTCTCTTTCCTTCGATTACCAGTTGTAATATTTGATATCTTTCGTTTCTTATTACGTGGCCTAAATATGCTGCTTTCTTGTGCTTAATAGTGTTTAGTAATTCGCAATATCTGTTAATTTTTCGTAGAATTTCCTCGTTTGTTTTTTTAACTGTCCATGGGAGTTTTAGTATCCGCCCTGCATATCCTCATTTCTAATGCTTCGAGTGTGTTCGTGGACTTAACTTTTATTGTCCAGCCCTCCATTCCATAGAGCAACACTGATCACACTTAACATTTTCAACAGGTCAAATTCGGTATAAGTAAAAGCCCTTATGAATTTCATTAAAGTAATTCTGGTCATCTCTATTCGACATTTGATTTCCAACTTGGACATCCACTCTTCACACAGCCGCTAAATATTTAAATTTGCGTACTCGTTCTATTGGGCAACCCTTATGACTTAAACTTGCATCTGGATGTTCCTTCGGATTGCGTGAGACTATAATAAATTTTGTCTTCTTGGTGCTGATGTTGAGGCCTAAGTTTTGGCTGCTGCTACCTATGGCATTAATAAGCTCCTGCAAGTCTTTTATGTTGTTCGTATCATTCGTATACCGAATATTATTGACCCGTACTCCATTTTCTTTAATATATTGAATTCTGTCAGCGTCTCTTGAAATATCCGTTCATAGTATAGATTAAAGAGCAGCGGGGAGAGAACGCATTTTTGTTTGACGCCTCTTAGTATTTTTATTTGCATCGTTAAATATGACGTCGTCTTAATTTCCATTCATAATCTGCTCAGTCAAAGGGTTTTGGAAAATGTGAATTACGAAAATAAACAAAGTACTGCAACTTACCAATAAAACTTATATAAAGAAACGTGTATACCTAAATAAAAATAGTTTAACCATTGTAGCTAAACTTATATGAAGTTTGTACAGTGTGTATATAATATATTTAGCTTTATTTAAATAAAATAAAAAAATACAAAAATATGTAAAGCTGTTAGTATATTTTTTAAATCTAATTAATATCTAAAGTGCCCTTTCTTTGATTTACTGTTGTGATAAACACGTAAGGGTGTATATGATCCATTGCCGTTCATATCTGAAAAAAATATAAAATAATTTACTAAACAATTTCTTATAGAAAAAATAGTATATTTAATTTCGTGTATAAAATAGGTTAGTGGAGAGCAGAGTAACGGTGGGTAATTGGGAACGGTAACCGGATAATTCCCCACACGAAAATTGCACACAGCATAATCCCCACAGTCACACAGAAAATTGCCCACACTGGAAAATGCCCACATGGAAAAATACCCACATAGAAAAATGCACACAGAAAATTAAGTACATTTTTTTAAAAATTGTTACCAAATTAATTTTGATTTGTGTCCCAGTAGTTCCGACCATAAAATAATTGGGAGTAGAAATTTAAACTGAAGTTTTTTTTCAACGTATTGTAACGTTTTTAACAAATTAAAAACACAGGTTCGATTTATTTTTAAGTTGATTTATTTTCTAACGAATAACTACACAAACTATAACACTGCTAAATACTAAATTCACAATTTATTTGCACTATTCGAAAGTTTAAATATTCGCGCTATACTGAATACTGACTCTCTGCATTTGAATCTGATTTATTTATACTTCCACGCCATCTCACGTTCGAGGACCAGAGAATTCGAGAAAAGGGTTCTTCATTGTTTTTGTTACCAGAATATTCGCTGCAGAGCCATCTTTAGATTATTCTAGGTTCTAGAGATTTCCGGATAGTTTTAACATTCACCCAGTGGCGTAGTTTCGTTACAGTATATTCAAGGTCAGCAGGTAAAGATCCGCAGTTTCCCATAAGACTATGGAATAATTATTATACAGCTCTGGAGCGTACTCCAAAAACACAAATTGCTGTGAGGAATTCCACAACGCGCTTAATTCAATTTTCCATTGCTTATGGTTCCTGTTCGATGGGTTGAAGAGGGACCTTATGTGCCATAAATTATTATTGGCGAACTCCCAGTTAGGTCTTCGCGAAAATAAAATAAGAAAATACGAACAACGTCGGTGCAAGAATATGAAAAATTTTGACGATAAATTAAAATAATAAGAAGGTTGGCCAATTTACAATAATGGCCAACACTTTAAACTCTTAATAATAACTACCAATCACATCCCTCTTTTAATTGTTTTAATTGTTTAATAAATTTAGAGTTTTTATCAATATTTTTTTTTTTGAAACCATTAGTTTCCTAATAAATGAAACAATGAAATCCTATAAGTCATTTGTACATTTTTTATAACACCCTAATTCAATCAGGAGAATGAATAACTTTGAGAACAACTTGTTTTAAAAAATCTTAGTAAAACTAAGGAAAGAAATGGATAGCGAAAAATCCAAGTACTGGAACGATCCAGCAGGACTAAGACAATCGAAGACCCTCCTGCGAAACTATAACTAGAAGAGATCTCCCGGCTGTCTCAACCTAAGTAAGAAGAACCTCCGTATTATAACAAAAATATTAAGAGGACATATGAAGAAACTAGGATTGGTATAAGCAAACGGCAGATTCTGTAAGGTAGAGGATGACACCTCAAAACACATACTCCCAGAATGCCTTTGTTAATCTATCAAAATAAAAATAGTAACAAAATTTTCATAAATCACTTAAAAACCAAAGTTTAAGGACTATAAAAAAGATTGTCATTTCGCATTACCCGAAACCCTAAGGGGTAATTGAGTTTAGTATATGGGGGAAATAGGAACGATTAAAATATGTATGTATGAGCAAATTATACTTCTAATGATTTCCTCAGACTTATAGCAGCTCTTCTAGTTCTATCGTTATTAGAACGTTTAGGATATCGTTGGGTTTCAATTTAGGTAGATCTTCCTCTTCTATTTCGTATGATCCTAGGTATTTGACCCTAGAATTACGTAATGCAATGCATTCTGAGAGTATGTGTATTGAGGTTTCATCCTTTACTTCACAGAATCTGCCGTTTGCTTCATTTACCAATCCTAGTATCTTCATGTGTCATCTTAATCGGCAGTGCCCGGTTAATATTCCTGTTATGATACGGAGGTTCTTCTTACTAAGGTTAAAATAGCTGAGAGATCTCTTCTGGTTGTAGTTTCCATGGAGCGTCTTCGGTTGTCTTAGTCCTTGTATATCGTTCCAGTACTTGGATTATTCGCTATCCAGTTTATTCTTAGTTTTTCTAAGATTGTACTACTGGTGATTCCACAGGATGGTTCTGGTCCCAGGTATGGGGTTTCAGCTCCTTCTTTTGCCAGCTGGACACTACGATGCTATGCTTTAGGTTGGCATAAACCCATTCGCATATTAGAGTGAGGACTCTCCTCCTTAGAGTGCGTCGGTAACTGACCTTGGTCCCTTCTATGTCAATGAGCGCTGCTAGGGCTAATTCTTTCTCTTCTATTGACTTTGATAATAGTCTATTAAAATCATCCAGCACTAAGTCAGCGGACTTGCTCCGTTGCTTTTAATATTGCCGATCATTTAACGGGTTCTCCGTTAAAATTTCGTCCCTTATAATTTCGATACGAATGACAATAGATTTATTGGTGTATATGACTTGGTAGTTTGGTCTAAGAAGGTATATCTACACTATTCGAAAACTTCCCTAATTCCTAATCATAAACTTAATTGTATTAAATGCTAAATATTGGTCTAAAAACTATTTCATGACATCTTATGTGACTTTATCTATAACGTCTCCAAACTCTTTTTGTTTAAACAAAAGTCGATATCTTCATAGCCATAAAAAGTACAAAACTAACAAATATTTTTTTGTACAACTGTCATTAAAAGTGACACTTTTAATGATAGCAAACAATGTTAAAAAAGATTGTTTACATAGCAGCGTGTTAAAAATACTTTTAACACGTTGCCATGTAAACAAGTTTACTTTTAACACGGTTTAGTTTACTTTTAACACGGTTTGGTTTATTGTCATTGCAAATTCGCTCGTTTCATTATCAAAATAGGGAAGTTGTACAAAAAACATTGTATGGTATTTGTGTTAAAAGTGATTTTATTTTGTTCGTGAAATTGTTCAATTCGCTCCGCTCATTTCACAAACGTTTTCACTCACAAAATAAAACCTCACTTTTAACACTCATATCATAAATAACTATTTTATGAGACAGTGAGTTTTAAAACAAGTTAATATAATAACAAAACTTTACTACTTACTTTGTACAACAGCAGGGGCGGGTGCAGGTGGTAAATGTACCGGTGGTCTACATTTAGGTTTCATGTAAAAGTGATATACCACAAAATAAAACGCACCCAGGCACAATGCTACAATAGAAAATATTTTGTGTACTTCTTGAAAGGTCAACTCTCTATCGAAATCCGGGAACGCCAAACCACCTAATACGGATCCAATACAACGACCTAAAAAAATAAATAAACATTAGTCCGAGTAAAACGCTATTTGGTTATATGGCAATTTGATCATCGCTTGTTTTAACTTCTATGAACTTTCTTTGATGAATTACATAGATGTAATTAAGGAAATGTTGAATTAGTTTCTAAATGATCTAAAGTCACAATAATCCACAAAGTATATTCAAGGCCCATCAGCTAGAGCTAGACGTTATCGCATAAAGATAATCTCATTTAGTTTTTGAAGTATTTCTAAAAAACAAACGCGTTTTTATTTTGTACAAATTTCCTTTTTTAAAGGTCCCCTTTTTTAAAAACTTTCTAGAGGCTATTCTGAATCCAATGACACCTCAATCATAATTTTTTAAGACTGCTGGAAAAAAGCACTTTCTTACTAGACTATAGGTACCTATTATATTAAATTTATATTTCGGAAAGGAATACTGAAAATGAGTATGATTTTGTTTTTCGGGGGGTTTTGAGGTTGTTGATGTAATTATTTTGTATTAAATAGCGGGTATATTTTTTACATAAATTATTTCTTACAAACATAAGCAAAAAGGTCCAATAATCGGGCGATGGAATCCCGTTCTGTACCTGAAAAATTAATCCTAAATGAGTACTTCTTCATGTTTTTTTTTAACCCGGTATGTAAAGTTATTCTTGTGGAGCAGGTAGATATTTTTCTTTTCGAAAAGCCCAAATTTTAGATTTTTCGATACAAACTTTGACCAAGATGAAAGCAACAACCATTGATAGTAATGAGGGCAAACTGAAATTTCAGCTTGATGGATCGCTTGTTTAAAGTCTCTATACATAAAACTAATAGGTACTTATATTTGTATTTATTGCAAATTTGAATGATATGGCCGAAACAACTTTCATAAGATTTGCTTTGTTTATCTGGCAATAAAAAACGTATTGCAGGAATAAACATATCAATGTGGATTACATGTATGGTACGATTTATTGTAGGATTCCTTACGAGCCATGAACCTGTCAGGTGACACAAACATTGGAACTGTTTAAGGGAGACTTAATCTGCAGATTAAACAACAATAAATCATGTTGGGTTAAAGCGCTAAAATCTGATGTTCTTATTTCGAAACCTTAAGAACCCGGGAATGACTTTACACAGTCCTCTGAAGGGCTGTGATTTTAATCCTTTTATAAGGGACCGGGAATAGGATTACCGCTTCCACGATGCTCCTACAGCTAATTTTTCTATTAAAATCGAGTTAAAGTTCTAGTGACAGGTAGAATATGGTTAATTGCAATCTAGTGTGATATCTATACTACATCGATATAGAACCCAAATATGTGGTTAGTTTTTTGTTTGTCTGTCTGTATTTTTGTGCGTGCATGACATGAAAACTACTGATCCGATTCGATTGCAGTTTTTACATTTCTCTTCTTTCAACTTAACATCTGGTGTATAAAAATTTCTCCCACCTTTAATGGGGGTGAGGAAAAAAATTTTTATACAAAAATCAACACGCCATGCGAACGACGTCGCGGGTACATCGAAATAGAACCCAAAAATGTGATTAGATTTTGTTTGTCTGTCTGTCTGTATGTTTGTGCTCGCATCACATGAAAACTACTGATCCAATTTGAATGCGGTTTTCAGAGATGTATTTGTCTTCTTTTTTCCCATTCCTTTAACGAGGTGGGGAGAGAAATTTTAAACAACAATCAACCAGTACAACCAGTATTGTTATAAAATTGAAATATTTAGGTAAATATTATGGTTAAATTAGATTTCTTCTTTATATTTTTTTCATCCACGGTATATTTTATTTCTTTAGTCATTGAATATTCTAAAATCACAGTGAAAATATTAAATAATTGTAACTTTATTTTATTCTCTACTATTCAACTACTTATTCTAAGCCAGAAAGCGAGCAGAATAATACGTATTTTGCATGAAGTTGTATTTACATATGAAGGTTTAAATTGGATGTGCAGGTACCTATAACTTGCTAATTTTAAAGCGATCCACTTCATATAGTTTATTTAACACGAATCTTTTGATTTTAGAAAAAGAAGTCATACATCGTAAGCTCTAATGTTTTCTGTTCTTGTTTGCAACCTCTGCATAGGGGCAATTCTGCTAATTTCATCCAAAAGAGATGTTGTCGCAATTGGCAGTGACCTATTAAGTTTCCCACAGACGTACGGAGATTTTGTCTGGCCAATGCCTTAAATTTTCTTGCTATTTCCTCGCCAGGATAAGGTAATAACTCTCTGGCTAGTCTACAGGTCGTTGTTTCATACCCGCACTGTATAAAGTTTTTGTGAGAGTGCTGTTTGATAAGGTCCACGACAGCTTAGATTGGCGGGGTCTAACATATTTCTAGCTCGCAGCCCTCCTTGCGAAATTGTCTGCAATGCGGTTGCCTTTAGAGTTCCTATGTATACCATTTTGAAATCTCTTTTTCACATTATGTACAACGTGTCAAATACAAATATCTCTTCATTACCACCGAAGCAATTGAACTTAGACGTACTTAAAATACATTAGTTAACAAAATCAATTTTAAGAAATAGTACCTACATAGCATAACTTGGTTACATACATGAAGACATTAAAACCTAGAGCATCCGATATTGTGTTTGATGATGGCAACACCGTATTTGCCAACAGTTACTTGACTTGTACACCTGGCATAATTTTTCATATTTTCAATAAATGATAATGTCTGATTTTTATCACGAACTGGCTCTTTTTCTTCATTTTCACGCCAGTGGTCGTCATTGGCCTCAATGAGATTAAAAGCCAACGATGGTATACTGACATTAAAAGAACTTTACCAGATTACAATGGCACGCTAGTACCACGCTCAAACTTTCTATTATGCATCACAGTTTTTTTTTTCATATATTATCTCTAAACATAACTTACCTAAACAAAAGTGAGTAACAATTGGCAGTGCTTGTCCACATGCTGTATATTTTCGTGGTACGAGATGTCGTAAATAAAGGACGGCAGTTATATACATAATATGTAAAGTGAAGACTTCTAGCCATTCAACACTTAGAAGTACCCAAGCGTTCTCAATGTACATTAGACCTAAAAATAATAATTATCCAAAGTAATTATGCTAAGTGACTAAGTGACCGATATACAAAAATTTTCAAATAACTGGCGACAGATAAAATACAAAGATACCGACTTACCAACATGATGACAGACGTAGCTAACAAAGCAGGAAATTAGAATGTTATTGTGTCCACAATAATCAACTATTCTTTCGGCAAAAATCAAAAATATCACAGCTGGAAGGGCACTGATAGTTATTACAAGACCTATAATTACTGGTTGACCAGACTCTAATTTTACGACGGACCTAAAAAATTAATAAAATATTACGTTAGATATGAATTTTTAAGATTTTTATCAGACCTAAAACACACATGGATCGAGTAAAAAGGAACCAGTTAATACAAGAGTTGTCTTTAGTTTTGCATATATACATAAAGATAAAAAATATATAGACTTAAAGTACTTTATTGCTTTTCAAAGTATATCCCATCAAGATCAATATACTTTTGCATACGTTCAAACCAATTGGTAAAACAGTTATTCCTGTCTTCAGTTGACACCTGCAAAATCGCTGTTGGCTTCTTCTGGCGACTGGAATCGCTACCCAAGCAGTGAATTCTTGATCTTTGAGAACCTGAAGAAGTGGTTGGGACTTAGGTCGGGACTATACGGTGGACGGTCTAACAATTCGATGTTGTGAAGTTCAAAAACTCGATTGTCTTTTGGACAGTTCTTGTAAACCAACGTTTATATACCAATCGGAAGTAAGAGTTTTTTCCGATCTTCTAAAGCAATTGTTGCCACATTTCGACAGATTTTGTCACAAAATTACAACACACTTCGAGAACGGTTTACTTTTATTGTTTTTTTTTTCTCATCGTTAAAGACTAACACAACCGATTGGCGTTTATTTTCTGGTTTGTAGAAGTAAATCAAAGATTCCTCGCCACTAATAATACTTAACGTCTTTTGAGCTTCTTTTGTTGAACCATTACAATGTATTTCGATATAAATTGACACGAACCGCTTTTTGCTCCTGTGCAAGGGAAACCAACTTCATAACACCTAGATCTTTTGAATCGAAGTCTTTTAAATGCCCAAAGATGCCTCTATCTTCTGATAGGTTACACGGCGGTCATCCTTAATTAGCTGACGAACCGCATTAATGTTTTGCTATGTGGCTGCTGTTTTGGGTGGACCTAGCCTGGATTCGTCGCTGAGACTGGAGCGACCACATTGAAATTTGCAATACCAGCTGACTGGTGTGGTGCTTTATTTCCAAACACAGAAACTATTTTAGCGGACATTATTGAAGGGATAATCTTCTCCGAAAATTGTAAAAACATATTCGTCGACCGGCTTGCTAATTTCAAAAATTCACTGTAATTACACTACTTGTTATATTGTAATGAAACTCCGGATTTGTGTCAAGAAAAGATTAAGGTTAGATTTGTATCTGAAGGTCCGATTGCGCCTTCTTAGCTGCTATATGCAAAACTAGAAGACAACCCTCGTAATTTGTTCAACAAAGATATATCTATTAAAATGCAGACATTTTTTTTTAAGAAACAGTTACACACAATCAGCTATAAACAACTCAAACTACTACACTTAAATATGAGACACTTAAAATTAAATTTCTTTTTCTTTCTCACCCTTCAGCGAGTACCTAAATTGCTTAAAAGGGTTTCTGGGTATAAAAAAAAACGAATGACAAAAATGTAAGTAAAAAACTGTTTTTTTCGTAATGCATTTGAATTTAAATTCTTTATAATAAGTATTGTTAGATTTTTCGTATTGTTACGAGTCCGGACCTGTGGCCCAGCACGAGGAGTGGGGTGTAGTTATAATTCTGGGAATTCTAGTCTAGTCTACTTTGTTTCGGAACGAAATCGAATGTTCTATGAGCTGTTATAACGTCTAGGTGGATCGAGAGTTTTCTGTTCAAGATTTAACTGCATGGATGTTTCTAGAAGAATCTAATTCTATACAAAAAGGGACGGCTTCGGACGGGGGAATTAATTGTATTTGTAGTAGCTGGGGATAAAGTGCGAAGTGTTATACGAGATATTTTAACAACGCCATTTAGTGGATAATTGTAATTGTATTAATGTTGTGTAAATTAGTTAAAGGAAATTGTTATTTAAATATAATAACTGCTTATTGGAGTACACACCAACGGGTAGGCTTTAAAAAGCTATTTTCATTGTCCCTCATTAGAATGAGGGATAATTTCGTTTTCTTTTTACGTGGTTTCTCATTTAAATACTACTAACTGCGAGTTATGATATCATTATTCTTTTTAATGTTAAGTAGTTATTAATTTTGTCAAAAATTTTTTCATAAGTTTTAAGTGGTTTTGTCACCTTAATTTTTCTTTGTGCAAAATGTTATCTTTTTATAACCTTAAGGCAATTTTTTATCTCCACTGGCTGTAGGTACCTTTTGACGTTACTCTGATGATGGCGAAAGCCGAAAGTACTCAGTAGTGAAATTATATATATTTTGCACACCTTTGTACATTTTCTTCTCCCTAATTGTTATTTAGTTGTGTTTACTAATAAATTGTTAAGTTTGTCTGCTGTTATCACTTATCCCGAAGGAAAAATTATAACAGTATTTTCTTACATTGTATATTTTTGCCAAGTTTCCGTGCAAAGGTTAACAGTTTTAATTTTGATAATACTAGAAATTTTTTGAGTATTGTTCATGGATTAAAGTTTTATACACCATATGTCAATAAAATTAGTAGTTTTATTTTAGATTTAAATTATCTATAAACAATGACGATAACAAAAGCACCAGGTCCATTAAATATAATCTTAGAGCTAGAGCCGACATTTTACCGTCATCCGTAGTAGGTATGCCAGAATGTTGGCAAAAAATCGTCATCAATAATATGTCCTCCATTTTTAGCACGTAATGTCCAACAAAGTAAACCAAGTAAGTGGTTCATTTGACCCCGGTTTGCTGCCCCCAGTATTTACCTAGCTGGCCGCCATTTTGGATTTAGGTTCACCAATGGTCAACATTACGTGGTTGAAATGACGGACATATTATCGATGACGATTTTTTTCTCAAATTTCAGCTCTCTACCCTTATTCGCCACCTCCTTTGTATCCAACGCAGCTGTCTGTCATTTCGGATTAAGAATCTGCAAGGGTATAACATTACAGGGTCGAAATGGCGGAAATAATATCGATAACAATTTTTTGCCCAAATTCTGGCCCTATTCACCATTGTCCACTGTATCCACTGAGGTGTCCACCCGTCGCGATTTCGAATTGTAGTATCAACACATTGGACTGGGAAAATTTTTATCAATGCCGATTTTTTGCCCAAATTTTGGCCCTTTTCAGCCTTGTACGCTGCCTCCTTTGTATCTACTCATGTGTCCGCCCGTCGAGATTTCAAATTGAAGTATAAACACATTGGACTGGAAAATTTTTATTCATATTATCAATGATGACAATTTTCTGAAAAATTGGAAATTATTACCTCTTATTCCTGTATCGAATAGGTAGGGTGTCCACTTAAGCGGGAACGTAAATACCTGTATTGAATGAACATGTTGCAAAGGAGAAATGTCATATTAGGGATGATGGTGATATTTCGGCTCTAGCTCTCCTGTTATTAATTATCTACGGAAAATCAGTGAAAACCAAAGAAACCGAATACAATGATTCGTCAGAACTGAACGCAATCATAATTAAACCTGGTATTAATTCTTATTCCTACGAATTCTTTAATAACGAATGATAATATCAACGATATTCCAAATTATTTGTTATTAATTTTTGTTTTAGTATAATTTATTTTATTTAATTTCTTTTTGTATTAGTTTTGATATCTATTTTTTTTTAAATTTACAATTATAATATCATTTTTTAAGAGATGAGTGTATTTTGTTTTTTGGAGGGTTTGGATTTAAAAAATATCGTAAAGTGACAAATTATGGGGCCTTATCTCGCTCAAAAGAACAACTGTATTTTGTGATTAGAACAAAAATTTCAACAGCCCAGTGGCGTAGCGTAGCGGGGGCGGAGGGGGCGGCCCGCCCCGGGCGGCACTTTTTAACGGGCGGCAAAATTTCACAGTAAATAATAAAAATATTCGAACCACTTCATATTTTTATTGCAACTACTTTGGACCGATTGTAAAGAGCACGGAATTTTTCATTTACTAGGTAGAATTCAGAGAATCCCCTTCCTTTGAATGGTATTTAGTAGCGACTGCTGGTAAAACAATCTATACTGACTAGCGGGGATTCCCTGTATTTTACAATTGTAAGGAGAAAGATTTAGTGATCGAGTGTCAGATGTAGAGATGGGCGTTTTCCGATTTTTTTAGTAATGATGTTCATCGTTATTTAAAATTTAAAAACGCTCATCTCTAGTGAGATGTGCATTTCACATTTACTTACGTTTCGTAATTTAAGTTACGCTGTAGGCTGGGCGTAAACGCTCGGTTTTCTGATTCGTTTTCGGATCAGGAATTCAGATTCTGAAACCTGAATGCTTCATTTACATACAAAATATTCAACAAGACGCACACGTCCTAACTATTTCCGAACGGAAGAAAACCCGACGTTCGTTTCGGAATTCATTCCATGCGTTTGGGTCGTAAGCCGGCTCGCACACCGGAGCAATATGCAACTGGCAACTAGCAACATGCAATAAGCAATATTATCGCCAATGTGTTTTTCCATTATATTTTTGTTGATCTCGCACACCGACGCAATACGATATCGCTATCGCCTTTCTAGAGCAACATACCGGTTAAAAGCAACTATATCGCCCATAATTTGCCAATATTTCGTTTATCAAGCAGTGTTAGATCATTAAGAGTTTTTTGAAGAACCAAAACCGAACGTTTTGGTTAGATGACGACGAGAGGCATCGTCTGATGTATCGATACGGCGAATTTAAAACTGTGTGGGATGCGTCTTTAATTCTTGAGCACATATACTGGCTCCATGTTTACTCAACGCTTCAAATGCTGGATGAATCAAATATAGTCTCCTTTTTCTTTTCTTTCTCAAAACTTGCCACAAAATAACCACTTCGTCTTCATGAGACGACAGTTTCAACAAGTGATTTTTTATTGCTTTGGTATGCGAAGTACAACAAAATATGTCGCCTGTTGCTTATTGCATGTTGCTTGTTGCTAGTTGCTTATTGCTCCGGTGTGCGAGCCTACTAAGAACGGAAAAACCTAATAACGTCGTTTTCTCTTCTTCATATCTAGCGCCAGTAAAAGTGCAATAGCAATCAATTCATTGTCGTCGTCCATTAATGCTTTCAAAGCAACGTCCCTATTTGAACTGACAGTATAAATTCCTAATACAAAAAAACGGATGTATGCGCTAGGCACACGGAATTCCGAATCTGAATTCCTGATTCGTAAATCGAAATATTTTTTCACCTACGTGAACCTAAATTAAACTGTGTAAGTATTAAATACCTAAATTTGCGCCAATATTTCGTAACGTGTGGGGCTGCCATAAGTAGTTGAAGTACATTTCTTTTTTGTATTAAAACCATGATTGTAAAACTTAAATAAACTTTTATATTTAAAATTTTACCTGTAGGTATAATGAAAAATAATAATGACTGTTCTTCTCAAAAAATGTCTAGAATTAATTAAGTATGTAATGTGTAATATATATCAAATTGAAATACCTAAATAAAAGGGCGGCACAATTGTCTTCCGCCCCGGGCAGCAGACACCCACGCTACGCCACTGCGAACAGCCCACCTCTTGTAAGATACTCCTAACTAAGGGATGGCGAACCTATTTATGACTGAGTGCATTTATGTAAAATTTTCATATTTTGAAATGCTGGCGTGCCTTATAGTATTGGTGATGTGTGAAAGGAGGGGAAAGACACTTATTGATATTATAATATTTAATTTTTATTACTCCTGTTTCATACTAGTAAGATTTAAATAATATAACATATATTTTAGAATAGATCACACATAGTAGATTACTTATCAATATTTAACAAAAAGAGAACAAATAATAAATATCTAAGCATCAAATTCTATAACAAAGATAACTACAATTAATTTTTACTTCTTACATCATTAAACTTACATGATTTAAATGTGGGTTTTGTTGTTAAATACTTTGATAAGTTTTTTTTTTATCAGGATGGTGTTTTGAAATTTTTAATAAAATGTTTGCTATACTTGGTTTGTCTGTTAAATTATTTCGGAAATAATTTTTTCAGGTGTGAAAAAACCCATTCGCATGCATACGTAGACTAAAATATTGTTAAAATAGTTTATGTTAACTTTTTTAGAGATCTGGAAGTTATTGTCAAGCAATTATAATTTTTCTTCAGCATTATTGAAGTTATACTTCTATTCGCGCGCCCGGCATTGGAAATTTGAGTAAATCGGAAATATCATTACATTACGTGACATATGTAATGGCTTGAGTAAGAGACAGAGTTGGGTACCTATTTCAAATAAAAGTAATTGGAATACCTATTTAAAATACAAAATGGCATTTTCTATTTTGTATTTCAAATGCTTTTTTAAAATCCATTTTGTATTTTGCTTTTTAAATGAAAAATTTCGTAGAAATCCATTTTGAATACAAGTATTTAAAATAGATTTGCCAGACTACAAGAAATGTTTTGTTTTGCTACTCTCATCGGTTTTTCCAAGTCCTATTTAATATAGGACCAATATATTACCTATTTTGTATTCATTTTTAGTTTAATGTTTATTTTAGGTATAGGGCAGGTAGCAGGTAAATGGATTATAAAAACCGCTTATTGTATTTACATCCTGTTTTCGTTATAGTTGCATTATATCTACAATAAATGAATTTTTATTTAAAATTTTTGTAATAGACCCAAGAAAAAAAATATTTATACAAAATTAAGCTTTTATTGCTTTTAATAATCAACAAATTTACATTTGATAAGCTTTGTATTGAAATTAAAAATATTAAAATAAGAGTTGCTGATTACATAATATAAATTAGAGTCTCTTAAATAAATTTCTCAATTTTTTTTAGCAAGGAAAATTGTTATTCTTATAAGAAATATTATAACCCTCCCATACAGATTTTGTTTCTATATTTTATTTAATAACTTTATAGTCGAATAAAATTATTTTCAAAAAATCAAAGATGTAATTGTAATGGCTTTTTCTCATGTAAATTTAAATAATCTCCTTGTTAATGAATTAAAGACGCAGAATAGTAACAATGTTAATTTAGGCAAAATAATAAATGCAAAACCAAAAAACAAACTGATAGTAATTATTATATATTTGACGATAGTGAATATACTGATGCACTAGGCTAGGCGAAGAAAATAGTTTAGAATTAGAAGCAAAAGCAATCCAATATTTGGCCTCAAAAAATGTAAATATTAATATGTTAGAAACTTTCCCGAATATAAAAAAGTTATTTTATAAATATAACACATGTTTGTGCACGTCTGCGCCAGTGAAAAGGCTGTTCTCATCTGGCGGAATGATTATGACAGCTAAAAGAGGCAATTTAATAGATTCCAACTTTGAGAAACTAGTTTTATTAAAACTAAACAAAATTTTTTTATAATATTACTATAAAATTTTGTTCAACTTGTATATTTTTTGTATTTTTTCTATGAATATATTATTTAATAAATCTTCTAAAAATAATTTTTGTTTTTATTTCAAATAGCTATTTTCTATTTTGCATTTTGCATGATTTTGAAAAAAGCATTTTCCATTTAGCATTCCAAATAAGTTTTATAAAAGCATTTTACATTTTGTATTTCAAATACTTTTTTTTAGCAAAAATACCCAACTCTGGTAAGAGAGAGACAGAAACACACATAAGGTTAATTGTAAGTCCTTTGAATACCGTTTAAACATTTAGTACATTGAAAAACAGTTGAGCTAATGTTTTAGTCTCATAGTGACGTATCACATTGTGTTTGATAGATTATTTTATTATTCTGTCACATAAGTATACATATTACGTATTTTTATTATTAAGTAATATTCAGTTAAGTGTATTGTATTGTAGTCCATAGTACCGTCAAATGGTTGCAGTATAGGTTCTATTATATCTTGCACTACGCTTTTGAGATTGTTGGCTACATAAACAGAGTCTTTGAGAAATGTATTTTGGGGAAATTATAATGTATTTTATAAATATTCTTTCATTATTTCCACAAACTTATTATAAATATTATAAATACGCTTTCATTAATCGCATGATATATGCGTATAGGTTACTTCTTCGGGAATTTTCGAATTAACTTTTTATGACTTTATGAAATACCTCGTGCAAGCGGTCAACAAATACCTTGAAGTTTCGCTATTTATTGCTAGTTTTTATATCACTTTCTTTCTTCAATCTATCGATCATAATGGAATGATAAGTAGTTGTGCGTCATAAATGTTGATTTTTAAATAAAACTCAAAATCTTAGTTTCATTTTTATTAAAATAGTTTTTTTTTCGGTCTAGGCCCAAAGAGGGGCAAAATTACTTAGAAGAGCATAAGATACTTTTATTTTATTGACAATATTATATTGAAACATTTCCAAAAGATAGATACTTAAAATATGGAACTGAGCAAATGTGCCATGTTAGCTCAGTGGTTTAGCGAGTGTCTTACGTAAAAGTAAACTCGGGTTCGATTCTGGGCGTTAGCTATTTCTTTTTCAATGACAAAATTTATACGTTTTTTCTGTGGCACATTAGACATAATGTCAAAACTACTTTGATTATAAAACTGAATATTCGTAAATAATAATTTGTTGAAAATTTATTATTACAAATTCTCAGATAATTTATCCGTGTAATTATCTAATGTGCGATCGGAGAAAATCGCTCAGTATAATTTTTGTCTGTTTGTGTTTTGTTTTATATTTGTATTTATTGCATTTGTAAATGTAAATCAGAAAACCGGGTTTGATTGCTTATGTATGCTTCCTTGCGGAAAGTAACGTTCCGCATATGTGAGATAAAGTAACTTTCCGCACATGTGCGAAAAAGTAGCACTTTTCATGGGGCTAGAGAGTATGATAAGTGTTACTTTCCAATGTGTTCGTAGGAAGATGTCATTTTCCGGACAATTTTGAAGTAATCAAAAGTATTGTTTCTGGACAGAGGACCAAAAAACAATTTACCATCTCAATATGATAAAAATTTAGGATAGAGTACCTAATTTTTTTCTCAACAAATCAATTATTATTTATATAAAAATTTTAAGAATGCATCTTTCTTTCGCAAAAGATTTCTGCGTGACACAAGTGGTATCGCACGGTACCATCCAATGTCAACTAATACTGCAAAAATTTATCCAATAATTCTGTATTGACTTTGACTTGCTAACAGTATTAAATCACTTATAGACCGGGAGATATTAATCGTCGTTTCAACCACGTCTTTGTCTTTGTCTCTGAGGGCACTGAAATATTAAGTATCGTGAAAATTTGGATATGCTCACTGGTATATTTTTGGGAAAATCGAAATTTACTTAAAAAATCATGTGTACAGCGACGTCTTTCTCACGTATGCCATTTCAAAAAATATAAGAAAAGTATCGATTTTATTAATATTTTTTTTCCTAAGGAGTGAAATCTCGATATGAAAATTTTAAAAATCTTAATAACCCTCTCCAAATTTCTCATTACTGCCTATTAAAAGTGTAATAGTTTAATGTTAATGTCATTAAACACAATGGCATAAGTCTTGTTAGGTATAGAAGAAAATTAGACTTCAAAAAGGATGTAGAAAATATATAAAACAAACAAATAAATAAACACACTAACAACAAAAGGAGTAGCATTTAAGATTGAGATTGAAGAAATTCTTCAACTGAATAAAAAGTGTGTGTTATCAAGAATTCCTTTAAACTTAGTTTAAAGCTTGTCATACTCTTACACAATCTTATATGCGTTGGTAATCTATTAAAAAGTCGTTGTCCCAATATACTAGGAGACTTGAAATATATATTTCCTCTGCACATTGGGGCACGTAAGGTATCTTTATATCTAGTATTTCGGTTATGAACTTCGCCATTGGTTTTAAAATTTTCAAGATTATTAAACACAAATATACAAGTCTCCAGGACATAAAGAGCGGCCAAAGGCAATATTTTAAATTTTTGAAAATATTGTCTGCAACTAGTATTATGGGAGATACCAGCAATAGACCGGATTATTCTTTTTTGTGAAATAAATACTTCATTAATATGGCTACTTGTTCCCCAAAAACAAATGCCGTACCTATCTCAGACGGGTTCAGCTTGGGCATAATAAAGCATTATTAGTTGTTTCTCAGTTAAAACTTGTTTTAAATTTCGGAACAAAAAAGTTAGTGAGTTTAATTTTGCCGCAAGTACATCACAATGCTTTCTCCAATTAAGACATTCATCTATATGAAGTCCTAGGAACTTTACTGATGAAACATTTTCAATGTGATCATTATTTATATTTAAATTAATTGGGTTGACACATCGTTGCCTATTATGAAACTGCACGGAAACTGTTTTTTGGGTATTAAACAATAGGTAATTATTACAAAACCAGCTGTTAAGGTCCGACAGTACACGATTACATTTGGATTCCAAACAGGCATCAGGACCGTTGATTATAGCATTTATATCATCTGCAAATATCGTAAAATATCCATCTAAGTTAACCGAGACCACATCGTTTACGTAAATAAGGAATAGAATGGGTCCCAAAATTGAGCCTTGTGGCACACCTATGTCAATATCAAGATAGATAGATTTATGACTCACATTTGATATTTTGCCTTTCTCGGTAAAGCTGACATATTGTTGACGTGCAGTTAAATAAGATGTTAACCAATTCAATGCACGTCCTTGAATACCGATATTTTTTAATTTATAGATTAAAATTTTGTGATTTACACAGTCGAATGCCCTACTGAGATCACAAAATATCCCAACAGGACACTCTCCTGCATCTATTAAACTTGTAAGAGTATCATAAAATGAATGAATGGCTGTATTGGTAGATTTTTTGTACTGGAAACCATGTTGGTTACTAACAATTGTTTATCTGTAAGAAGGAATTAAGTCTTTGTAAGAAGCTGTATTCAAAGATTTTTGAAAATACCGAAAAAATTGTTGCCGGACGGAAATTACTTACTTGTTTTGGGTCACCTTTTTTATGAATTGGTATCACCTTTCCAGTTTTTATATAATCTGGAAAGTCTCCATTTGAAAACGATAAATTAACTAAATATGTTACGGGTAATATTATAAAAGACAACAATTTTTAGTAAAAATCCAGGGATTTCATCAAAACCTTGAGACTTTTTGTTTTTTACTTTTTGGTTTAATAATTCGTTTAATTCTAATGTAGTGTACGGATGAAGAAGAAAGTGGTTATCCAAAACAGTATTGTTACAAATGTATGTACTATTAGCTCTGTTTGGAATAGTCGCAATTGCTTCTAAAGGAGCATTTTTAAAAAACCGATTAAAGTTATTGGCTATTTTTAATGAATCTGTAATTAAGTTACCCCCGTTTGATAGCGTTATGTTACTTTCATTTTTTCTACATTTAAAAAAATCAGATATAATTTTCCACGCACTTTTAGAAGGATTATCAGACGTGTTTATAATATTTTGGTAATGGCATTTCTTGGTTAAATTTAAAAGTTTTTGGTGATCTCTTTTTTTATGTTTTGAATAATCACGCAACTCAGGAAATGCTCTAGATAATGCATGCAAACTTTTTAGTTGATAACTTGATTGTCTCACTTCATTATTAACCCATTTATTACCAGTTTGTTTAGACTTTTTAGTTATAATAGGGAAGTTTATGTCAAAATGATACTTAAAAATATAAAAATAGTTATTTGTGACACAAGGACGGAAAATGACATTTTGCAAGAGCGAGTAAAGTTGTGTAGCCGAGGTGCGTAGCACCAAGGCGAAACAATACGAGCACTTGCAAAACATTTTCCGGACGTGTAACACACACTATTTTTTGGTCCGACTAATTTTTAATATTTTTAAAAGTTCTGTTATGTTCAAGACTTGACTGCTTGTGCTACCTGAACTAAGGCCACTGACTAGAAGAGAGCCGTCAGATATAAGCGCCACATTGGATGTTTATAATATAGTTGTGTTGTTGTGTATTGTGTAATAACTTGTTTAATACTTAATATACGTGTTTAGCTTCAGCAGTTATTAGTGTTTTAATTAACATATGTTGCAAACACAACAAGTTCAAAAACTTTTTACTTTGTGACATACAAGATTAGATGTTTATATAAAGATGTTCATAAATTGACATAAATGTCAAATTTTAAAATACAAGTTGTAAGAGTAATTAAATGTAAATTAGAATCCTGCTTATCTTTAGAAAAAGTTATAGGTAAGTTTAGTATATTATACGCAGTTTTTAAATAATTTTAATTAAAATTTGTAATATTCATCACGAAGACTAGATACCAGGAGTTTAAACGTAATGTTAAAAAAATGGTCTCAATTTCGGGGACAGATCTATTGCCGGTAGAGGGCGTTCGTGTTCCTAAGATACTCGTTTAAATCTATGGAGGGTAGACCCTCCATATTTAAATCCTTACGCGGGAAGTTTTGTTACTATTGACAGCTCTGGAAAAATATTCTGAGAAACGTGGAATTAAATGAAAGTTTTAGAAAATTCTTAGAAACTTTTCAAGTGCTGTAAATGCAAAAATATAAAGTAAGTAACTACAAATTGCCTTAAAAAATTTACTAGTTAAAATTGCCAAATGCCTATTAATTTCAGTATTATGATTATGTATTACGTACTTATTATTATTTATATTAGAGTGAATATTTTTTTTATTAATAGTAAGCGCGAGTTAAGGAGGTTCGACTGAATCTAATGTGAAAACTTTGAACTTTGAAATTAACTTTACGTATAAATAAATACGTCATTTCTGTAATCCCAAAATTTTCACCGTTTAGTTACTTATAGATATTAAATTTTTAAAATCATATAGGTATTTTATCTCCTTATACACGGGCTCTTTTGTCTAGGGATGACAAATTCTTGAAAAACATCGATATATCGAAAGCGATAGACATCGGTGGACATAATATCGATGCATCGAAAGAAAAACATCGATGTTTCGAACATCGGTATTAAACATATTACGTAACTTTTATATTATGTATAAATCTGGGTGATGCATTATTTTATTTGTAATGTTCCACATTATGTGGCGGATTTACGTAGGGGCTAGCCGGGGCCTAAGCCCCGGGTCCCGCGAAGCTTCGGGGTGGCCCGTGATACAGAAAAAATGTTATGGTAAAAAAACTAGAAAAAAAATCTAGAAATTTATTCCACTAGACTGAATTAATTTTTCGAAAACTTTTGCGATATTATTAATTGATGGTGAAGATGCCCTTGTGTTTATTCAGATGATTTAGAAGATTCATTATTCATAGAATTAGAATAATTAATATAGCTTATCAAAGTTCAGCCAAATGGATTTATTTCCAATCGTTTGGAAGAAACAAACAAAATGATCAATATTTATGTCCATTGAAAGTGTTGAATTGGATAGTAGAACAAAACATGGATCAAGTGTTTCCTAATGCCTACATAGCTTACAGACTGATTGTTACAATACCAATAGAATTGTGAGGACAAAAAGGTATTTCTCTGTCCTAAAAAGGATAAAAAATATGCATAGGTCTACTATCTTCCTAGGGAGTACTCTGTGCATTGAATCAGAATTATTGCGATCCTTGATGAATTTTGATAACGTGATATCAGATTTTATTAGAACTAAGTTGAGGAGAAAATATATTTAACTAGCTGTTCCGGCGGACTTTGTACCGCATAACACTTTCGTGTCTTTTTTTCCATTTTTCATTTTTTCAAATTTTTACCATTATGCTTTTTTTTGTTTTCAATGATTTTTTTTTTAAAAACGATATTTTATATAAGATATCCACTGCACCACCGTACGGTGTCTTTACTTAATTTAGTAAGAAATTCCCCTTTAAATATTATTCAATTCGAACCAGTAATTCCTGAAACTAGCACGTTCAAACAAAAAACAAACAAACTCTTCAGCTTTATAATATTAGTGTAGATTTATTTAAATGTTGCATTATGTGTTCATTAAAATAAGATATTTTCTATTGTTAATAAAGTTTATTGGTAAAGTTTTTGTATTACTTTTTCTTATTTGAGGTTTTTCTCCGCTCTTAAGTGGGCCCCCGCTCGATCTAGTCCCGGGGCCCGCAGGAGTTAAATCCACCACTGTACACATATTAAAAATAAAAGACGACACATTATACATACATTTATTTAAACAACTATAAAATCATATCTGATAAAATAAATGTAAAAGATTACTAAGAAAATAAACTTAAAAAATTGTAATAAAATAAACTTAAAAACACATAAATAACTTCTTTAAATATAATTATAAGCCCAATATTCATCTGGTAATGAACCTAAAAATATAAGCTTCGAAAGTGAGTCGACCAAAAACCAAAAATCGTTGCAGAAGCCTTTAAAAATAGTATTTCTGACGAAACAATAGATTACAAGTTTGGAAATACATGTTTCTACTCCTCCCAAATTTGTAGAGTTTTTGCTTTTAAGTCTGCAATAGGAATTCCGACGTATAAAGAGATTTCTGAAAATTATTTCTTCATATCTCTTACATTAATATTTTGCTGTTTATTTTCCACCGGTTTCTTATGATAGTACCTTATTTCCAATTACTGCTCTGGTTCCTCACGAGAAGTTGAAGTACTTGTAGATATACTTGTATGAAGAATACTAACCTGACAGGCAACATAAAATACAAACAGTTTCCAAGAGCTTAGATTTTTTCTTTCTTTTATCAACTTTTTATACGATATATAAAACATCAATTTTTAAGGTGCGATATATCGATGTTTGTTATATGGTTCTGCTACTTGGCAATCGCCAGATAAATTAATTGTTTATAACACAATTTTTTAACAGATATTATTTTGATGTTACTCACTTTTGGTGCTTTGAATATACCCACTTTTTTTACACTGTCATCTGCCTTTCGGCCACTAACACAACCATAAACAGCACAATACTTTCCCATTTCTTTTTATTAATTTTATTACAAGTAATTTTCAATAAATTAATATCATATATTTAATTTAATTTCGTGAAATTTAAATGTCATAAATGTCATAAACATTGGTTCGGGTCTCTTAATGATCCTCGCGCCGCCAGTGGCGAAAAATAGAACTATAATCTGGCCCGATTATTGAGACCAGAAATATTATGAAAAAGCCTATACCGTGTAAACTCCTGGTATCTAGCCTTCGTGATATTCATTATGTATTTTTGATGACTTAAAATTCAAACTCATAGCGCCATCTCTTTAGATAATCTAAAAGCTACTTTGCCGGCCTAGGCCGGAAAATGCCATTTTCCGGACGATTTTGAAGTAATTAATAGTATTGTTTCTGGACGGAGGACCAAAAAAAGTATTAAAAGCAACATTTGTGTCTAATATTCCATAAATTTAATTCCAGTCCTCCTTTGAGATGTCATTTATAAATTTACTTATAGTAATGTCATTAATAGTTATTTGTGACACAAGGACGGAAAATGCCATTTTGCAAGAGCGAGGTAAAGTTGTGTAGCCGAGGGGCGTAGCACCGAAGCGAAACAATACGAGCACTTGCAAAACATTTTGCGGACGTGTAACACACACTATTTTTTGGTCCGACCAATTTTTATTATTTTCAAAAGTTCAAAAACTGTTTACTTTGTGACATACAAGATTAGGTGTATATTGACATTATTGACATCTATTGCACGATTAAAAGAATTAGTAATAAGGAATGATTTTCTGATAATCGATTTCACGATCCTTAATTTTTATACATACGAATACTGTGCTAATAAGCAGCACAGTAAAAATTGTTATATTGATAATATTAATATTAATATCTAATAATTTTATATAGGTAAAAATAGCAGAGACAATTAACTATTATAGTTCAATGAGCAATAATAAAATCGAGATATGTATTTTCATAATCGAATGATAAGTAGTTGTAAATTGACATAAATGTCAAATTTAAAATAAAAGTTGTGAGAGAAATTAAATGTAAGTTTGAATCCTGCTTACCTTTAGAAAAAGTTATTAGTTTAGTATATTATACGCTGTTTTTAAATAAATTTAATTAAAATTTGTGGTATTCATTATGTATTTTTTATGACTCATAGCGCCATCTTTTTAGATAATCTAAAAGCTACTTTGCCGGTCTAGGCCGGAAAATGTCATTTTCCGGATGATTTTGAAGTAATAAATAGTATTGTTTCTGGACGGAGGACCAAAAAATTTCTTTTTTGATAGAAAACACTTGACGCAGCTGACCCAAAATCAAACTCAATCAGTACTGTTCGATGGTCGGACACATTATTGTCATTTACACAAGTAACAAAAGAATTTGAAAAATTTACAAAAACATTATCAATGGTCGTAATGCTGGTATCAGTGACTCTAGAGGGCCATTTTACTAGATTATAATTGACATTAAAAGAAGAAAGAACATTTTGCAGTTTGTTAACATCAGAGTTTGAATACCTTGTATCAATGTTAAAATCACCGCATACAATAAAATATGTGTTAGGTTTAAAAACGAAATTTAAAACAGATTCAAGATTTACTAAAAATGTATCAATACTACCCGAGGGCGATCTATAACAGTTTAATATTACAACTATATTATTTAATTTGTCTTTATAAGAAATGCAACAAAATTCTGAATGTTTATTAACACAAAACTCTTGAACGTTAATTTTGTTTGATTTGATTCCATTACTAACCCATATCACGCCTCCACCTCTGTTACAGTTGTCACGGGTGTAGCTACTTACTAGGTTATAACCTTCAAGGTAAACGTAATTTACCGAGTCAATTGACTCCCATAATTCTGTCAAACAGATTATATAGTCCATTTCATCGTTTTTGGCCGATTTGATATTAGAAACCACTAAAATAAGATTAAACTGTCATCCAAGTTACCAATGGCGGAGAGTTTTTGATGTGAAACATCTATAGCGGCACGTAAATCAGATTTCTCGCGTGGCGACGGTGACGTATGACGTAAAAAACCTAACGCATCGATAATATATAATAAAGAGATGTACTGATATCTTATATGAAATTGGTCTCATATTTTGAGCGACGCGACGGTAGCGCGCCAACAATAGGGGGAAGAAGCTCATCGATTCAAAAATTTGGCGGGACAGGGTATGAATTGTTTCATATAGAAATACACTTTTAAAGCTCATATTTTAATTTTTAATACTTTTACTGATGTGTAAAAATATTAAAAATTGAAATATAGACTTAAAAGTGCATATTATCTTATAATATTTAGGTAAATAAATATAAAAACTAAATAAGTTAAAATGGTTTCATGGGACACAAGATAGGAACTATGTTCCTTCGGCTAATAAAGAATCGACACATAACACTACTCGCTTGTGTATACGACTGTAACGCCTGCGTCTCATTTAATCTTGGCGTTAAGAAAAAAGCTTCTTTAAAATTCAAGGTAAGCTTTAAAGAGTAATGTATACATTTATTTCTTCTTACCTTTCCTAACTACTTTCAACTATCAAGATTTTTAAAAATTATATCTCATATTACTTTAACAAAAAAGGTAAAAGTTAAGATATATACAAAAAAAATTGCATCGGCTGGGAATCGAACCCGAGCCTCCCGCGTGGCAGGCGAGCATTCTACGTCTCGTTACGGGCTTTTCGTTACGGTTTTTACTATTACATTTTTTTCAGTTCAATCACACAGCAAAATCCCTATCTTCTCCAAGCCTACCGTGAGGAACATAGTTCCAATTGTTCCAATAATAAACAAATTTTAATTTTTAATAAAAGAATTTTTAAATTTTCAAAATTTTTCAAAAATTTGAAAATCATTATAATTTTGAAAATTTTTAAAATTTTCAAAGTTTTTAAATTTTTCAATAGTTACTTTAATCGCGCGTAAACGTTACACGCACACTCTTTTTTTTATTGAATACTGCATATACTTTTACAAAATAATGTTGATGTTTCACATCTGCCAGGCGTCCCGTGAGGGTAATACCGAATTCCTAACTATGGTCAGTTCATTACGATCAACCCCCGCTGAGCTACCGGTCACAGACCCTCTCCTTTAATCCTATGTCCGAATTCCTAACTGCATACAAATATTATTTAATTTTGAATTTAATAAATCTAAAAAAGTCTTCAAATTTTTAAAAACGCATTGTGTTTTAGAAAATTTTACATTATTTTTTTTTACGATTCATTAATTAATTAGATTTTACTCGTAAAAGTATCACAAGTTAAAATCTTGAAGTGAAGATTTTTAGTGAAGATAAACTATATAGTAGAAGAAAAACTGTTGCAAGTAATTTTTTTCTAACTTTGGGTGATTAATAAAATTTAAAAAAGTTCAAAATTGCAATTATTAATTTATTTTTAACTTTCCTTTTACGCTGATCATTGTTTGAAGAGCCATATTGCCTACAATATATAAATCAGTTGATTAAATCAAAATTTAAAAAAAATTGATCGTGCTTAATCTTTTTTTATAAAAACAGTAATAAAGTATAATTTTTCTGTAAATATAAATAATAATAGAATTACCGTGAATACGTACAATTAGATGATTGAAAGATTTTTTTAACTTGTCACTTGTTAATTGAACTTAATGATTACTCGGTTATTGAACTTTCGAAAGTTTCGAAAACAACTAAATCAAATTTGCATAAAACCCTTTAAAAATTTTGTTAATATCTCTGTTTCAAGTTTTTAACCAATACCGAATTCGCATTTTCCCCTTTCATTTTTATTATAATTCAAAAATCTAGTTTATAATTCCATTGGAAATTCCTAATAATATTACTATTTTCAAGTACTAATTAGGTCAAATATTTCTTTTCTTGAGTCCGATTAAGAAATCTAAAGTAGTCGCCAAGATCAGGTAGAAAACGTTGAGTTAGGAATTCGGACATAGGATTACCGAATTACTTACTAATCCCCAAATGTTATGACCACGGTTAGGAATTCGTATATCCCGTCCCGTGACGGCTTACATTTTTTTTTTCTAAATTAGGTCGTAAATTTCTGAAACTATCAGTGTAGTTTGACATCTACAAAAATATGACATTAATAATTATTAAATTCAACCCTTTAACAACGAGCCGTACATGACGGTTACTAGGAATGTAAATTAAGTCAAGACTTCGGTATTGAATACTTTTTATCTACCGGTGAAACAAGATGCAGTTACGTAAGTGTTGTATTAAAAAACAAACGTCCTCATTTAAATTTCTAACTTGTCTGTATCTGAGAGAGATGTAACTCTAAATTTACTTCGAGTATGATTTCTGTCATCGGCCAAAATCGGTGAAATGGACTATATTTATATTCTTAAAGTTTTTAATATCTAAAGTAATTTCACAAGATTTTTCAACACTAATACTTTGGACGTTGAGTAGCATTAGTTCGGGGTTAAAAATTACCTCTGAGATTGGGGTTTGTAATTGCTCCGAAGGTATAAAAAACTATTAACACAAGCGTTTTTAGGCCAGATAGATGGGTCCATAGCCTTCTTAAAATTCTCTTGGTATATTCTTACTTTAAAAGATGCATATAGGGTTGGATGTTTGGATGCTATAGATATACATAAAACCTCTGGAAAGTGCGATTTGAGAAGATTTTCTATCGTGGCTACATCGGTAGCTGGGTCAACTCTGTAAACGTGCAAGTCGGTGAATTTAGGGACACCCTTTACACTAGCAGCAGCTCCTTCAGTACTAGTACCGACGATTTGGGGTCTGTTTATCTTTTTTCTTCTTTGTTTGTTCCTTTTCACTTCATTCCATTCTTCTTTAGATTCTGTTACTGGTAGATTTATGATATCTTGACATTTTCTCTGTGTTTCCATTTTTAAAATTTCTGTAGACAGCTGATTCTGTGTAATTTTGTTGTGGTCTTGTTTTTGTTCACAAAAGGAATTCCTATCGTTTTTGCTAAGACTAGGTACTACATTTGTTGATATAGTTTTTGTAGAAATTTTATCATTCTGGTTTAGATTCGGCCAGGCCGGTTTTATATTAGGTATCTTATCTGTATTTGAGTCAATATGGTTTGATTTATTTGCAAATTACGCCTAGTGGATATTATAACTGAAACATTATTATTGTAATTTTTAATATCATATTTTTATAATTTTCTTTTCTAAAGAAAATTCGATTTTCCCAAAAATATACCAATATTTAATTCTCTCTGATATACCTCTCATTACCCTCAGAGGCATAAACGAGAAAGACCTGGTGGAAAATAGTTTAATATCTCCCGGTCTATTATCATATATTGTTTATATATTCCGTAATATTTATTCATTTTTTATTTTCATGGTCAGTTGCTAATACCGATAATACTCTGTGTTTTAGCGTTCTTATTTTAGTTTAACGAAAGATGTGGACCAAACATCTGGCAACTGGTAAGATAATATTTCATTGAGAATTGTTTTAATTTTAATTTAAATACTTATTTTCAGGATCTAATAATCCTCCAAGGACCGAAGGGCATCTTCGAATATATTCCAATAAATTTTGCCCTTTTGCTCAACGAGATTTATTGGTTTTGAGGGTTAAGAACATTCCACATGAAGTAGTTAATATTAATCTCATTAACAAGCCTGAATGGTTATTTCAGTATCATCCTAAAGGTAAATAGGCTTATATGTACTACATATTTTTCATATAAAGTTAAAATTATTATTAATCATTCTTAAAGAAATGTAAAAAAACTAAGGGTTTTTAAATTATTTAAAACTACTGAATACATCCAACAAAAAATGTTGGTTGTGATTTTCTAATGCAAGAGGATCATGTAGGTCGACAAGGCCTACATTTTAAAAATATTTTCAAATATACATGGTCCTCCAGAAAATAGTGGTATATCAAATTTATATTTTTTCTTATGAAAGACCCTGTATTTGATGACAGTTTTGAATTATCCTTAAACTAGCGGACCCAGCGAACTTCGCACCGCCTACCACTAATGTATTTTTCAATTTTATTTTTTATTTTTACGATTAATTTTTTGTATTTTTTATCATATTTTCTCGTTAGTTACCAGTTTTTACTATTATTTATAGTACTTTGTAATTTATCGGTTAGGTATATTATATATTAACTGCGCCACCTAACGGTGGCGTCATAGTTCTTAGGTAAGTAAGCTTTGCTTTTTTAAATATATGAGATATCAACTGCGCCACCTTACGGTGGCGTCATAGTACTTAGTTATGTAAGAAATACAGGTGTAAATTTATAACACCTCAACTGCGCCACCTTAGGGTAGCGTCATAATGATTAATTTCGTAATAAACGCGTCCGATCGCTGCAAAATTCAAAGTGCTATAGGGAAAATCGCGGCCTCCGACGCGCTATTTATAGGTACGCTGCCGCCGCCCCGGCCGGCCAGTATCACCGCAAGCGCTACGTCTCGCAAACTTAAATCTGTAATATCTTCGAAAATATTCACTTAAATCTTGTGCTGTACAGGACCATATAGATCTATATTAAATCAACAATGTATTTAAGCTATTTACTTGGATAAGGATTAATGCTGTATTGGTTAAAATCGCTTCGAAAATTAGCCATTATTTGTCGTAAAAAGTAAATGACAAAAAAATGTTATTGTGGGATATCCATAAGAGATAGACACATATACCATCGCGGAGTTTTCTGTAAACTGTAGAATGCGTACAAATAATTAGTACATTATTTTGATAAATCTCGTAGGGTTCAGTCTGCGTTTGCAATGTAAGCAGAAAAAAATTGATAATTAATGACATCACATTAGAAACCTCAAAAATACCAGTATTTTTTCACTATTTAATGGATGTTATTATACATATAAACCTTCATCTTGAATCACTCTATCTATTAAAAAAAACCGCATCAAAATCCGTTGCGTAGTTTTAAAGATTTAAGCAGACAAAGGGACATAGGGACAAAGAAAGCGACTTTGTTTTATACTATGTAGTGATAGTGATATTAAAAGATACTTTCATAAACGTTCCCTATACCTAAATAGTGTTTTGTTTTATTTCGATTTTTCTAAAAATTAGAAAATATTAAATATTTTCAAATCACGGACTCATTTGATCTTATTGGACATAATAGTCGCCCGGCCCAAACTTAAAAAAAATCATGATTACCTCCCTCATGAGACTTTGTTTATTTAATTTTTTATGTCGAGTCGGACAACTTTACGGAAAATTTTCGAGTGAGGGCGTTTTCTGTGGAATTCAGTAAAAAGTCGTCTATTTGATGTATTCAAAAAATTTATGACTTCCATGAATATTCTCTAACAATCGGAAGTTTTTTTTATGCAATAAACAAATATCATTTTGTCGGATAATTAAAGGGGGTATTTTTGCACGTCCGACACCTCAAACATGGCATAGTTATGATGTCATAAAATTTACAACCTAACGACTGATTTTTGCAGAATTGTTTGATAAAAATACTGACAATATAATATTGTCCGACAAATTTTAAAGGGCATTCCAGCTGTCAGACACTCCAAAGTCGACGATTTCATGCGGTATCTATATTTACTACCTACTGTCGGACAAAAAAATGAACATGTTATGTAAGACATATCTTGATAAAAATATTAGTATCCAACAAAAACTATTGGGTAAAAGTAGTTGTTCAACAAAAAAAAAAAATATATATATATATATATAATACCGTAAGTGCTCGCTTCGCTCAGGCGCAAAACATCGATCACCATCAATATTACGTGAATTCGAATTATTTGTAGCTGATGAAAATGATGAGCAAGTTGTGTCAATTTCATTGAATCACTAAAATTTTATTAAATAATATATTAAATTGTTTTGCAATAATTTTTTTTCTAACAGTGAGCCGAGAAGTTTGGATGTTTAAACTAAGAACTTGATTTTGTAGCCGGTATTGCCGAAGGTGATTTACTTCTGTTAAAAAGATTATTTCATAAAATTTACAATTTTTATTATAACTGATAATAATTAATAATATATATAATAAGGTTGTATAATAAGGACGAGCTTAAGAAAAATAACACCATTTTCCTCGGTTATTTGTTTATCGATTAAGATAAAAAGTAATTCAGATATTTATTATGTTAGATAATGTGTCTTTAAATAACCCAGAAATAAACAGTTGCTTCATAAGAATGTAAGTTTTTGTGGATTTCATCATGTATATGATATATCACATATCATTTTAAATAATTTAATTGTAATCCAAAATAAAATACTTACAGTACAAATATTTTTAAAATAGTAGTTTACGTAACAAGTCCCGAAAGTGGTCTTTTACTGGACAGTCCAGTAAAAGCACTTTTGGGACGTATTACGTATTGTTTTTTAAACGGACATTGTTATACCATAAACTTCATATTATTCAGTTTACATTTTTATAACAAGAACTCTTTATTAACCAATTTTAACATTTTTTTAACAAACCTTGCTTGGGTGGCCACCTTAACAATTTCATCTGGTATAATTATATCTTCCATTTATTCACAATCAAATGCATCATTTTAAAAATCCCATTTATAATAAATTTCACGTTTTCAACTAAACGTCAAAATATGTCAAGTTATTTTATAGTTTTAAATATATACAAAACTCGGTTACCATAAAAACCAATTGACCGCTATCTTAGACTATTTTATTGTTTTTTTTTTCATTAAAGATAGGCCGGAAAGTAGATACAAATGAGTCCGGTAAAAGCTTTTACCGGACTCATTTTTATTTTCTGGCCTTATCCGACAAAATGAGATTTTCTGACCTAAAAATAAACCGGAAAGTTTTAATTTTTGGCCGGTTTTAAAAAAATTATATTATATTACAGAACATTAATAAATATGTTATACACCTGCCTTTCATTAAGTAGATACTTTATTTTCACACTAAACTCTTTATGACAGGGAGTGATATCCAATCTCTCCATTTTGACAATTTGGAGGCAATGTTACTTGGCTATATTTATCCTTGTGATGCTGTCGCGCACTTAAATATTCATTGCATAAAACCAGTATTCCTCAGTAAATGTTTTTACTTTTTCCTTTTTTTTTCACCAACGTAGGATTGTTTTGAATTAAAAGATTACACAAGAAACAATCCATTTTTATTAATTAAAAATACACAAATAAATGAAATCATAATTGTTTAAACTTTATAATTTTTGGAGCTCTAGCAACTAACACGTGCATCAAGATACCTGTCATTTATGACATTTGTGTTGGCACACACACACTCAGGTAAATGAATTTCACGTAATATGTAGAGACACATTATACATCATTCAAAGCTTATTTATATTACAGTAGGCCTTGTTAGGGTGATGAATTTCGCCCTGTATATTTAATCTTATTTTCAGTTGTAAATGCGCTGTTGTCACGTCCTCAATAAAATCATAATGTTAGTGACAATAAATAAAATAACAATTCTGTACTTAGTACTTTCACAAAAAAAGGAAATCGTCAATTTAAAAATATATATTTAGATATAATGAACGCAGTTACAAAATAATAGTAATTAAATGAAAGCAAACAATAAAAACATTTACAAAAAAGTCTTCAATTGCAATTTAGAACAAATTTTCTATGTCTATATAACGATATTATAAAACGGTATTATAAAATAAGTTTTACAACAAACATTTAAATTGGACCAGCTATTAATGAGAAAATACAAAATATTTCATTTTGTCGATAAGTACTACAGCAGCTATATATTGAAGAATTTTTCGTGGAGCTTTCCAGGTAGTGCGGCATTATGACATACCAATTGGCTTCAGCTATTTTGATAAGTAAAACAAAGATAAAAATTCCCACAAATATTTATGCTTCAAATAATGGAAATCCATTTAATATGTGTTCAATAGTTACAGTGCAATAAATCAGCAGAAAGGCAGATTCACTAATAGTTAAATACGCAAAGTAAAAAAAATGAAACATACAATATTAAAAAAACATATAAACAAAAATTGAAGTAACAGATTTGGTTAAAACTATTGTCACGTTCATCTATTCGTTATGTATTTTCAATTCACCTCCAGTATCGAAGGTAAAATGTTGTCAAGTGAACAATTTTTCATGTAATAAGTCCAATCCGTCAAAATAATTTCTTCTGTATGTCTACAAAATTTTTTCCACATGTCTGGTGTACATTGTCTTAACGCTTCTGTCCAAGTTTTGTCCAAATATAAAAATGCAAAATGAAGGTAATCGAAGTAAATCATGTCTATGTTGGTTTAATATTTCATATGTTACATGTCTTATCGTTGCTTTTGTATTGTGCAAGTATAATTGTCTTTTTTTTTATAATTTTTTTATTAAATTCGATATTATTGCGCTTTAACCATCTCTGTTATATCTATTTTGTTGCTGAAAATGTAGGTGGTCTGTTTTGTTGTACAGAATGAACTGAAGCATTATCCATGTTTACTTTATACACGTTTCTCTGGAAAATTGAATAAAGCAGGAATAAGTTAATTAACAATCCAGTTTTTGAAAATATCACCATTTATAGTTTTGTGATAGTCAATGTCAGTATTTGAAGAGTCTAATAACAAATCACATCCTTATTGACCCACCATTTGCTCCTGCGAGTAAAATAATTGTAAATCGCTTTTCTTCGGATTACACATGCAATGGATTACGTTTGAAATAAGATTGCTGTACCCATCGACGCGTTGAAGTACCATTATTTTATATCCATGTCTAGGTACACGAATCTGATGATTTCATTGCGCTTTTTTAATTCCATAAATTTCTGAAGGAAAAAGATTTTGCTGTCTTCGCTCACTTAAAATTTGTCGTCAGTTTACGTGTTTAAGTTTATATATCATTAATTTTGTATAAATAAGTTTGTTCACCGTTTAAATCTCAGTTTTGTTTTGCGTTAGTCAAAAGTTTATCTGAAGTAAAATATTCGTTTTTGTAATTGTACGTCCAAATCTGCCTCTGCAATTTTTTTTAAATGAAGTTCTTAAATGTATCTGCTTTATCTTTCTTCCTCTTATTTGCCGCTTCTTTATCATTAACTAATTCTTTTTTTTTAAGATTTTTCGTTTACATTTAACACTTACCTTAAAAAACACGAAATATTTAAAAAATGTATTAAATTAAAATAAAATTTAAATGATATTTGATTGGTCATAGATTAATGAATAAAACATCGATTCGTCCATGTCCTATCAAATTACATTTTAATTATTATTATGGATCATTGTTATTAAAGAAATTACTGAAAATATTTTATTCTTAAACATTTTTAACTTTTACTATAGTGTGTAATCTGGCAACATTGTTAAATAATGACTGACAGAAGAAATGTGAGGTTAGGTATGCTTAATAAATTATAAGTAATTTGAATGTAATAAGAAGTGTATTTAATGTAACAAATAACTTCAAATAAAACTATTAATGAAATTAAAAATGTTTTTAACTATTTGCTGATGAAAACATTGGAAATAATCTTGTATAGAAACACAATTAGTACTTACATTAAAAACCTAAGAGATCTTATCTAAATCACCCTTCTGAAATTTTCTGGTCTTTTCTAAACATGTAATATCATCTTTGTATTCATTTTTTTATCTCTACACAATTTTTTTTCGGCATATTATTTTTTTTAATGCATTTAACCATTAAATTTATAATATTTGTTGTCAAGCTTGTCAGTTTGTGACTTGCAATGACTTGGTAACTTTCAAACACCAACATGACAAAAACCAATACCAACGTAAATAAATAAAAAGATAGCCTGCTAGATATAAATAAACGTTGAATCGTTAATAGTTACAGCTATATTATATTTTATGCACGATCGGGCGGTAAAGTACAGATTATTATATATATTTAGCGGGCGTAAAGTGCCACTTTAGCGCCCTTGGACTACTAAATCCCCAATATTTGTGTCGGCTCAATATGTTATAAATTTTACTAGAAAAAGTAACAAATCAAAATTTTGCTGGAGGTAATAAATATAGAGGTCGCATGAAATCGTCGAATTTGGAGGGTCCGACAGCTGGAGTGGCCTTTAAAATTTGTCGGACAATATTACCAGTTAATTTTAAGTATTTTTATCAAACAATCCTGCAAAAATCAGTCGTGAGGGTGTAAATTTTATGACTTCATAACTATGCCATGTTTGGGGTGTCGGTAGTGCTGTATAAATAATAATGAGAAATATTAAAAATTAACTAATAATTTTAAAAGTAAAACTAAGAGTAATATACTCGGACAACCAAGCAACTCTAAAGGCGAAAGTTTCGGCATAAATAAGCTCACAGCTGGTGTGAGACTGCGTTATGGCCCTGACACATGCCGCAAGTCAAAAAATTCTCCGACACTGGCATGAATACCAGGACACTCAGGGTTTCGGGACAATGAGAAGGCTGATGAGTTGGCCCGAGCGGGAGCTAATACCCCAATGATATGCCCGGAACCATTCGGCGAGGTTGCTGACACCTTCAGGAACGCAGCCATTCAGAAATGGATGCTAGAGAAGGCCCAGGTGTGGAGGGAAAAATCACCGCGCAAGCGACAAGCCAAAGTTTACATAAAAGGACACTCGGCGAAGTTTACTGCAGAGCTGCTATCACAAAGGCAAAACGCTTTCAGAATGATTGTCTCTTGACAGGACATTGTCGGCTTAGAAAAACATGAGTCAGCTAAACTTAGCAGATGAAGACATCTGTCGATACTGCCAAGAGGAGAAGGAAACCGCATTTCATGTCCTATGCCAATGCAAGGACACAGTATCTAGTGCTGGAAGAGGAGAAACCAGCTGCTCCAAGTTACGTAGAGAGGCCACTGTCAAGGCAATTAAGTCTCATTAAGGCTAGACAAGTTGCTCTAATCCTATTCTATAGATGATGAGTGTTCACAATAGATGTGTACAGCCAACCCAATGAATATCTATCTATCTATGCCTTACCAAGTTTTTTATAATATCTCTATGCTTTTTTCGTAATGACGTTGAAAGTAATACAAATAAATGTTAGGGATAGTTATATTGAATGGACCACAGTACAAAAGCACCGTATATAGATAGGAATAGTAGAATCACTTTGTGCATCGCCTTTGAAGTTCCTTGTACCACATTTCGCTTCGGTTTGCCCACGTTTTTTGTGCAGTTTTGTGAGAACTGGTGAGCAGTGATGCCAAGCCTACCGACTTCTTGGTAGATCTACCGATTTAGGAAGTAATCTACCGATATGACGATTTTCCTACCTTTATTTATTTATTTAAGTTTTTATTAACTTTTTCATTTTGTCATAGTACTTCAATTTTTGTTATTATAGTACATATATACCTATTTCTACTTTTTTTTGTATCAATCTACCGATTTTAGTAATAACGATAACGATACGGACCGAAATGCGGACCGAGAGCTTCGGCGGCATGGAATGAGTTTTTGTGAGAGTGATCCTTGTCTATATACGATGACGAAAGTCGTTAATTAGAAAATTAAAAAATATGAAATAACTTATGATTTGATGTAAATATGAACTAACTAACATAAGCACTATTATGGATAGATTATTAACCTAATCCTAAACATGATCCATGTAATAATCAATAATTACACAGATCACCTGTATCTGGAATGACATAATTAATTACTAAAACTGGTTTTATATTGAAAAATATTTTAGAAACTGATTTGTCAAATATTTTCTAAGGTTTAGTTCCAATACTTGTCGATGGTTCAAAAATCGTAATTGAAAGTCTGGACATCGCTGATTATCTCGATGAGAAATTCCCAGAACCACCTTTATATCCTGCTGATCCTGAAGGCAAAAAACGAGATCAAGAAGTTATTAAAAAGGCTGGCCCTGTGATGGACTTGTTCATTAAAACTTTAATTTCACAAGATAATGATAAAACCCCGCAAGAGATAGCAAATTTGTTTTTGGAAAAGCTGCAATCATTAGAAGATGAGTTAAAGCAGAGAGGAACTAAATATTTTTCGGGAGAAAATCCTGGAATGGTAAGCTAGCTGTTACTCGTTGTTATTTTGCTCATGTTTTTGAAGTGCCATTTTAATAATGCAAATTTGAAGATGAACAAATGTAAAAAAGTTAACAAATAATAATTTTTTTTTCAAAAAATCTTTACAATTTTTGTGTAGAAAAAACTTTTATCTGGCTTTTCAGTTTACCTAAAACTTTACCTGCTGGTTTAATTTAGTCGGTATTTGCTAAGGAAAGGTTCGTTAAGATAAAATTATAACAAACAATTAGAATCCTCTGCATTTTTAAAGTTTAGTACCTAGATTCTCTTTTTAATCAATTATATTAACGCATATATAAATATTTTTAGATTGATTTTATGATATGGCCTTGGGCAGAACGTGCGGAATGTTTGTCTTTGAAATTTGGTCAAAAATTACCACTGAAGGAAACAGACATTGTACTTTTGAGAAAATGGAGGACAACAATGATGGAACTTCCAGTTTGTCAGTCACTGTTAGTCAAATGTGAACCGTTTTTGGAAGTAATAAAATGTAAAGTTACTGGAATTGCACCAGAGTATGATGAACTTGCAGAACTTTAATGTTGTAATTATTTTTGTAATAACAATATTCCATTTAACTACTTATTTTTGTATACAGTGTTGGAATTGTTAATAAATTATTCACAATGTATACTCGTCTGTGAATTTAAAAGAGTTAATATTGTGCTTCCATAAAATATGTTTTTCCAACATGGATCCAGACCAAACCAATCTGCACAAAACCCGATTCTGAAACTTTAAACTTTATCGCTTTTGCCCCAAATCAGAAAAAATGTCGACTTTATCATACTAATGGATATTTAAAAGGCTTTCTGGAAGGTTTGGCACGCTGGCCTTATCAGAAAGTTAAATGACATCCAATAACCTATTCAAACTTTAAAATTAATTCACTTCTACTTCTTCAACAGAATAATCCGTATCAAAGTTGGAAATGCAATGTCAGAACCCTTTATTCCTTTTTCAGAAGTTCCAAACAGTCTCGTAACACTGATTAAAGACAATAAAGTATAACCAAGGTATAAAGGGATTGTCGGAAATGAGATGGCACTCCTTTATCGAACCTAAACCATTCTGTAGCGCTTCAAAAACCGCCTTATAAATAAAGTTCGTAATTGGGGAAAAGAACTCATTGCAGCTTACTAGAACACACTCCAGGCCAAAGACAAACAAAAAAGTTAATACGACCTTTACGTGGCCACTTTAAAATACTCTTAGAGCTTTAGAAACCTGAAGTAATCGCAGGAATTTTCACAGAACACTGCCCACTGAGGTATTATCTGTAAAATGGAGCAAAGTGGACAGTGGAACATGTAGATTCTATGAGTATGCAAATGAAACGGCCCAACATATTATCTGTAACTGCAGAGTACTCATTCGCCAACAATATAAATATCTGTGACAGGTCTTCTTAGAGCCTAATCGAGTCACAAAAGTACATCGTAAGCGATTAATAGACTTTCTTAGACGTCTAGACTTTATTGAATGATAATTAGATGTAGGGTTTGCACAAAAGATCTTTTAGGTCGCAATGTAGTAAGGTCAATTGGGCCAATCGTCTTATAATATACAATCTAAAATTTACAATAAAGGTAATAAATTGGGTCAAGATTTGTGTCCTAAATAAACAGAAAAAGAAACAAGAAATGTAAAAACATGTTTCGTCTTGATCGCCTTATATAATAGGGTTAAACACTCCAAAATGCGAACAAATCGGGACCAGTTTACCCGGCGGTAAAATGAACTTTCTTTTTCTATAGGGTCTAACAAGCGTGATTATAAAAAAAATCGTAAGAATAAATGTACGACGACGAATACGCCTATTTCGTCAGGTCTTTATTGGAAATCAAAGCTCTATCTATATAATAATTATATAAAACTCAAAGGTGACTGACTGACTGACTGATATAGTGATCTATCAACGCAGAGCCCAAACCACTGGACGGATGGGGCTGAAATTTGGCATGCAGGTAGATGTTATGACGTAGGCATCCGCTAAGAAAGGATTTTATTTAATTCAACCCCCAACGGCATAAAATAGGGGATGAAAGTTTGTGTGAAACTTTGTCAATTTTAAACCGTTCGGGCTAAAACTTTGCATGCATATAGTTACTATGACGAAGGCATCCCCTAAGAAAGGATTTTGATTAATTCCACCCCTAAAGGGATAAAATAGAGGATGAAAGTTTGTATGAAACATTGTCAATTTTAAACCGTTCGGGCTGAAACTTTGCATGCATATAGTTACTATGACGAAGGCATCCCCTAAGAAAGAATTTTAATTAATTCCAACCCTAAGGGGATAAAATAGATGATGAAAGGGGATAAACTAGGCGATGAAAATTTGTATGAAAGTTTGTCAATTTTAAACCGATCGAGCTGAGATTTTGCGTGCATATAGCTACTATGACGTAGGTATCCCCTAGAAAAGTATTTTGATTAATTTCACCCCTAAGGGGATAAAATAGGGGATGAAAGTTTGTATAAAACTTTGTCAATTTTAAACCGATCGGGCTGAGATTTTGCATGCATGTAGCTACTATGACGTAGGCATCCCTTAAGAAAGGATTTTAATAAATTCCACCCCTAAGGGGATAAAGTAGGGGATGAAAGTTTGTATAACACTTTGTCAATTTTAAACCGATCGGGCTGAGATTTGGCATGCATATAGCTACCATGACGTAGGCATCCCTTAAGAAAGGATTTTAATAAATTTTACCCCTAAGGGGATAAAATAGGGGATGAAAGTTAGTATGAAACTTTGCCAATTTTAAACCGATCGGGCTGAGATTTTGCATGCATGTAGCTACCATGACGTAGGCATCCCTTAAGAAAGGATTTTAATAAATTTTACCCCTAAGGGGATAAAATAGGGGATGAAAGTTAGTATGAAACTTTGCCAATTTTAAACCGTTCGGGCTGAGATTTTGCTTGCATATAGCAACTGTGACGTAGGCATTCCTTAAGAAAGAATTTTCATAAATTCCACCCCTAAGGGGATAAATTTTGTATGAAACTTTGTCAATTTTAAACCGATCGGGCTGAGATTTTGCATGCATGTAGCTACCATGACGTAGGCATCCCTTAAGAAAGGATTTTAATAAATTTTACCCCTAAGGGGATAAAATAGGGGATGAAAGTTAGTATGAAACTTTGCCAATTTTAAACCGATCGGGCTGAGATTTTGCTTGCATATAGCAACTGTGACGTAGGCATTCCTTAAGAAAGAATTTTAATAAATTCCACCCCTAAGGGGGTAAAAAAGGACATAAAAGTTTGTATGAAACTTTGTCAATTTTAAACCGATCGGGCTGAGATTTTGCATGCATGTAGCTACTATGACGTAGGCATCCCTTAAGAAATGATTTTAATAAATTCCACTCCTAAGGGGATAAAATAGGGGATGAAAGTTGGTATGAAACTTTGTCAATTTTAAACCGGTCGGGCTGAGATTTTGCATGCATATAGCTACTATGACGTAGGGATCCCTTAAGAAAGAATTTTGATGACTTCCACCCCTAAGGGATAAAATAGGGGATGAAAGTTTGTGTGAAACTTTGTCAATTTCAAACCGATCGGGCTGAGATTTTGCATGGATATAGCTACTATGGCATAGGCATTCCCTAAAAAAGAATTTTGATTAATTCAACCCCTAAGGGGATAAAATAGGGGATAAAATTTGTATAAAACTTTGTCAATTTTAAACCGATCGGGCTGAGATTTTGCATGCATATAGCTACTATGACGTAGGCATTCCTTAAGAAAGAATTTTAATAAATTCCACCCCTAAGGAGATAATAAAGCGGATAAAAGTTTGTATGAAACATTGTCAATTTTAAACCGATCGGGCTGAGATTTTGCGTGCATGTAGCTACTATGACGTAGGCATCCCTTAAGAAAGGATTTTAATAAATTCCACCCCTAAGGAGATAAAATAGGGGATAAAAGTTTGTATGAAACTTTGTCAATTTTAAACCGATCGGGCGGAGATTTTGCATGCATATAGCATGCAAGTTTTTATGGTTTTAAAATAATAATAGTCTAATACCACTCGCGCTTTAATGTGCGGGGTGTGTGGAGCGGTGAGGCGGTAGCACGCTGCTGCTGGCTGACATGGCACTGTCGATAGACGCGTAGAGTCTTGAAAATTCGAGAATAAATTTGTTTTATTACGTAGTAGTGTACTAAGAAATGACTTTTTTAAATTCCATTCCTAAGGATTTAAAATAGGGGTTGCAAATTTGTATGAAACTCGGTGGCAAAAAACTAAAGTCCACGCGGATGAAGTCGCAGGCGGCTGCTAGTATATTATATATGTACTTATTTTAAAAATCTTCAAAATTTGGGAGTATTTTTGGTTTTCTTTCTTTCTTTTTTATTCATAGAATTAAATGCAGTATGTAAAACAAGTCGATTGTACAACCAAAGAATTTACCACTAGAGTTAAGTGAAATTAATTATATTTACCCTAATTGCACAGTGATAATAGATGGTGTAGCATTTCCAAAAAACCACCTTAAATAATATTATCTTTTCGTTTACACTTTTGTCGGTATGCAACCAACTTTACCTATTCCATCGAGCGAAATACTCGATAAGACCCGAGTTAACTAACCGGGGTGAGAGAACGAACCTCTTTAGACACTTACGTTTTTATGTTTGAAGCGAAAGGAAGCATATTTCCTTGTTTGTGCAAATTAATGGCTGCCGGTTAATTCACAGTATTAAGATTACCGTTTGTTCTGGGTTTATTCTGTATCGGAAGTGTAGAAAAAATACTGCATTTCAATTTGAATGTAGATGTGCTTAAATTGGAAGTACAATTTGGTTGATTTATGGTATCTATAAAATTTTGATGTTACGTGCTGTTTGTTGGAAGACTCCATTTTGAAATTTTTTATAAAATTATATGGTACCAAGGTAAATGGATACCTAGTGATCAAAAAACCTTATGGAGGGTTTTATAAATGATTTCCTGGTGCTGATGTTTAATTCTACATGGTTCTTGGTTAATTATGGTATGTTTTAAGAAGCTTTATTATAGTAGAAGTGTGACTACCGGTCACGACGTATGATTTTTGGTTCTGGATTACAAGGTAAACTTTCGACTATTCTTTCTGTTATTTCTCTATGTTCGATACTTAGTTGAACTGCGAATATTCTAAGAAACAGTCACAATTTTAGTGCTTATTCAGAAGAATATGCTTTTGGAAACTTTTTATAGTGATTCTATTTAAATTTAAATTGTTATAAGCTTTTAGCGGTATTAAATCAGTTAATAACAGTAGTTACTATTAAAATCTATGGATCTATGATTAAATGATAAATATGTAGTGCTTTTAAATTTTGTTTTTTAACTTTCTTCAAAGTGTTGGTGTTCAATCGTAATCTTACATGATTATTACCTCTATGGTACTTGTATTACTAAATTTCATATTTATATTCATGTATATGTTAATCTTTAGATATTTAGAACACTCAGAGTGCATTCTTTAGAGAACTGAATTTAGTTTTTTAAGAAAGGAAATATACCTTCAGTATATATTTTGTTGTAATTGAGTTCTCTACATACTTCCTCTTATTGAAAATAGGTTATGCAATTTAGATAAGATCTGTAATATTATCTGTACAGGAATATTAGTTTTTTTAATAACCGTATTGTCAAATACCGGTTAATATCTTTCACTGTATAAACAGAAGTGTTAGTTTTTTGGTGATAACCGTTCTCGCTATTACTGGTGATTTTTGTTTTATTTTTTTAATACATTGTTTTATTGTTTTTATTGATATCGTTGAGTATTTATTTCTTATGCCTTACCAGTAACTGTTCCGATTCAAACCTCTTGTTTAATAAAGATTTAGATTTTAATAAGACAAAAGGATTCAAGGAATTGTAGAATCAATAAGGTAAGTGTAAAATAATTATTGACTTAAGGATAAGCTCAATTAAAGTGTGTTCCCTTACCAATTCAGTTTTAATCAACTATTTCACAATAGGTTTCTTATTTTCTTTCCTATTTCACTATAAAAAAAAATAAGTGGCGCCCTTTACCGATTTGTAAATATTTTCTATGTTTCCTTTTTCCTAGATACTCGCCCAATTGCTCCTTCGACCCACGACTCGCTCTCCTCCTACCCCCTGAGTGCCGTCCGCATTTGACTAACCCTTTGTGAGCCTTTAACATCAAAAAAAGGGGTTACAATGGTACATAGATTAAGTGTGAACAACCTGGTTTCGTATTTGTACGAAGTCACATATATTCCGATTATAACTTAGAATATACCGTAAAATTTTTGCTGGGAATCACACGTTCAAGAATAATTTCATTGAAATCTGAGTGGTATGGTGGTAGATCCTTTCATTACTAACGATAGTAAGTATTCAAAAGACTTTTAGTTATGACTATTAACATGTGGTAAATATTTCATCTTTGTTTTTACCGACCAATATACCTATATCTGTTTCTATCTCTCTCTTACTCACGCCATTACATATTTAACGTAATGTAATGATGTTAAGCATCAAATATTTATAATCAGTAGCAATTAATTTAAATCTACATCACTTCTCGTCAGTTTTGGACTGTCGCAGAAGTTCTTGCAGAACCATAAATCAGCGTATGATCATTATATTATACACACATATCACACATGCTCACAATCTAGGAATATCAAAAAACTTATGTAAGCCTCATGTGTGGGAATGAACGAAATATTAAACTGACATTTTCATAAAAAATCAGAACCATTGAAAATGTATGCAAAAAAATTCTTATCATAAATTCTTTTATTTTATATTTATTTAGAATTTTTTTTATATGAACGTTCCTTGCGAATCAATTTTATTTGTATATTTACATTAATACATATTGCTAAAATTGTGTTACACTGTCCAACAAAGCTTAATGTGTAAAATAAATAAATATTATAAAAGATGATGATATTAAAGATTGTCTTTGTCTTTTATAATTTTGTAATCTTTTGCGCTTGCATTTTCTATGTTGACTCAATTTCAAAAAAGTGCAATTTTTGCAGGCCTATCCATCACATTGATTATAGACTAATTGTTATTGAAGAATAATAAATAAGTAATGAAGGTACACGAGTATATATTTTTATAGTTAGCTTACAAGTAAGTGTACTTTTGTCACATCTAAAAGTGAACTTAAAGAAAAAATTGTCAATAAAAAAGATTAAATACCAAAAAAAGTAAAATCTTATAAAAACGAATTACGTAAATACCGTTAGTTACTATCACAAACTGTATTCTGTCTGCCATATTTCCGGTTAGTATCATTTTGATTGGTATTAAAACTGCCGAAAACAATCAGTAAGTACATTAAGTCGCGTGTTTGAAATGTCTGGAAACCTTTGCTTTGCAAGTTTAACGATACTAACCCGCTTGAAACAAGTGTTGTTAGATACAAATATAAAATTTCTTCATCAATAATCTATTCTTCGTTGCCTAAGTAGAAGTGTCATTACAGCGACTTTTTTCAATTATATTGATATGAATTTATTTCTGTGACATGCAGGCAGTTTAGATACTTTCTCGTTCATTTTTCTAATCTAATAACTACCTTACGAAATCCTGAAACATTCTTAACGGTGTGTAACAGATTATGTTGTCAATGGCGAAACCCAATGTATTTAGTTTATCGTAAAATGGTTTAAAAAAATAATAAAATATTCAATTATTTTCTAGATGAACTGAACAATAGAATTTATAAATAAAAAGTGGTGGTTCACCGAATGGCTCTTTCAGGATTATCAAAATATTAGACCTGAGATAAAAATGAACAAAGAAAAGAAAGTAAACATTAGAAGAAAATAGAACGAAAAATAACAAAAAAAAAACTTACCACGGTATATATGCGTCTATGGAATTCCAGAAAACTCCTAAAATAAGAAGAACCAGTCCCAAAGATGCCGTTTCCATTCCATAGTTTCTTACGGAAGACATTGGCAATGCTAATAAACCACTTCGTGTGTGCCACCACCATTCCGGAGGACTTAATGGTATAGTACTAAAAAACAAAAAATATTTTTGTATATTTAATTATACACGTAAGAAAAAAGTCATTATAGGCGATCGGAATATACTTATAATGGGGTTTACAACCTTTTGGTTCGAGCCATTCAGCGCAATGATACGAATTAGTGCGATGATTTATTTCAGCATGTTGAAAATGTAAAAGAGCAGAATATAATGGTTAGAAATAACAGAGACCTCATCAGTACGGTATAGGCTTGTCTCTTCAGTTACTAATGAAGAGACATCCCCGGTATAGAAAAAAACTCATATACTTACTCATCAAGAATTAAAATCATAACTGCAAGAGCAATAAGACATGTGAAACCAATTACTGCTTCCATATATCCACCTCGTCCAAAATATCCTATAATTGGAGGAAAAATTGCAAATCCAAGTGAACCAACAGCGTATTGTTTCCCAAGGTCTCCTCTGCCTGTAACAAAGGTGTATACTGTAGATGCGTGTTTCAAAGCTTTAGCATATTTACAAATTTACCAAGAACATCTATTGGGGCAGAAGAGCCAATTTATTAATTTGGGATTTAAAGGACTGCAAGTTAGGACGAGTGAGGAAGACGTGGGAAGGTAAGGAGTTTCACAATCTGGAGACCTTAGGTATGAAGGAATCGATCCGTTCTCGATGTTTGACACTGAACAGTATAAGGTTAGGGTGCATGAAGTTGGCACGTCGCGTTGTTCTGGCTGGTCTGACAAGTGGAGACATTATAAAGCGGAGTTCTTCTGAGCAAAATCCGTTTATGTATCGGTAAAATAAGGAAAGATCAGACACTGCTCTTCGGTGGGACAATTGGACCTGGTTTTTGGTGATACTGGTGTCGTTTATTAGTCGAACTGCTCTTCTCTGTATTTCATCAAGAACTCCGAGCCTTGACGGAGCCGCCGACCCCCATACATGCGAGCAGTATTGAAAAAACGTCGGTAAAAACAATTGTTGTGTGTACACGTATTTTAATTTTGCTCCAGTATTTTTTACAATTTTAAGTGGTTAAAAGTCGTTAATTGTATTGTGTTTTACATTGTTTTGAAGAAAATTAACTGAGCTTTCTACATAAGTTTGAAAATCAACAATCTTTTTGTGTTCAAAAAAGGTATTTGGACTTATATTTGCATTTTATCAATAATTATCATTATCGTTAAATATATAAAAACTCTCAAATTTATCAGCACATAAATAACTATTTGGAAACCAGTTTTATATACATCAATCACAGAAAATTCCAGTGGCGGACCTGTCGGCGATGTCGAACGGAAGTAAATGTATGTATTGTAAATTGGAGAGCCCAAAAGAATATGTAAGCTGTGATTGTTGTAAGAGAATTACTTGTAGAAAATGCAGTGACCTTACTGAAACTGAATGGAGATGTATAGCTTTAAAGAAGAGAGTGTTGTCATTTCTGTGTAAAAACTGCGAAAAAGGTATCTTCCTGATTCCGGAATTGATTAGTCAAATAAAAGAATTGCAGAATGAAGTTGTGCTATTAAAACAATCAATCCAATCAAATACAGTCAATAATTTTGATAATGAAACTGTTTATTCTGAAATACAAGACAGAAGCGCCAGATCTAGGAATATTATAATGTATAATGTTAACGAATCAAAGTCTAAAGATTTTAAAGTACGTATTGACGAAGACAAAAAGGTTTGTTTGGAAATCCTTGATACATTACAAATAGCTCCTTGTGATTTCAAAGTTATACGATTGGGTAAACCAACAACTAAACCTAGACCCATCAAAATTTCATTTTCCGATTGTAGTACAGCATTGGCCTGCTTAAAAAATAAGAAGAAATTAATTGTTAGCCAATCTGGTGTTCGTATTAATGCTGACCTAACTCCAATGCAAAGGAAACATATCAAAGAACTATATAGTGATCTTGAGGAGCGCAAGAAAAAGGGAGAAACTGACATCTTCATTCGTTACCAGTTTGGCGTGCCTCGTATTATGAAAAAATCTGGTAATAACTCAAAAAACTGAATAAAGAAATAATGGTATATTGTCAAAATGTTGGTGGAATGAAATCAAAAATTCAAGAATTAAAAACTAATGTTAATGTGTCTGTCTATGATATTATTATCTTGATTGAAACTTGGTTAGATAGGAATGTGCCTAATAGCGAACTAGGTCTAGATGATTATATTGTGTATAGGTGTGATCGCTCTAGTCAAACTAGTCAAAAAAGTCGGGGCGGTGGGGTGTTAATTGCTGTGAAAAAGGGTTTAAACACCAGTAAGCTCACTATAAACCATGAAACAGTTGAACATCTATTTGTTTCATTAAAATATGACCAGAACAAGTTTATTTTGGGTGCTGTATACATCCCACCTAAATCTAATATGGAGTTATACTCTGAGCATGCGGATGATGTATTTGAAATATTTGCAAACTATTCTGATTTTGAGTTTATTATATTTGGTGATTACAATATTCCTGATGCTATATGGGTATCATCTGATAATGAGAATAGTTTAAATGTTATTAGCCCATGTACTTCGCCAGGAAATTATATAAATAGTTATTTTAATGCCATTGGTGTCAGTCAAGTTAATAATATTCCTAACAATCATAATGTATTTTTAGACTTACTTTTTAGTCATAACAATAGAATTAGAATATTTGAAGCTGTTGATGTGTTGCTTAATGTAAATTATCATCATAAAGCATATTATTTTTCCATTGTTTTAAATACTAGTAATAATCTAAAATTTGATACTTATTATTATAATTTTAAGCGAGCAAACATCATCGGCATCAACAATTTTTTTGCATCAGTAGACTGGTCTTTATTGTACAACATTAAGGATATTGATTCCGCGGTACAATTTTTTTATGATATTATCTATGAAGGTATAAGCATTTTTGTTCCATTACAGAGATTCAGGTCCTCAAATTTTCCGGTTTGGTTTTCGTCTGAACTTAAGAGTCTTGTAATAAGAAAGAAAATTGCGCATAAACACTATATGGAATCGCATAATGTTAACGATTATATGGAATTCTGTAACTTACGTCAATCATGCAAAATGCTTAGTAGTCAATGTTACAATAATTATTGCAGAAATGCAGAAAGTGATATAGGTAAAAATTCTGGCTCCTTTTGGAAATATTTTAACAATATCCGTAAATCAAACTCTTATCCAAACACGATGTATCTGGATGACAAAATAAGTTCTGATGGGGCAGAAATCGTGGATTTATTTGCAAAATTTTTTTCAACTGTCTATTCAAATGACCTATGTGGCAATGATATGCTAAACTTCAATTGTACTGAAATTACTGACCTACAAAATATATCAATTAGTTTAATGGAAGTGTTTGAAGGTATTCAGCAATTGAAAGTCAAATATTCAAGTGGTCCAGATGGTGTTCCCAATGCTTTGTTAACGAGTTGTGTGTGTAGCTTATCAAATCCTATTCATTATATATTTAGTTTGTCATTAAATTCCTGTCGATATCCAGATTTCTGGAAAATTAGTTATATAACCCCGATATTTAAATCAGGTGACAAAGAAAATATTAAAAATTACAGAAGTATTTGTATTCAATCAGCCTTACCAAAGCTTATGGATAACATCATAACAAAACACTTAACATGGGCATGTAAAAATATCATTATTCCAGAACAACATGGATTTCAGGTAGGGAAATCAACTGTAACTAATCTAATGATATATCAGAATTTCATAGTTAACGCATTTGAAAATGGTCAACAAGTTGATTCAGTTTATACAGATTTTAGAAAGGCATTTGATAGAGTCAATCATGAATTGTTAATAAATAAATTAAGAGCTATAGGTTTAGGCTCAAATATTATATCTTGGGTGTACAGTTTCCTTACTGGGCGTCAGCAGAGAGTCAGAATCAATAATTATATTTCAAGTGACATTGAAGTTACATCTGGTGTACCACAAGGGTCACATTGTGCTCCATTATTATTCAGTTTGTTTGTAAACGATTTAAAACATGTCATGAAGGATGTGAAATTCTTATTTTTTGCTGATGACTTGAAACTATTTCATATTGTGAATAATACTACCAGTAGTAATGTATTACAAGGTAATCTTAATGCTCTCTACAAATGGTCAAATAAAAACTTGTTAGAATTAAATACTGATAAGTGTTATGTTATATCTTTTTCTAGAGGTAGGGTGTTGATGGAGTACACATACAGCATTAATAATACATTGCTGAAGAGGGTAAGTGAAATAAAGGACTTAGGTGTAGTATTCGACCAACAGCTTACATTCAAAAGACATATACAGGAAACGCGTGCTTCTGCTAATAGTACACTTGGTCTCATTATGAGGAATAGCAGGAATTTTTCACATCAAACAGTGAAAATATTGTACTGCTCTTTGGTGCTATCTAAGTTGGATTATGCTTCTGTAGTGTGGTCTCCATTTTTTAACTCTGACATTTCTGAGATCGAAAGTGTTCAGGTCAAATTTGCTAGATATATTGCATTTAAAATGGGCACATACAGGGATTTTAACTACGTAAATACTTTGTCTATTCTAAAGATGCAAAAATTAATTGTACGGCGCCAAGTAACTGATTGTACTGTTATCTATAAAATATTACACAATGTCATTGATTGTCCGAAATTACTTGCATTGATATATTTTAACATTAACGTATATAATACTAGAAATAGGGAGCTTTTTAATGTGACATTTCATAATACTAATTATGCTAACCACAGTCCTATCCCGAGAACGCTACGTCTCTTAAACAATATCAGCCCTAGAATTGATCTTTTTACAATATCACTAGATGCTTTTAAACAACAAATAACCAACAGTATCGTTAATGTTACATAAACCAGTCCCCACAGCCACTTTTTTTTGATGTCCTTATACATATTTTTTTTATATTTTAAATATTTAATTTTAGAGTATGTTGTGTCTGTTATTTTTATATGTTTTTATTGTTCATTATTGACAGCAATTGTTAATTATTTACTATTGTATTTTTTTTTATATGTAAATGGAGGATCCGTGAATAAATAAATAAATAAGTAGGTCTTATTTGGGCTTTGTAAAGAGTTGCTAAGATGGATGGAGAGAAGTATTTCCGTGCTCTAAAAAAAGCCTAACTTCTTTCCTGCTTCAGTTGCTATAGATGTAATATGTTCGTTCCAGAGTAAGTCCAGGGAGATCGTTATACCAATCAGCGTGAGGGAGTGGCTTTCTACTAGTGTCTAATCGCTTATTGTGATGGATGCGTCGTATATTTGCCTCTTGTTGGATAGGCAACATGTCTTTGTCTTGGAAGTGTTAAATTTAACAAGATTCTTTTTTCTCTACTCGTCTACTATTCTCAAATCTTGATTAAGAGAAGTCGTTATGGATCTTTTATCCTCGTCCAGAATATCTAGGGATATATGATGGCTCAGCGCTTTTCTACAGTATAGGTGCTATCATCTGCAAAGCCGTGTATCGGGTTATTAGTGGTTTCAAGTAGATCATTAATTTGTAAAAGGAATAGAGTAGGAACTAGAGCCGATCCTTGGGGATCTCCAGCGATGATCTTGTAGAGGTTGAAGGAATGTCCTTTTACTGCAACTTGGATGTACCTGTTGGAGAGAAAGTTGGATATCCATCAGCAAAGATTTGGCGAGAGTACGTATGAAGGCAGCCACACTTGATCAAATGCTTTTGAGATGTCTGTTTAAATTTATTCACTACACTTTTACACCCTTTTTATGCTTAAAATACCTTAAATTTATATTAAAGTCAAACTACTAGCAGTGCTTGTCTGCTTTTCGCGCTACCAACTGATCATATTTTGCTGGGTTAAGTCTCATTTTCACCACTACGTACACAACAAGTCATGTACGTACAATGAATTTTTGAAATTAGCAAGTCGGTCGAAAACTGGGTATTAGCCGAGAACATTTTCGAGCAATAATTTTTTACAATTTTCGGAGAGGATTATCCCAACAACAATGTCTCTCTGAAATAGTTTCTGTGTTTGGGAATGAAGCACCACACCAGTTAACTATTTCCCGCTGGTATTGCGAATTTCAATGTGGTCGCTCCAGCCTCAGCGACGAATCCAGGCTAGGTCCATCCAAAACAGCAGTCACAAAGCAAAACTTTGATGTGGTTGGCCAGCTAATTAACTGTGTAACATACCAGGAGATAGAGACATCTTTGGTCATTTCGAAGAACTCGATCCAAAAGATCCTACATAAAGAACTGGGTGTTCGAAGTTGGTTTCCTGTTGGATCCCTCATTTACTCACAGAAGAGTAAAAAGCTATCAGTTCTCGAAGTGTGTCAAAGAAAATGGTCGTCAAACGGTGTGTCAAAATCTGGCCAATTGGCAACAATTGCTTTAGATGATCAAAGAACGGTTACTTCTGATTAACTCCGACAAAGCAACACACAACGGCGAATCCTCCTACATCAGGACAATGTAAGTGCTTACACTGCCCAAAAGACAATCGAGTTTTTGGAGCCTCAAAACATCGAATTGTTAGACCATCCACCGTATAGTCCCGACCTAAGTCCCAACTCCCAACGACTTCATCATGTTCCCAAAGATTAAGAATTCAATGTGTGGGTTGGAATTACAGTCGCCACAAGAAGCCATCGATGTCTTTAAAACAGCGATTTTACAGGTGTCAATTGAAGACTAGAATAACTGTTTAACCATTTGGTTTGAACGTATCCAAAAGTTTATCGATCTTGTTGGGACATATTTTGAAAAGCAATGAAGAAGTTTAAGTCTATATATTTTTTGTCTTTATGTCTATATGCAAAACTTAAAAAAAAAGCACTCATATTTAGAACAACAGTAAGTAAAATGTCGAAATAAGTACACAATACGAATCGTTGCACCACAGCGGCGCCGGTGTATGTAATAGTATATTACACTACAAGGGCAGAAAGTTTGAGATTCCTGCACTGCGCGCCATGATGCCCGAGGCTTTTTTCTACAAGCATGCGTAAAACAACACTTTCCCGCACGCATTTTAATTCAGAAAATATATCTTACTCCACGACCATTAATGAATGTAATAATTCTGAATTCATATTTAATAATAGAAAGTGTTCATTCTCACTCTTGAGATAGAATATTCATTCTGAAACACTTGCTTCTTATTTGTTTTGCATGTATTTCCATTCTATAACTAGTGACGGAATAACATTCTGTAATTGCTCAACAAAAAACATAGATTGCCATTCGGATTTCAAAACTGTCACTCAGTTTGTCAGTGCGACGTTTTAATTGTTTTGCTACATATTTAAATTTAAATAAACAGAATTATTACATGGTCGTGGAGAAAATACAGTCTGTTACACGGTTAGAATGAAAATTCGATTACTGGTGGTTCCTCTCGCTCGCTACGCTCGCGTTCGGAATTCTCCACTCGTATCGAATTTTCATTCTAACCTTGTTACAGAATATACTATTACCTTTATCTTGTTGTACTACATACAAATAGTAAAAAAAATAAGATTATTTTACATAAAAATAGGGATTTTTAAAATGTTTGTACCTCTGTAAACCTTACTCAAAGCAACAACAAACTCACCTGTTTAAGGAGGGTTGCTATAGCTTCAGTCGTGTATTTATTGACACTATGAAAGATTTAATTGTCACAATCGCATCTTTTCAAGTATCTGAATAATTTTGAACTATTTTTATGGTTGCAGAAAAAATGTTGATCCTAACTCTTGCAAAAATTAACTTTCCGCACTGGTTAGGATAATAACTATATCTTGCACTGTATTTTGTAATAGATTTTCTCTAGTACAGGGAAACTAATCTAAGGCTTATTAAGTAGATAAAAATATATCACAATTTTATTTCTTACCTGCAGATGTCTCCCTTGTAGCAATGACGACTGCAGCACCAAGTAACACAATAGCTGCAGCTAAAAAGCAATCTGCAAGAGATCTGATAAGAATATACAACCAAAAACTCATATTGCCACATTGAGATCTTTTTAGTAAACTGTCTGCTTCTGTGTAAGGATTATCAATTTCACAAATAATAATAGGTTCACAATTTGGATTATTTGCAGTTAGATTTTCATAAACATCTGTTCGTATTCTACATTGAAATGGTTCAACTAAAATCACATAAATTATAAAAATATCAGTAAATTTATTATAAAATAGTTTTAATATACTCACTTGTGGGATACTTGCAAGTTCTGTTGTCTATACTTGAGAATGGTACAGATGGTTTTAAACCTATCTCGAATTTCAGTGGGTTAGAATATTCAGTGTATACTTCACATAATGTATGGGTGGAATCGTTTTTGTAACATAAATGAGGATGTGGTTCGAAATAAACGGAACTAGATTCGTTTTGTGGAGGAACTGTAACACTAGGCTGAAAATATAAAAATTTTGTTTAGAAGGGAACTACTGAATAAATTTCAAAATAAGACAAATTAAAATGCTGTAGTCTGTATTACTTTTTAAAGATGGTTAATTTTTAAAGATTGGTTAAACCCAAGAGGTTTTATCAATAGCAAATCAAATACTCCCTACATATAGAAAAATAAAATATTTCAAATTGTGGTGACCTAATAACACAAAATTTGCCAATTTTAAGATGTAGAATAAGATTTTTTTTGTTTTGCAGGAGTGTTTTTATACAAAACATTTTGAATTAAGTATGTTGAATTAGCTGGAAAAATTTGAGAATATTAACTTACTATTTCAAATTCTAAATCACCTCCGCTATCATAAAAATCGCTGTCTCCGTCTGATGCCTCGTGATTTTCGACATATGGTAAGCTTGTGGTCGCCTCAACAGTATACTGAGAGGTAGCATTACAGGAATATATACAGTTCTTAACAGCAAGTGATCCTTTCTACAAAGAAAATAGTGTTAAAAAAGTTTTTAATAATCGTAATCGGAAGTAAATTTAATAAAAACGAAACAAAGACGGAAAAATAAGAAGAAGTAGAAGTATCTAAAAGTGGCTGACTTGGCAAACTTCGTACTGCCTAACACTTAGATCTTTTTCCCATTTTCGGTTTTTTGTCTCTTTTTTTTTTCAATGTTCTATTATAGTTTTGTCATTTTTATCGTATTTTCTTCTTAGTTTCCCCGTTTTTACTATTTTTTCGATTAAATATACTAGATATTAACTTGCACTATTTTTTCATTTTACTCTAGAAGCCTCAATTTTGGCTTCAAATTAATTTTCTTTTTATTTTAATTGTAGGTAATTAAACTGTCTATCGATCTCTCGAGACCGACTTATTATCGTGATCTTTTTCTGAATTCCTCTGTTTACTAAGTGTAAGATCCATGCATACCCAAGCATCTTTCAAGCGGAAATTTGTGCCATCGAAAGATGTATAGAATTTAACATTGAAAGGAACTATCGTAGACAGAAGATTGTGATCATGTCAGATAGTCAAGCATCCATCAAAGCTCTGAACTCAGATACAATCAGTTCAAAGATGGTCTGGGAATGCCTAGGCAAATTAAATGAACTAGGACATAATAACACTGTTACTCTTCTATGGATTCCAGGACACGTAGGAATAGAAGGAAATGAAACAGCAGACATGCTGGCAAAAAAAGGAGCTGAAACCCCATACCTGGGACCAGAACCATCCTGTGGAATCAGCAGTAGTACAATCTTAGAAAAACTTAGGAAAAAAATGGATAGCGAAAAATCCAAGTACTGGAATGATCTAGAAGGACCAAGACAATCGAAGACGCTCCTGGGAAACTATAACCAGAAGAGATCTCACAGCTGTTTTGACCTTAGTAAGAAGAACCTCCGAATTATAACAGGAATACTAACCGGACACTGCCGATTAAGAGGACACATGAAGAAACTAGGATTAGTAGATGAAGCAAACTGCAGATTCTGTGAGGTAGAGGATTAAATAATTCTAGGGTCAAATACCAGGTTCAAATACCTAGGGTCATACGAAATAGAAAGGGAAGAATTACCTAACTTAAAACTCAATGATATACCAAACTATCTAAGGAAGATAGGACTAGAAAAGCTGCTATAAGTCTGAGAAATCATCAGAAATATAGCAAGAAAAGGGGGACACAATAGATCTTATAGGTCGCAGGTGTATCTGTTACCCCTAACTGCTCATACATACATACATACATACATACATACATACATACATACATACAAGATCCATTACAAAAGCAATTCCAAACAAATAGGTACGTTTGGAATATTTTTGAAACTGAATTGCAACTGATACGTTGCTCTCTTAGGTAATGAACATAGAATAAAAATATGCCCAAGTTATTATCAAACATTGATGGTTATATTTTCTGTAGGTTATTCCTATTTTCTAGGTTATATTGTTTCGTAGTCTTAAAGGTAATAATCTTGGAATCCATATTGTTCATAAACATAACTTTAATGTGCTGCAATTATTTGTCAAGATATGATAATCTCGCAAAATCGGCAACGAGGCATCGATAAAAAAATTATATATTTATCTACAATTTAAAAAAAGAATGGTTAATTTTAAGCAAAAATTGAGGCTTCTAGAGTGAAATGAAAAATAATGTGTGGAACGCACATCTGTGCGTCGTAGTACTTAAAATAAGTAAAAAGTGACAGTTTAAATAAGAGATATTAACTGCACAACCTTATAATGACGTGTAAGTATATAAGATGTCAACTGCGCCACCTTTCAGTGGCGTCATAGTAAGTACTTTGCTAAGTAACAATTGCTCGTAAATAAAAATAATTCAAAATATTCTAGTGATTAAAAATGAGACAAAGAAAGAAAAATAAAATTATCATATTTTCTCCTTAGTTTTTACTCTTTTCGGTTGTATTTTGTAATTTTTTGATGAAGTATATTAGATATTAGTACTTGTGTCACCTTACGGTGGTGTCCTAATACTTAATTAAGTAAAAATTGACCGTTTAAATATACGAAATATCAACTGGGCCACCTTATAATGACTTGTAAGTATGTAAGATATCAACTGCGCCACTATACGGTGGCGTGGTAATAGTTAATTGAGTAAGAATTGTTTATTTAAACATATGAAACATTTACTGCGCCACCTTCCGTTGGTGTCAAAGTACTTAATTTAGTAAGTATTTTCTTAGTTGTTATTTATGTTTTGTTATTCCATGTTTTATACTGAATTCACGGGAGCGCGGTTAAACGGTTTAAAAAAAGTACATCTCCTGGTTCTGAGCCAGCTTTCTACCAATTTTCAGCCAAATCGGTACAGCCGTTCTTGAGTTATAAATAGTGTAACTAACACGATATATGTATGTACAGATTAATTAGTAATAAAATTGTATGTACTTACAGATGTTTGCCAGTTATAACAAGCTGCTCCACATTTGTCCTGTAGGACGAAGCCTCCATCTTTATTACAAATAAATGTAACGTTATCAGAAGCTTTCTAAAAGAAGTTACAAACGATTAGTTACATATTATAAATGTATTAAATTTATTGAATGTTTAATGGTGTCTAAAAAAAGGTTTGGTTTAAACAAAATCATGTATTTATACAAAAACTCTCTTATATGACTCTTCAAACTTTCTGTTACTTGCCACTTGCTTGTTTTGGCCAGTATGGTGTGATTCGTTGGCGAAGAGCAGCTATGCAGCACGAATAATAAAAAATCGTGCGACTGAATCTTAAGTAATTTTTTGTAATATGAGTCTCTATATTTATTAAGATATAATAACAAAAAATCAGCAGATGCGGCGAAATTAAATACAATTATTTTCATATTATTTTTGCAATTTTTAATGCAGCTCTGTTACAAAATTGCAATATCGTTATGAATCTCGCGTGGTCCTGCTAGACTTCCATCACGCGTTTCTCCAGATGACGGATAACATTAAATTAATTACTTTAGGTGGCTCAAAAAGCAGCAGTAACAAACTTTTTAAATAACCATCATCAAGGTTCTTTTTAACGCAACCAAAAAAGGTAGTCAGTGTCAGAGGCACTAGAAACGACTTACGACTCAAATAGTTCTGTCAGGAAAATAGCATGCTCATCACAAATATCTGGTTAACACTGTCGCCACGCCGCCTTTACACATGGAAGTCATTACAAGGCAACAAAAGAGCATTGTGTATGGAATCAAATTTATCACGCCCTAATCAACATTCGTTAAAGAAACAGAGCAAAAGCTATGAAAACATATCCAGGTGCGGACGTTCCATCCAAACGTATCGTATAGTTTTTCTTGGCTCATATCCACAAAACTAAATAAAATACAAAAGCTTAAAGATTTGGTAAAGCAAGGTAACTATAAAAAAATGTGATAAATAGAGCTAAGACCTTACACCAAAATTGCACACAAAAAATTAAAACAAACATTGTTTCATTTGAGACGGAGATAGACGATCTTTGAATAAACCAGAACTCACTAGTCTATAATCCAAGAATAACACCTATGATCCATGGTCGTCTGTAAGACCGAAAATCTCAAAATTAAGATAATTGTAAAAGAACAACGCATAAAACCAGTAAGCAAATTTAAATATCTTCGTTGCTGGCCCATCGGTGTATTCGATCCAGATCTATATTCAACACAAAATAATGTACACCAGAACAGTATTCCAGAAGATGAAATCCTCCATTTGTAATAAAAAAAAGAACAAGAATAAGATATCTGCTGGAAAAATGCTACGTCTACGCTGGCATGGACATTAAAATTTAATTCTATGAGAAGAATCTAGATCTATGAGATTTGGATGTTTCGACGAAGGTTAGGATTCCTTAGACCGATTAATTTCCAAACCTTAATTCGAATAGCGGAGGTGAGAAAAGAATTAGCAATAGTTTTCGCTAATCTTTGATAGATGAAGAAAATAAATCTTATATCATCGAGTAAATATTTTAATTTATTTCAAATTGTCAAGATAATTTTCCATATGTTTTATGCAGCTGAAAAGCATTGATTTTGGTTCTCCTGGTATTAAAATGATGTGGTAATTCTTATGAATTATAATGCGTTAAGATTGATAAAATTTTATAAATTTAGCATACGAAACATAATTCTGCTAACACATATTACCGCATTGGTGAAGAGATCCTCAGACAGTCGGTGTTCAAAGTGTTGACGGATACTCAGGCCAACCACAAAGTGTCAACCAAAACAACTAATCAAAGAACACAAATTACAGAAGGTTGCATGTACCCGTAAATTTCTCCGACGCTTCAAAGAAGAGGCTGAAGCATTCTTGGACTCGATTGTCACCGGAGGTGCGACATTGGTACTACATTTCAGTCTAGAAGAGAAGCAGGAATTAAAACAGTGGCGCCACCCATCATCGCCAAAACCCAAAAAATTCAAGACGTGTAAGTCTACCGGTAAGGTCATAGCGACCGTCTTCTGGGATGGCAAGGGGCATACAGAACAGGAGCGGTATGCTTACTAAGAGTCACCCTTCTACATGACAACGCACGGCTTCACGTCTCGCGTCAGACCGCAGCTCTCCTAACTCAATTCGAGAGAATATCCTCGACCACCCCCTCTATAGCCCTGACCTAGCCCAGTAATTACCATATGTTCCTTGCAATCAAGAAACACCTTGGAGGCATGAAATTTTCATCGGACGACGACTATCTGCGCAAGGTGATGGCGGAGTGCTATGACACCGGTGAGCAAAAACTCGTCTGCCGGATGCAAAAGGTCGTCGATCGAAATGGAGATTACGTAGAAAAATAGTAAATTGACCATCAGGCTTTCCGATGGTATACTGATATTTGCAAATAAATGCGTTTTTGTATGAAAAAAAAATGTGGAGACCTTACTTTATTTATTGCGCTCGTAACTTTAATGGTAATAAAAATAACGATTATTTGCTTGATTGTGTTTGTTTCTTTAATGGTCAAACATCTTTTATGTGCTTTTCCTTCTATCTAGATTAAGCTATTTAATAATTAATTTTACATAATAATAATAAAAAAAAAAACACTAAAAATATTTTGTGTTCCACAATGCCAGCTAAATAGTTTGGCTGAAATTATTATCTAGCTAGTCAAAGTTTTCACTATTTTTAATAAAATAAAATTTTAGAAACTTACAATTACAGGTATCACAAAAAGTAACCAATAACACACAGTAGCGGCTGCTAATGATACTGCTATCATAATCCTAAGATAAGCTCCATTTTTAACCCTTTTAGGACTGCCATAGTTTCCTGCTAATGTATCCGCTAAAGGAGCTGCAATTATAGGTCCTAATATTGCTATTAAGGGAGCTGCCATTGAAATCGTTATTGAGTGGGTTTTTGAAAGACCTAAAGAGTCCATATGGAGTGGTAGGAATGGGTACAAGCATCCTACAGCTAAAACAAAAAGAAATGTATTTACCTGATATATAGTAAAAATGTTATTACGAGTATCACGATATTTTATACAAAAACTTAGGAACCCTTAGTAAGTACATGAATAACCTTTCAATTAAGTTTAGGTAATCAAGATAATAATGATTTCCTTAAGGCATATCAGTTAAGGCTAGCATTTTGTCAAAATTTCATGCACGAAAATGTGTAAATCTTGTGGTAAACTTAATATTTTTTAACCCATATTGTTATCTACGTATTCTATGAAGGGTATATCAATAATTTCAACAAGCTCAGAAAATTGGCTAATATGATACGATACTATACGTGACCGGGTGTTATACTGTTGAAATGTTAGGTTTGGTGTGTCAAAAAAAGGGAAGAAAAGATGTTTCAAACCTTTTTGAACGTAAAGTGGTGAAGTCAAATTGATTTTAATGTATACTAAACGTAATTAAGATTTATAAGTGATGGGAACCCACACCATTAAATAAAAAGTTTTGTGCTATGACTTTTAGCACGTTCTCTTCTGACCATGGACGAATCATCATGTATACCAAAAGATAATGCTTTTCATTCGTGGTCCCATAATAATCGTGAAATACATCGATATCTTTGATCTGAAATTTAGCTTTCGAAGTTACAATTAAGTCTCCAAAAAATTTATTGAGTAGTGCAATCCAGTGACTTTTTCAGGTTCAGGTTTATGTTGCACAATCTGCAGCTAAGGTTTCGATTATAATTCCATGGTTTGCAGGGTCATGCCCGTAAGAAATCCTGAACTTTCAACTGATTTTTACTTGTTCTACGTAATGCTTTAGCTCTTCCAGCACACGAATGTTCAATATACATTTTGCTGTGTATAACCATGAATATTTACCAAGTGATGGTTGTGTTGTCTATGGATTAAAGCTCTAATGCAATTTCAAAGCGTTTCTTTTAGTACCTTTAAAACTGTATTTGGACTGTAGAATATTGTGGCTAATCCTTTCTTTGCAAGTTACTCTGTCTGCTTGTTATTTTATACTCTTGTGCGTCCTGGCATTCAAATTAGTTTGACACTGTTATCTTTCGCTAAACATCAAGTTCTTCTCAGCAGATACTTGCGCATTGCCAGATTATATATACCTCTGCCTGAAATACAGTCGTACAAAAATCTTCACTTTCCATCAGTCCTGAAGTTAAGCAAGTTTTTGTAAGTACTCTGCCTAGCTCGATGATAAAATTTCTTTGTTTAATCTTTGGTCACCATACCAAAAATTCCTATATGATTGTTGATTTAATCACCGTGTTATAAATTGAATATAACTTGTCTGGCTTCAAACCTCTCCGTTTTGCCATGAGTGCGTTTGACCACCATTATAGTCTCTATTAATATCACTCTAATGTAAGCTCTTCCACTATTTATATTTTTATATCATTAAGTCTTTGAGGACCTGTGCATTTTAAGGTCCTTTTTCTGGTACATGTCATAATCCTAGACAACTGAGGGTTTATTTTAAGCACTACAGTTAAGGTATAATCAGTGACTACATTCAGAACCTGTAACATCCTATATCTGGATGTAATATTAAATGTATCGTGACTAAGATGTTTATAACCCACAATATGGTGTCTTTTTTAATTTAGTTTAACTATCAGCTCGTCTATTATCAGATTTCACAACAAGGATGAAAAAACTATAATCAGGAGTACGAATAGCACCCAATATATTTATTTTCATTGTAATTTTTAATTTTTTCAGTTTCCCACATTTTTGTTTTTTTTTTATTGTTCTAATTTTTGTGATATTTTCACGTTTTGTTTCCTTTCTTTTTTCAATATTTTCAATTATTTTTTATTTTACTTTTGTTTTTCATTTGTTACCAATTTTGTACCCGTTTGTATTCATTTTTTCCTTGATTCTTTTTTATCGATTTTCCTTATTTTTCATTTTTTTTTCTCGATTTTTTCTATCTATCCTTTTTTTCTCATTTTTGCTAGTTTTACCTGTTTCTTTAATTTTTTGTCACTATTTTCATAATACTTACACTGACAAATTCAAATAAGCTTTTTAATTCTATTATTCAACAAAAATGAAATGCAACTCTATCTACCGGATGTTTTTGCAACAGATTTTTTTACCTATTATTTCTTATTTAATAATTTCTTTTGTTCTTTCTCTTTTATACCCATTTTTTTTTATAATTTAAGAGATTTTTTCTGGAATTTTAAATTATTTTAACCCTTTTTTTTTAATTTTGTTTTTTTTGGTTTATCCTTTTATTTCGATTTTCTACAATTTTTTTTATTTGTTTCTATTTTTTTATATATAATATGATTTTGCAGGTTCTTTTTTAGTTTTTTTACGCTTTTTGATTGTTTTCTCAAATTTTATTCTTTTTTTTTATTTTTCTACTTTACTGGCTTTTACTGTTTTTTAAATTTTTGTCTTATTTTTTCAAAAGGTTTTTATTATTTTTCATTTTTGTCCAATTTTTCTTAATTTTTATTTTTTTCATATTTTAATACTTATCATTTTATTCCGGATGAAGACAAATTCAAATAATCTTTTTAACTGTAACTAAGAAGTAAACATCATCTACCAGGTGTCTTCGCAACCTAGATACCACTTCATGGAATAGATTTATATTAATAAACTATCTATTAGGAATTTATAGAACTAGGTACACAATAAATACACTGTTTATAAACTTTCCCTGAACTTTTACAATTAATTCAAAACCAAAATTAACCAAATCCATCCTGCCGTTCTTGCCGTATGTATCTAAAAGCAGTTAGGGGTAACAGATTCATCTGCGACCTATAAGATCTATTGTGTCCCCTGTTTCTTGCTATATTTCTGATAATTTCTCAGACTTATAGCAGCTCTTCCAGTCCTGTCTTCCTTAGAAATCATATCATTGGGTTTTAAGTTAGGTAGTTCTTCCCTTTCTATTTCGTATGACCCTAGGTATTTGACTCTAGAATTAGTTAATGCGATGCATTCTGAGAGTATGTGTATTAAAGTTTCATCCTCTACCTAACAGAATCTACAGTTTGCTTCATCTACTAATCCTAGTTTCTTCATATGTCCTCTTAATCGGCAGCGTTATAATTCGGAGGTTCTTCTTACAAAGGTTAAGAGAGCTGAGTGATCTCTTCTGGTTATAGTTTCCCAGGAGCGTCTTCGATTGTCTAGTCCTTCTAGATCATTCCAGTATTTGGATTTTTCGCTATCCATTTTTTTCCTTAGTTTTTCTAAGATTGTACCACTGCTGATTTCACAGGATGGATCACTCTCTAGCCGTAAGATAAACCACTTGATTAAATTACTAGTTTAGTTTGATCTGAAAGTTTGCATTCCTAGGTGATAATAAAAAGTAAGTATTTATATTTATATAAAAAATATTGAAATTTTACCATTTTCTGGATGTTTGGTTCTTATATTATTTGGTACACTAAGGTAATACAAAAAATACATATTTATAAAGATGTAATTACAAAATAATATGAGACTAACATTCTTTCTTATACGTGGTGGGCAATATATAATTGACTGATATGAAATACACGCCATTTTGATACACGCATATATCAAATTCGTGAAAGTGTAGTGGAGCACCCTGAGACGTCTACCAGACATCTTTTTTAAGAAGTGGATATTCGTCGCACGTCATTAAGCATTATTTTAGCAACTGCAGCATAAAGACCATGAAAGTTGCCGAAAATACAGTCATACAATATTGCAGCTGAATATTTAAAATAACGATAATGAGCGATGAAGCCCACTTCGATATGGCAGGATTTTTATCTGGGCATACAGAACCCTCGTGTCATCCATGAACGACCACTACATCGTAGTCGTCACAGTTTGATGCGTTTTTTGGCATGGAGGTGTCATTGGATCTTACTTCTATGAAGACACTGCAGGTAATTCTCTTTCTGTAACTGGCGAACGCTAACCATGATATGGTACAAAACTTTCTGGTTCCTTAAATCCAACAATCTAACCTGCAAGACATGTGGTTCCAGCAGGACGGAGAAACTTTTTACAGAGCTAGGGAAACCATGAATCTTCTGCGAACAATATTTACGGGACGTTTAATTTTTCGATTTGGTAATGTCATTATGTGACCAAGTTCACTGGATTTAACGGCTCCTTCTTATGGAGATTTTTAAAAGATAGGGTTTATGCCAACAAACCAGATATTATAGATCAGCTGAAGAACAATATTACAAAAGCGGTTGAAAGTCTTCCTCTGGGAACCTTCCAAAAAGGTTTGCGAGGCTTCTAGAGGTGGACATTTGTCTGATATTATTTTTCATACGAATTTCTTAGTTTTAATAAAATATAAAGATGAAAAAAATGGAAGTATTTTGTTTCTAGCAACCAATATTCAAGAAAAAAATCAGTCAGTTACATATTGCCTACCTAGTATTAAACAAAAACAAAAAGGCCTGTAACTAAAAATTAATACTAATCAATTACTTACCTCCAAAGACTAGGAACAAAATAAATTTTAGCGAAACTAAATTTGTATTGACAGTAGCCCAAAGTGACGTCATTTTGGTTTAAGTATCTTCAGTCGTAAATAGTAAACTAAATATAAACAATTCGAAAATTTTCTAATATATAAGATTGCTGCTCCATTTTGTTTATATTTTGCTTAAGTGTGGCCCATCTGCAAAAACAAAAACAAAAAAATTAGTACAATTATATGCAAGTAATTAAAAAAAAAAAATGAAAGTGAAGCTGCTTTATAGTCGTTGGAAAAAAGATGCTGTCACATTTTTGGGTTACGCGTCACATTTTTCTGTTACGCGCCATGTTTATCTTGCCCCTCTCATGGTCGATTTAAACCCTGTTTAAAATATTTTTAGAAACTACTCTTACGCTATAGAAAAATAAATGTCAGGGAATTGAAATAACCATCAGAAACAACCACCTATGTACTCTGTGGTTTGCAGAGGATCAGGTTGTTAAGTGACACGGAAAAATGACAATATTTCCTAATTGATATTTATTGGTTAGTTCTACGAATTTCTAAGGGATGACAGTTAAGTTAATTGATGATACTCTATAAACTCCGACTGTTTAAGTTAATTGATGTAACCCTGGAACTCTTTGATATCTAGGTAAAAGGTGATTTGATTTCTAGATTTTTCAACATCTAAGTTGTGGGAAAACCCAAAGATGGTGGTGAATTTCGATTTTTTAAATAAATAGATAAACGAAAATAAAATAGAAAATAAAAAAAGACACAAACAAATGCGAAAAAAAGAAAGCAAAAAAATACTTTTCTAAATTAAATAAAATAATGCCACCGCCACCGTAAGGTGGCGCAGTTAATATCACCTATATTTAAACGAGTAGTTCTTACCTAAGAGATGTATTTTATTTTGTTGTTTTAAAAGATATTATTGATCGATTGTAATGTTAAGAATTTAATTTTGAAATGTTGGGAAAAATGTAATAATAAAGAAGCAAGAACTGGATAGTGGAAGAGCAGAGGAGACAGGTATCATTCAATAGAAGGAAGGAACCAATAGGTTTAGAGAGGAACAGAAAGAAGAAAAGAAAACTGTAAAGGAAATTTTGTTTCGTATACATATATATTTTTTTGTTAATAGCAATTAATGTTTAAAGTGCCGGAATCCACAAACCAAAAATCTGTTGATTGGAAGGTGTATATATATTATTCTACGGGATTTTCAGCTATTAAAATTTTGTTGTTATTGAAAAGAATTCTATCTGTGAAATTTAAATTGACTAATTAAAAATGAACCTAATTTCTTAAACGCGTTATTTACGATTCTTATTACGTAAAACCATAATATTTATTTTTAAAGTTGACGGTTACCAATTAAACAAGTAAAAATATTATTATACTCCAATTAATTCATTTTTCCGTTAGTATATTTGTATCATAAAAGCAATTAAATCATTTTTGTTCGAAACTGTGGATTTTAACTGAAATTAAGATAAACTAATCAATTTAATTTATTGAGTTAATTTATAATATGGAACCATTTATTTATTTTTTTAAGATAATGCTTTTGATCTTCTTTTTCTTGTTCTACTTTTCCATTAATGGGTTTTAGTGATCACATGGGTAATATCTTTTAATACCTTTTCTTTCTCATTATGAATTTTGCTTAGCTTGATCATAATTTTTTTTAGTTGAATTTTTGGACGACATGCTAAAGTCGCTATAAATGAATATTGTGTCCCTTTTGATGTGCATATATTTCATTTTCTCTTCGTCAACATTAGGACCCACTTTTCGGTTTTCTTTTCTCTTTTTATAAATTTTATAAATATTTTGTCTTTGTAGTGCTACTTCCGACAGGGTCGACATCGTTTGTATACGGCAGAGTCAGTCTAAAAAACTTTCAGTTTTATCTTAGCTTTCTGCAAATTTTACACTTTGTCTAAGTATTTATAGACCTTGTAACGATTTAAAAATTGCTATCAGTAAAGTAAATACATGTACATAATAAAACTCAAACTGATCGCTGTCTGTCAAAATTCATAATTATATACGCAAGAGCCAAGAGCGTTTTTTTTTTCATTTCGTCTGTTTGTCTCTGTTTCTGTATGTTTGTGCATACTAATCTCAAAAACGGTTTAACCGATTTGAATGCAGTGTTCAGAAATATATTTGTATAGGTCTCACTTAACATTTAGTATTTTATAAATCGGTTAACTGATAAAGACCTTATGTAAATTGAACGAATTCGCAGGCAGAGCTAGATTGTTGAAATACGCGAGGGGCACTCGAACAACTAGTATATTTATATATTATTAAATAGTAATATCGCCTGAAAAGATAAATGTTAGTAAACATGAATATTGGGTTAACAGCAATACTCAACGCTAATAAAACTCTTTAGAGTTTCTCTCCAAGCTTTAGAAATATATTTTATTGTAATTTCAAGGAGCTACAATATTTTATTAGTGACAGAATGTAAGTAGAAGTCTATTATAAATTTATACTTAAATCTCTGTGAGGTTTCAAAAATCCTATAATAAAAATTTAAAAAGAGGTTGACCTTAAAGGCCATCCTTGCAACTTCCCGCTAGTTTTAACCGCAAAGCTATAGTAACGTGACGTATCTTGACGTTTTTGACTTTTTTTGAAATGTTTAAAAAGCCATAACTTTTTAACGCCTTATTTGATTTTGATATTCAAGATGGCATTCGACGCAGTTTTCTGTGACCTAAAAACGTTACTAGGGATGCAAAATCGATTAGTCAAAAAATTAGTTATTAATAAGTTATTGAAAAAAAACACTTTTTTTGAAATTTTTCGACAATGATATCTCACGAACGAATCAACCGATTTTAACTTGCAAAACGGCATTCGACGTGGTTTTTTAAGTTTAAGAGCTGATTGGGTTATGAAATTCATCGATGTAATAGCCAAAAAGATATGCCCAAAAAACATCATTTTTACCAATTGTTTTTTTCGGTTATTTTGAAATTTCTCGAAATCTAGCGGTCCGAATCGGTTCAAACTTACAGGGAGTCTGAGTTAGATGGAACTCTTTGGAACGCTTTTTATTTCATTCCGATCGGTCAAGCCGTTCAAAATTTATAAGAGGTTTACATACATCCACACACACAAACATCCAAACATACATACAGACAACCTTTGTAAAAAGAGTCAGGGAAGGTTCCAAATACCTCAAAACGTTGAGATCCGATGAAAACTCGATTTTCGAAAAACGGGGTAAAACCAATAACTTCCCGGTTTAAAAAAAATAATTTTTTTTGGCGGGAAGTTAAAAAATAAAAATGTAGTATATGATTCCTTGCAGCAATTATAATAACAATTACATTGGACAAACTCAAAGATTACAAAAAATCCTATTACTGCTGATACTGCTCACAAAAGTGGTTGAAGATTACATCGAGAACGTTGTGCTTTAGCTAATCATGTTAATGAAAAGGGTTATTTAATGAATTTTAAAGAAACAAAAATTTTAATTTCTGAAAAAAAATTTACAAACGAACCTTTCTTAAAATGACTTTTATGCACGATCGGGCGGTAAAGTACAGATTATTATATATATTTAGCGGGCGTAAAGTGCTACTTTACCACCCGCCGGTCGGTAATGTTTAAATGGCGGGCGGTAGAGTGTAAATGGCGGGCGGTAAAGTAATTTTTTATCTTAAATATTAAAATATTTGCAATCATCTAAACTGACAATGAGTCTAAATAAAAATGGCCACCACCTATTTTGACTTTGTTGCTAGGGTAACGAGAACATAGGTATATAGATTATTGTTTTAAAATATTATTTCTAGCCTCTGTGCATATTAGTTTCAATCAAATCTTTTGTCATTGATTATATTTTGTTCACACTTCGTATTTATTTTATGCACGATCGGGCGGTAAAGTTCAGATTATTATATATATGTAGCGGGCGTAAAGTGCCACTTTAGCGCGCCCGTGGACTACTTTACCGCCCGCCGGGCGATAAAGTGTAAATGGTGGGCAGTAAAGTAATTTTTTATGTTAAATATTGAGAAAGTTACAATTATCTTAACTGACAATGAGTCTAAATAAAAATGGCCACCACCTATTTTGACTTTGTTGCTAGGGTAACAACAAAATAGGTATATAGATTATTGTTTTAAAATATTATTTCTAGCCTCTGTGCATATTAGTTTCAATCAAATTATTTATTTTATATAACAAATGAATACAAATTATTTGGTGAATGTTTATACAGGGTAAGTTGTTAATAATATCGGGGTTCGAAGTATAAAATTCATACAACTTGATTTGAAATTTATATTAAATTGTTCACAAAAAATAAAAAGAAAAAATATCCTTTATAAGTTTTATTATTTAAACAATCGTCCACTTTTTTTTTATAAATGATTATTAAAACGGTCGTGCAAAAAAGTTTGTATGTATTTCGGGCGTAATCAGCGTTTATGGACCTTACGGTTCGGGCTCTTATTTACACGTTTCGGTCCATAAACGCCTGTTTTACGCCCTTGATACATAAATAACTATTAAATAACGAATAAATATAAATTATTCGGTGAATGGTTATACAGGGTACCTAATTAATAATATCGAGGTTCGAGGTATAAAATTTATGCAACTTGAAATGACATTTATATTAAATTGTTCACAAAAAATAAAAATAAAAAAGATCCTTTATAATTTTTATTATTAAAACAATTTTTTAATAAATAATTATTAAAACGGTCGTGCATAAAAGTTTGTATGTATTTCGGGCGTAAACAGCGTTTATGGACCTTACGTGTTATTTACACGTTGCGGTCCATAAACGCCTGTTTTACGCCCTTGATACATAAATAACTATAATCACTAAAATATTCAAAAAATTAAAAAATAAAACTAAAAATAATAAAAAAAAATATATAAAAAACTTTATGATATATAGTATATAACTTTTGTATAGTGTAGTATAGTATTAATTTTTGTCGAAACAAGTATATTAAGTACTTATCGACTACTACTTTATTTATCAAAATGTCTATTATTTTAAATATTGTATTTTCTTTCTATTGTATTTCTTACTAATTTCTATAATAAAGTTCTTTATTATTATTATTATAATATAATAATAGCATGAATAAAAATCAAATATTGACCATTTAAGTGATTTAAATCCTTTTTTACTTCATCTAAATTCTTTTTCAGATGTGTGAAAGAACTTTTGAGTTAATTTCTGAAGAAATACTAAAGTCTAATAGTTAGTTTTCTATTAAATTGCTGCTTATGACATATTTATTTATTTATTAACGTTGAGAAAGACAACAATTTTGAAGGAAATATTTTTTAATTTTCAATTTTAATATTTACTCGTTAATGTTCATACTAATTTATGTAAACATAACGTTGTAACCTCACAGCGATTTCTACTTACATTCTGTCACTAATGATATATTGTAGCTCGTTGAAAATGAAAGAATAGTATATTCTGTAACAAGGTTAGAATGAAAATTCGATACGAGTGGAGAATTCCGAACGCGAGCGTAGCGAGCGAGAGGAACCACGAGTTATCGAATTTTCATTCTAACCGTGTAACAGACTGTATTTTCTCCACGACCATGTAATAATTCTGTTTATTTAAATTGAAATATGTAGCAAAACAATTAGAACGTCGCACTGACAAACGGAGTGACAGTTTTGAAATTCGCAGGGCAATCTATGTTTTTTGTTGAGCAATTACAGAATGTTATTCCGTCACTAGTTATAGAATGGAAATACATGCAAAACACATAAGAAGCAAGTGTTTCAGAATGAATATTCTATCTCAAGAGTGAGAATGAACACTTTCTATTATTAAAAATGAAGTCGGAATTATTACATTCATTAATGGTCGTGGAGAAAATATATTTCGAGTTTTATTAACGTTAGGTATTGCTGTAAACACAATATTCATTTTTACGAATGGAGCGTTTTTTGACAGTCATATACATACAATGATGAAAAAAATGATACAAAGGTATCTCGATATAATAAGAAATTACTGTATTGAACAAAACATTTATAACTATACAAAAGGAAAGTGATAGCAAAATTCAAAACATTTATAACTATACAAAAGGAAAGTAATAGCAAAATTTATTAGTTTTCTTCCGTGGATTATTAAGTATTTATAATTTTATAACTCTCGAGAGACAATAATTTATTTACATGTATTGTGAATGTGAAAAATCTAATACAAGGCCATACATTAATCGAAAATGACATCACCAAACAGTTTTTATTTAACAATACAGTAAATTTCAATGCAATTGTCCTTTTAACAACCGCGTGGAACACTAGTCCAAAGATAATGCATAATAAATAGTTGAGTGAAGTTTATTTTTAGAAATTGTAATTAAATACGTTCGTAAAATAGGTTGTAGGTGTCATTCATCAAACGTAATTTATATTTTTAACATGGTTTTATAGATTAGATTAATTAAAAAATTACATTTTTTTATTTATTGAAGGTGAATTACTTCTATAGAAGTTATTAAAAACTTTTACAGCCTCTATATACCATATAATCAGTTACTTTAACCGCCTAAGTAATTAGCGTCAACAGTATACTGAAGAAACAGTGGAAAATAGAAATTATATATCTTGAACACTCATCGCAACTTGGAAGGCAACCAAACTGCGAAAGCAACAAAAAATATCGGCCTATTACTGGCAGCTTTTGGTATACTAAATTATTTATTTAACCTTATATAACTTGTTTGTGTGAACAAAGGTATTTATATATAATATCTGTGACAATGTAAGTACTAAAAGTTGTGATTTAGAAACAAAAAAAAAATAGATAAGCTGTGAAAATTATAATGATTAGATGAGTTGGGCTAAATCGATACACAAATTTTACGTGGGTTCAAGAAGACAAATAGAAAAAATCTGGGTAGACAATGGTTTCATGGTTTAGATGAAAGTTTAGTTAATTTATCGATATAAATATATTCCATCATTTGATATCTAGATTGCGAAGGCGTTTGTATTTGGATTTACAAATAATACAATTTGAAAAATTGTTTGAATTTGACCTCTTCCTGAATAAAATTGTAAAACCTGAAAAAAAAAAACAGAAAAAACTAGCCAAAAATAAACGCAAAATTTTGAGAGAATCAAAAAGCAAAGAAAGCCGGAAATTAAATATACAGAAAGATAGAAAGAAAACAGAAAAGATTAAAAAAACTATAAAAAAAGAACGAACAAATTAAAAAAATTCGAAAAGAGGTTGGATTTACTGTATTAAACTACAACAAAGAACACGAATAATACGGTCTTATCAATAAACCAAAAAGTTTTATGATTTGATAATGATTTTTTACAACATTCTCTTTGTTACTTCGTCATACTTTTTGTCTAAATTTTTATTTGGCATCGCTTGTTATTTATAGATTTTCGTAGTTAAACGCATTTTCCAACTTGTTGGTTGTTTTGTTACAGATGTACTATTCACACTTTTATTGGACAATTTGTATGGGTATTGTTAGTACCTAGTAGTTTACCAGTTCTGCATTATTTTTGAATTTGTAGTACGGTGATTCCTAGGAACTGACTCTATAAAATCAATAACATCAACATAAAAACAAATTTAAGATGTTGGTGTTGTATTTGTAAATTATAAAATGATGATTTCAAAGAAAAAAATTCGAAAAGAGGTAGACCTTAAAGGCCATCCTTGCAACTTTCCGCTAATTTTAACCGCAAAGCCATTTTGACGTTTTTGAGTTTTTTTTTTGAATGTTTAAAAAGCCATAACATTTTAACGCGTTACTCGATTTTGATGTTCAAGACGGCATTCGACGCAATTTTTTGAGACATAAAAATGTTATATGAAGCGCAAAATCAATTAGCAAAAAAATCTCAAAAATTTCAAAAAAAAAACAATTTTTTGAAAATTTTCGACAACGATATCTCACGAACGATTTTAATTCGCAAAACGGCATTCGGCGTGGTCTTTTAAGTTTAAGAGCTGATTAGGTTATGAAATTCATCGATGTAATAGCCAAAAAGATATGCCCAAAAAACATCATTTTACCAATTGTTTTTTTTTCGGTTATTTTGAAATTTCTCGAAATCTACCGGCCCGAATCGGTTCAAACTTACAAGGAATCTAAGTTAGAAGGAACTCTTTGGAACGCTTTTTAGTTCGTTTCGATCGGTCAAGCCGTTCAAAAGTTATAAGAGGTTTACATACATCCCCACACACACACACATCCACACATACATACAGACATACAGACACCCTCGTAAAAATAGTCAGGAAAGGTTCCAAAGACCTAAAAACGTCGAGATCCGATGAAAACTCGATTTTCGAAAAACGGGGTAAAAACAATACCTTCCCGATTTTAAATTTTTTTTTTATTTTTTTAGCGTGAAGTTAAAAAAAATGGTTTAAATGGGTAAAAAAACTGGTTACACAGAAGGAATTAACGCGAAAAATAACATAATAGAAAAAACTAAAAAAAAAAAAAAAATAAAGAAAAATGAAAAACCAAGAATATATCACAAAAAAATGTGGAAAATATAATGAAAACAGTGAAAACAAAAAAATATGATAAAATCAACAAAAACATAAAAAACAATCGAAAAAACCAAAAATAAATCGGACTAACTAAAAAATTACAAAAATAAAAAACATGAGTAATTGAAAATGGGCAAAAAGTGGAAACAACGGAAAAAATATAATGACACCCAAAAAAAATATATAATCGAAAAATCGCACAAACTGTAAAAAAGGAGAAGACTATTGAAAAAAACAAAAACCTAAAAAACACGATAAAAACGAAAAAATAAAATTCCTTGCAAAAACAACCGGTAGATGGCATTGTATGTAGATTGCTAAATAATAAGAGTTAAAAAGCTTTGTTTGGATTTTTCTTAGTCCGGAACATAGAAAAAACAACAAAATGACAAAAATTTTGAAAAAAATAATAAAAAACTGAAAAATAATGTTAGAATGGGAAAAAAACGGATAATTAAAAAAAAAAATAGAAAAAAAAAGAAACAAAACAATAATGAAAAAAAGTAGGAAAAAAAAAAGAAAAAAATCTCAAAATTTAGGAAAAAAACGAAAACGAAAACAAACTGGTAAAAAATTGGTAAGAAACAGAAAACTGAAAAAATTGTAAAATAATTGAAAAAAGTGAAAAAATGAAAGGAAAATAAATAAATTCGATAAATATTACAAACAAAAAAAAAAAACAAAAATGTCGGAAATTGAAAACAACTGATAAACGGCAAAAAAATACAACGAATAATGTTGAAAATATAATGAAATATTATTATTTTAATTATCTAAATGACACCCATAAGTTCAAAATTTATCTACGGTATAATGGGGTGGATATTATTTCGTTATGTTTATATACGAGTATAATGTCACGTTTTTGACATTTTCAAGTGAGGTATTAAATGTTTAAATTATATAACGAGATAAGCACGTGTTCCTTTCTATGAATAAGGGTCTAAGTAAGAAAGCTTGTTTGTTTGTATTAAAAGAATTAGTGTTAGGTATCAGATTACCATGGGAAATAACCCAAAACTCTAATTAAGAAAAGATATATAAATATGTCTTAAAAAGTTTTAGTTGTAGTTGTGACAGAGAGTTCTGTGAATAAAGATATTCTTTTCTCTTGCGGTTTAAATAAAATAAAGTTAAATTAAAGCAGTGAAATTAATTCGTTTTAATCTTCCAGCCCCCGTAAATCATAATAAATAAAAAATACTAAAACATTGAAAACAAACGAAAAAAATCAAACGAATAAAATTAATAAAAACAAAAAATAAAGCTGTTATCACTTATCACTTTAGTTATTAGTGAAACATAAATAGATAAATTTGACAAAATTATTAAACAGAAAACGTATTTTTCCCATGCTCTAATTCAAAATTGTGGACAAAATGATGTCATGGTTAATAAAATTTCAGCTGGTCAATGTCTTGTGTCCTAAAAAATAAAACATTAATACGATTAGGTAACAAATGGCTGTAAAGTTAACGAATATTTTACGAATTACGTCATTTTATGTATGTATACGATCATCATCGCTCGGTTCACAAAAAATAGTCTTCCTGAATAATTTACTGAGAACGCCTAAAAGCAGGAAGTATCATATTTTATACACTAATCCTTCATAGCAAATTAAACACTTCAAGATAATTCTATTAACGGTTGAACGAAAAGGAAACTATTTAAAAAAATTCAAATTTCTAAACATGTTTCCAAGTTTTTAAATGCATAATTTTTTAATAAATTTTGCATATGGGTAAAAGGAAATTTCAATATTTTAAAGATATCTGAAACAGTTTTTGAAACTATTAATATTTGGTCTCTAAGATCTACATTTTAAATTGTCAGTATTGTTATAAACCTAAAAAGATAAAAGCATGTGGCACAATGGTACATCCTACAGGTTGGTTGAAAAGTTTTGAAAGCAAAAAAGCAAGAATGTGTATTTTTTATTCAATATATTCTCCCTCTGCTCCAATGATCCTCCAGTAATTTTATACCATCTCTGTAATGATTGTCCGGAAGCTCTACAAAATATTGTTTTTTTATGCAAAGCGGATCTTTTTTCACGAATTCTTTTATCCAACTGGTCCAAAAGATTGCAATAATATTTAGGGTTAATTGTTTTACCTTTTTTAATATAATCAAACAACAAAACCATTTTTGCATCTCAAAAAACTGAAGCCACAAACTTTTTTGCCGATCGTTCTGACTTCACCTGTTTTGGAGCTGAAGAACCAGCTACAGTCCACTGTAAACGTTCTTGTTTCAGTTTAGGATCGCGATGGTAGATCCACGTCTAATTCATAGTAATAAAACGACGAGCAAAATCGGTTTTATTCTGCTTAAAACGCTACAAATTTCGCTGAGAAATTTGTTTTATATTCAGTTTTCGTAATAAATGCGACACTAACTGAGATGCTTTTGGTATCAGCAATTATACGCTTAGTTAAACTTTGATCTTTACAAACAATTACTTGCTCAATGATTTCTGGTGTTGTATCACGACCACATTTAAGCTCTAAAACCCATCGATGCCCAGTTGAAAATGAGGAGCATATTTCTTTAAAACTTTCACCATTTATGGATAAATTTCTATTGCTGATAAACCTTCTAAACCAAAGAATTTTATCACTGCACGACATTCGTTTTTTTTTCATTGTAACAAATACACTCACCGTCAAACTCAAATGGCTTGTAAACAAAGAATGAATTGACAAATCAAAATAGAATTTTTTGTGTATTCAAATAGAAAATGAAATATTAAAATAGCGAATAGGCTATGTTTCATTTAAAAAAAAAATAGGGATCTTACTAAAATGCCATTAATGTAACCAAAAATGACCTTAAAATCATTACATCACGTGCTCTGAGAATACTATTGATTATAGAATAAAATAATGTATTACGATTTTGAAGAATATATAAATAATATCTACAAAAAATGCCGCGACAGCATATGTCTAACTGTTATAGTTACGTCACAATAACTACTTTTTAATTTTTTAAAAGTTTTTTCTTCATACCTCGGTCGAAAGTACGTTCTTTCGTCCCTAATTGCAGGGAAGAAAGTTTAACATTTACTCCCTGTTTACGGCGGGAGGAAAAATTTCTCATGCGTAGTTACACTTGTAACTAGGGACTGTTTATTCTCGTGTCATTTCTATTTCTATCTATAACCTTAAAAATAATCATCAATGTTGTTTATTTGTCATCTGTTAATTAAATATTAAAGTATGCCTGTCCCACGACCAGCTGCACTCGCTTCGCTCGTTCCGCAAGTACTTTCGACCGAGGTATGAAGAAAAATAGTATACACTACACGGGCCAAAAGTTGAAATCTCGGTCCTGCGCGTCATGATGCCCTCGGCTGCTTCGCCTCGGGCATCATGACGTGCAGGGCCAAAAATTCAACTTTCGTCCCTTGTAGCGTAATATACTATTATCTTGGTATTATTCCTTATCAAAATAACTTATTTCATAATCACGACAGATATCACAAATTTAGCATGTGCAATGGGACGAGGCTACTTATAAAGGAATCTATAGGTACTAATATTATAAAGAGGAAAGGTTTGATTTTTTGTTTGTTTGTTTGTTTGAAATGAATAGGCTCCGAAACTACTGGACCGATTTCAAAAACTCTTTCACCGTTGGCACGCTACACTATTCCCGAGTGACATAGGCTATGTATCATTAAAAAAAAATAGGAATCCTTACTAAAATGCTATTAATGTAACCAAAAATGACCTTAAAATCCTTACATCACGTGCTCTGAGAATACTATTGATTATAGAATAAAATAATGTATTACGATTTTAAAGAATATATAAATATCTACAAAAAATGCCGCGACAGCATATGTCTAACTGTTATAGTTACGTCACAATAACTAATTTTTAATTTTTTAAAAGTTTTTATCTTGGTATTATTCCTTATCAAAATAACTTATTTCATAATCACGGCAGATATCACAAATTTAGCATGTGCAATGGGACGAGGCTACTTATAAAGGAATTAAAGGACAATTAAGTTGTAGCAACCAATATAACTGAACCACCCGCTGGTCAACTAGCTCATACACTGAGGATACCGATGATCCCAACTGGTCTACCAAATCCATTTAAACCGCTTCAATTTCCTATCAAAACATCTTTCGCTTTAACTAATAATAAGTCTCAAGGTCAAAGCTTCCAAATAGTTGGGATCGGTTTTCCTCATGGCCAACCGCCTAAGGCGGGTCGGAGCACCTGAAAATCAATTTATTTTGCTGCCAGAAAATAAAACAACATGTAATATTGTTTACGGGGAAGCGTTGATCCAATAAATTTAATGGCTTTTGTTATTTTTCTTTAATCCCCGTGCAAAGCCGGGGCGGGCTGCTAGTATATTATAATTAGGTTTTGTTCATGACTTCCATATACATATTTTTAAGTGAACTTAATGTGATTTAAAAGAAAATAATGGGAGAAATAGAAATTAAAATAGTTGCCAGCCCACAGTCTTCAGCAATGTATGGGTTGCCAGGTATATTAAGTTTCATCAAAAAACAGATACCTGCAGATTTAAGTGGCCGGATGGCTGGATCTAGTACTACTATCTCTCTCGAACTTCAGCTTTAGTGGGTAGAAAATTAGTGCATGTGAAAATTTCTATTCCTTATAGCAATTAAAAGAGAGATGCATAGAGATACTTTGATGTTTTAATTTTTTTTTGTTATTACTCGTCTCGAGTTTAAAGCATTAACGCATCCCATAGTTAGGATATACTCAAAGGATAGAAAGATAAGATGCAAGTACCTTATAAATAAATTCTAATAAAACGTACTTAATGCACTAAATTATCCAACAACAAAAAGAAATAAAAAATTAGAAGAAAGAAACAATAAAAACAAAAACACTAATATTTGTTGTTTTTATAAAATCTCATTTTTTTAATTACAAATACTTTTAAGCTGGCACTTCATGATTCAGAATAAACATCAACAAAATTTGACCATTGCTTTTTTTATTCTAACAAACCAAGATCACGAATAGGTAATGTGTATTGTATAATCCTCTAACAAAAACCGAATTTAAATTCTTGGCAGGATCGGAAGGAATCCCAAATTAGTTAAGTCGACCAAACAGAGTCGAGTGATTTAAATTAAATCTAACCATTATTTAAGAAACCATTCCATGTTTGAACGATCTGAATGAGGTGAAGGTATAATGTTGATTGAATTCTTATTATTCAATGGTCTTGATTGCACAGTAAGAGTTCTTTTAAATAAAATGGCTTCTAACACAAGCTCGTAACAACTAAAAAATTAAATTCTTAAGATACTAGAACTTAAAAAAAAATGGTTATCGACTTCTGATATTTTTTTCATCACAATTAGTTTTAGAACTCAAATCTAAAAGACGTTAAAATAGTCAATTAAATTTAGAGATCGTTATCAGTTAAATTATTTTATCAGACGAAAAACTAGGTTCTTCCTCTGTAGGTCAACGCCTTGCAACTAATTTAATGTGTGAAAGATATTTTATGTTGGTGTAAAATTTACACGTAAATCTGTTATTCTTACGCAGGTCTTAAAATCTTAAATTTTAAATATTAAGACTGCCTTTCTTAAGCTGATTGTAGAGAATTAAACACCAAGTGAGCTTTGTGAAATACCTTCTCGTTAAAAAAATATTGAGAATGTCCAAAGTTCAGCTTTAATTGATTGAATCCAAGGATTACATTGGACTACTTCTGAAACACGGTGCCTCCAGTTCACTTTAAAGAAACAGTGAAAGTTAAGAGTATTTTTTGCTGCACTGGAAGTAATCCTTAATCTCACGTCACTACACATTCAAGTAAAAAGTGTAAAGAAAACTATATATAAAATGGTCAAAGAAGGAACAATCAAGAAAAAACCTCGATCACTTCAATCTGTTCAATCATTTTTTAAGCAGAAATCAGTGCAATTGAAAGATGTGTAGAATTTAATATCGAAAGGAACTATCGTAGACAAAAGATTGTAATTACGTTGGATAGTCAAGCATTCATCAAAGTACGGAACTCACACACAATCAGTTTAAAGATGGTCTGGAAATGCCTAGGCAAACGATCTAAGTCCAAATAATATTATTACTCTCTTATGGGTTCCAGGATCCATAGAAATAGAAGAAAACGAAACAGCTAATAGGCTGACAAAAAAAGGAACTGAAAGTCCATATTTGGGACCAGAACCATCTTGTGGAATCAGCAGTAGTACAATCTTAGAAAAACTAAGGAAACAAATAAATAGAGAAAAATCCAAGTAATGGAAAGATCTAGAAGAACTAAGGCAACCGAAGACGTCAAAGGAAACCATAACCAGAAGAGATCTTCCAGCTGTCCAAACCTCTGTAAAACAACCTGCCGATTAAGAGGACGCATAGATACTAAGATAAATAGCTGAAGTGCAGATTCTGTGAGGAAGACGACGATTTCTAGCATTCGAATTGTCCCATCACTAGTATGCCATGCTCCTTGAAATATGGTCGACAGGAATCTGTTTGTGGAATCTTAGCAATGCTTCTCAGAACCCTTTTTTGGGCAAGAAAAACATTTTTGGAGTTAGTTGAGTTACCCCACAAGCATATGCCGTATCTTAGACGTGAGTCTACTTGTGCAAAATACACCATGACTAGCTGCCGAATTTTATGTATCGTCCTCAAATTTATGAAAAGAAACTTAAGCGAATTTAATTTTTTAATTAATCCATTACAGTCTTTCCAATCAAGCAAGATATTAATCTATACAGATTCCTAGAAAGCAAATACTATTATCTCCGTTATTAAGAGTTGTGTTGTCAAAAGTGACCCCTATGGGCTCAACGTTATTGCCTATTATGGAATCTAACTAACTCAGTCTTATTAGAATTAAGAAATAAATCAAGGCTACTAAAATATCTTGATAACTTTTGAGCTGTTTTAGAGCACTCGCTGTTTAATACATCGGACTTTTTGGCAGAAACTATAACCGAAAAATCATCTGCGTAACTTACATAATGGTTGTCACCTATTAATGAGTCAACGTTGTTCACATAAAGTATAAATAATATGGGTCCTAAAATTGAACCTTGGGGAACTCCCATATTGATATCCAGTGGATCAGAGTTTTTTTTTTTTTTTTTTTTTTTTTTTTGGTTTTTGCCCTTTGTTTGTGTGTGTAGACCTGTCCGGAACTGTTTGTTCGAACATTACTTCAGACAGGGCTGGGCGGGAGAGGGTAAAAAATACTTTATGTACACCTGGTCTCTTGGTGTTCAAGACCAGGTAGTGTGGGACTCCCGAGGGCTGCCCCCGGATACCCACTAAAAAAACCCCTCCACGGTAACTGTTTACCTTAATTGTATAGCAACCGGTCATCCTCCTCCTTTCCTTTGATTATGTTTTTAATCATCCTGTGGCCACTTTTCCATTTTTCTGGACTGTCCAGCATCCAGGACAGCAGTTCTGATGAAGACTGGACGTCCGGTATTACCCCTCCTCTTTCTCTTTGCCATTTGATGCAGTGGAGCACGGTGTGCTCTGGGTCATCATTTACAGCCCCGCAGTCTCTGCACGTTGCTGTGTTTCTCTTTTTTATTCTGTTAAGGTACGAGCCAAAGCACCCGTGCCCGCTTAGCCATTGCGTTATGTAATACTCCACCTCTTTGTGGCCGCAGCTTAACCATGTTCTCCCATCCGCTATTACAGTCCTTGTCCATCCCGCTACCTCGTTTCTGTCCCACCTTTGCAGCCACCTGTTTACTGTTTCCTCTCTTTCCCTACTCTTATCAGCAATCGTTGGCTTTCGACCCATCTTATGTATCCTTGTCCTTTCTTCCATTAGCAGATCGATAGGGGGGGCCCCGCTGATCATGCAGACTCCTTCTGCGGACACCGTCCTGTAGGCGCATGTGACCCTAAGCAGCATCTTCCTCTGAGCACTTAGTAACATATTTTTATATTTCTGGTACCTGGTGACCCCATTCCACACCGGGGCTGCGTAGAGTATAGTAGACTCTACTACATGTGATAGCAGCCTCCTTTTGAGGTAACCAGGGCCACCTATATTTGGTAACAGCCGCATTAGTGCTGCGGCTTGTCTATTCGCCTTAGCGGCCGTCTGTCGCACGTGCTCAGTGAACACTAACTTGTGGTCTAGCCATACGCCCAGGTATTTTACAGCTTGTTTTGGTTTTAATTCGGTGTCCGCCCATTTGAAGGAGATTCCTTCCCTCTGCCTTGGGCCCTTTAAAATCAAGCACTCGGTCTTCTGAGGTGCTATCTCCAGGCCAGTCTGCTGCAGCCAGTTCCCTATTAAATTTAGGGCTATTTCTGCTTTCCTTTGCACTACTTCTGCATCCTGGGCCTGGACGGTCAGGGCCAGATCGTCTGCGTATGCTACCGTGTTGCACCCATGCGGCAGATCCAGCCCTAGCACCCCATCGTATAACAGGTTCCATAATAGCGGACCGAGTACTGAACCCTGGGGTACACCCTGGCTTATGGTCAGTTCCTCTCCTTCGCATATTTGGAGCCTTCTGTCAGTTAGATACTCACTTACTATGTTGCATAAGTGCATGCTTACCCCCCTAACGTCTAGTGCCTGTCTAATACCGCTCCATTTGGCGGTGTTAAATGCGTTCTTCACATCCACAAAAAAGACCACACCCCATCGTGTTCTCCCACTGGTGGCTAAGCCAATCACTTTTTCGACCGCATCGATCGTGCTTCTTCCAGCTCTGAACCCATATTGGTTTTGGGATATCCCTCCCACTTCTTCTACGTCCTTCAGCAGCCTGTTGCGGATCAGGATCTCGAACAATTTCCCCAGCACATCTAATAGGCATAACGGCCTGTACTTGTTCTCGGGCGCCCCTCCTCCCTTAGGAATCAGGGCGACCCTTGCTGCCTTCCATGCGTGGGGTATGTTTTGTTGCTTCAGGAGCTCATTCATTGCGTGGAGTACTGCCTGTGGCGCGTGCTTTACCGCCGCCTTAACGCATTCAGGAGTTATCCCGTCAGGCCCCGGTGCCTTTTTTGATCGCAACCTGCTGGCCGCCTCTATCAGCTCCGCACTCGTAAACGGGGCAGGTGCCCCACACCTTACCTTACCTGGCATGGGCTTGTCTCTGGTGGCAGGGAATAACTCTCCTACCACCCTCAGTCTTTCGGCGAGTGGCATTTCATAAGGCGTCAGCAGGTGCTTAAGTTGTTGCGTCACTATCTTGTAACCGTGGCCCCAGGGATCCTCCTCTACTTCCTCGCACAATTTCGCCCAGGCGGCGGTCTTGGCCCTTTTGATTTCTTTTTTAACAGCTCGCCTTGCTGCCTTGTACTCCACCTCTAGCGTATTAATGAGCTCCTCGTCCCGATCCGCACGCGCCCTTGCTCTTGTAAGCACCCTTCTTTTTTGCTGGCACGACCTTCTGCAGTCTCTTATCGCATCATTCCACCAATGGGGTTGACTCCCTCTGTATTCGCCGTACTTTTGCGCTGCTGCCTGGGCACTCTGTAGGCATCTTGTGACCTCCTCTATTTTGAGGCCCTCCCTCAGAGTCAGTGCCATCGAGTTCACCAGCGTGGTCTCGTCCAGGAACCTCTTCTTCCATATCCCCTTTGGCCTCTTAGCCGCATCTTCCACTTCGAAGACAATGTATCGATGGAGGCTAAGGGATTCCTTGTCATCCAGGACCCTCCACTCCTTTATCTTTCGGGAGACCCTGAGCGTTGAAGCCGTAAGGTCTAGGAACGACTTCTGGGCCCCCCTGCAGAAAGTGGGCTTCTGTCCGTCGTTTGCTACGACCATGTTAAGCGATTGTAGCCAGCCACTCAAATATTCTCCTCTTAGGTCCTCTAGGGTGCCTCCCCAGAGGGGAGACTTTGAGTTCAGGTCCCCTAGGATGACAGATTCTTTTCTTTCATTCCGTATGTCCTCCATCACATCGTCTATGTAATCCTCGAAACATTGTCTATTAACGTTTGGGGATATGTAGCAGTTGTAAATGGCCATTTTTTCCAGAGAGAGTTTGACCACCCCACTCCAGACCTTATGGCCCTCCACTCCGCACCTCCTATTTGCACAGAAAGTGGCCACCCTCTCATCTGGGAGTGGATCAGAGTTAATGGTATTTATTTCGTTGTGGTTTTGAATTTTTAAAGAAACATATTGTTTTCTGGCAAGTAGAAAGGTGGAGATCCAATTTAAAGCCGTGCCTCTAATGAAATGACAAAACCGTAAGAATTAGAAAATGCAACGCAAAAAAAAGTAAAAATTTTGAAACAGACTAAAATAGTAATTTATGAAACAGTTCGTGAAGTATGCTTTTTGCGCAAGCACGCGATTTTTAGAGCACGAGCGAAGCGAGTGCTATATATCGCGTAAGTGCGCTAAAAGCACTTCACGCACAGTTTCATACAATATTGTATCTACGATAATCAAATAAAAAATAATTACAAGAAAGCAATTTATTTTCAAATCATTTACAAGATACTAACAAAACTAATGCTCTCATAGCAACACCATGGCAACGCGAATGCTAAGGATATTTGATTATATGAAGGTGTGTCAAAAACAGTGCGAAAAAGTAAATCCCATTTAAAATACATTGTTACTTCACGCACACTTTCAATCCTTCACGCACTGCTGTCTATAATGACAGTTTTCACGAACTAAAAATTGATACATAATATGAGGTAGAGTAGATAAAATATGATTAAATCAAAAAAAACAAAAAAAAACGGAAATTAATCGAAAAAGTAAGACATAATCGTCAAAATTGGAAAAAAGAGAAAGTGAGACAAAAAATGAATTATAGGCGGTACCGGTACAAGGTTCGCCGGGTCAGCTAGTATCTAATAATTTACAAGTTTCGTAAATATAAATTTTCAATATAGTTACAAATCTGTTAACAAAAATATGCTTTTATATGCAAATAAACTTTAAAACATTTTTTTTTCATAAACGTATGTGCCGGAAATTTGACAAATATTTGCAGTGTTATTTAAAAACATTTAGGTATAACAAGTTTCGTAAAAAAATAATTTACAGTTATTTACGTAGATACATTTTTAAACAAATAAACATGCAAATAAACTGTGCTACTTATTGATAACTGTTTTATGAGTGTAAGAATTTTGACGAAACTTTTACCTAAGAGCATTATCTTATTATACGATGTCCGTTTATTAAAAATGAACTAAAATGTTTATTGAGATACATGCAAATGGAATTAAATATCTCCAAATATTCGATCCATTGCATTTTGACCCGGAAGTGGGCTTAAGAAAGGAGTGTTCACGGCTTGTTCTGTACAAGCTCACGGATGACCAAAAAGTGCTTCGAATTCAACATTCGAGAAACATCATTAAAGAGGTCAAGAAAGATAACAACATTGTGACTGTTAACGAAACGTGGTATTTTCAATACGATTCCGAAACCAAGCGTCAAAGTTTTGCAATGAAACACCCAAGAGAAAAAAAAAACGTTTGGAAAAGTCAAAAGTGAAGACAATGTTGACAAAGAATTCATTCCAGCGGACCAAATGGTTAATGTTATGTATTATTGAGGTAATATGAGGCGTTTGCTCTTGAATATTCGTCGTGTTTGGCCAGAATCTAGCGAAGAAAGACCATCACATCGATCGAAACTTGCGTCCGATTTTCTGACAAAAAATGGCAGTTTAATTACCAACCACTCCCTATAGTCTCCATAACTGGCACAGTACTATTTTTTCCTGTTTGGTAGACTACATTTGATCATGCAGGAACAGCGGTATGCCATTCGAAAAACCGTACAAATCGCTGTATTAACTCTGAAATTGTTATTTTTTTTTCTTTGTGCTGTTTAATTTGCGACAAACCTCATATAATCCAAACCCTGTTTTCTTTCTTCTGTAAGCATTTAGTACAGATTTTTAATCGTTTCATAAACGTTGAGTTCTGCGATAAGAATTCGATACATCTGGCGAGTTGCCCTGTTCCAATTTAAAAAAAAACGGGGTCATTCAAATTTTAGATCAAATGGGAATTGTTTTTTATATCGTATTTACTGCATTCGCACTTTACAATATCTGAAATAATACTTAAAAATTCACTCCAGTCAAGTGTCTATGAGAGCATATTTATGGTTAATATATTTGTAGCTTGGTTTGTATTGTCTATTTTATTTTTTTAAAAATCTACGTCGTTGTGCCAAGAGCCACTTTTTATGTTATACGGAGTCACGGTCAGATTTTGTATTTGCTTGTTGCATAACCACTTAAACCAGTTATATAGAGATGGAAAATAACATTATAATTTGATAAATACAAGCATAATATAAATGGATCAGATAATGATATAATAATTAGATTGACCGCATAAACTCTACAGAAAAACTGACCTACTTCCGATTCGTTCATAAAATACAATGACCCTTTTTACCTAAGTTTATAAACTTTTTAATTTGATTTGATTGTAGTTAAATTAGTAATCGTATTACCTTTACTTTTAATAGACTACAATAACTGTGACCTAGAATAACACCTACATTCAAATTAGAATATAAATAAGACCATAAAAAAACTAATTTTTGAAGGACTTAGATATTTGTCGTAGTTTCCATCTGAATTTGTTTTCATACACGATAATAGGTGAAGACGGATTAAATTTTATTTATTAAATATTCACAAAATAGGGGAAACCCGGGAACAGCGGACGACGATCCTGTAGTAAAGAAAACATACATGCTACTATAAATTTGTGTTTGGTGGGAGTGGGAGAATTTATTAAAGGAACGGGCAAAAAACACGAACTAGAGTGTGGTACACTATATCGACATGTCAAAAGAAGAATTACTTCTCCACAGCTATATCGATTTCTTCCTATATTCAGTGTTTTTTGCCTTACTCAAAATGAATTAATGAGTCAGGCAATTGAGTATGCAAAACGCAACTATTTACAATAACCTGACAGATGAAATAATCATAACAAAGCAGGAAAATATTGCCTGCAAATATTTTTATCACGTTATATTCAGTTGAGTTTAAGAGCCCCAGAATCGACGTCTATGGCGAGGTCAAATGATTTAATCGCCACGAAGTACCTAACCCATTTTTACGATAACCTTGAATCTGCCATTAATAAAAATAAGATCGAAGCCTTTAGGCTATATAATATTGTTACGTTCTAGGGGTTCAAAATAAAATCACTGCTGAACGAAAATGTCTAATTTATTTACAAACTACAAACTAAACGAATTATAACGAAATAACTAAACTAACTATAACACTCTAATTTATATACAACAATTAACTTCGATTTATATTCACTATTTATTTTCACTTCGTAGATCGCTCGAATATTTAGACTATCGTTGTTAACTTTAAACTTCCTCCGTGGGTCGTGGCTCTCCGCTTATATACCAGTCCACAGCTTCCAGAACGTCTTTCGATAACACTTTCTCGACGCGCGTAGAAAGGAAGGAATTTTCTTGATTGTTCTGTTCGAGAATAAGCGCGTTGTTTACCTGGAGAGCGACAGGGGCGTACTAAGGAGATCTCGCTCGTTACACTGCCCCCTCCTTAAGACGTTCGGTCCCCGAACACCTTGGTTGGTATGTCTGAACCTACAGGCATCTCCCTTTCTGCAGCTCCCTTGCTTTTCGAAATAGCAATCCACAGTCTTCTCCTTCATTGTGTTTCCGCTCGGGTTGAAAATGCACACGAGTATCTCTATTCCTGTCTTATGGAAAAGCACCTCGAGCATGTTCCGAACGACTCTCCAGTTGAGTTGGTCTAGACCACAACCCAACTTAGGCACAGCCAGCTTCTTCACTCCCAACCTGGTGAGTTCGTCTCTTAGGTTCAGCAGGGTATTCCACATACTTCTATAGCTGGGCTTGTGATCGGAAAACCTCTTAGTCACCATGTAGAAGAGGTGACGATGACCGTCAGTGAGACTCAGAATTTTTTCGGGATGGGGCTGTTGTCTGAAGAGCTCAGATACACGGCCAAACTTCTTCCTGAAGACTAATGCTATTCCCCTGGACATACGCAGATCTTCGGCGACACAATGGGCTAGGGAATAATCTCCAGGCACAGAGAAGAGGTCCTGCTGCTGCTCGGTGGTAACTCCGAATCGTGCCTTCCCAGTTCCACCATAGTTCTCCATGAACTGGTCGAAACTCATCTCAACATGCTCTGGGCTGGTCGTCCTTCTCAGATGGGTCTCGTCTTGTTCGTCGTAGTCCGCCTCGTATTTCGCCAACCGATTTACATGGACCACGCGCCTCTTGCCCCTTGGTAGTTTTTGTATACGGTACACTACATCATTGATCCTCTTTACCACTCTGTATGGACCCTCCCAATTCCTCTGTAGCTTAGGTGTTAATCCTCTCTTCTTCTGGGGGTTGTACAGCCAGACCAAATCTCCAGCGTTAAAACCACCTTCTGTAGCTTTGCTGTCATAACGGGTCTTCATTCGGTCACTAGCAATTTGTATGTTTTGTCGGACCTTTTCATGAATGTAGTGTAGCCTGCCCCTCAATGTGCTCACGTAGTCCTCACCAGCTATCTCTGTTCCGGGCTTACAACCAAACTCTAGGTCACAGGGTAATCTTATTTCCCGGCCGAACATGACACAAGCTGGTGTCTCTCTAGTAGACTCCTGTACGGCTGATCTGCAGGCCATGGTGAACAGATGAAGGTATCGGTCCCAGTCTCTTTGATGGTCAGAGACCACTTTAGCCAAATATTTTCCCACAGTTTTATTCATTCTTTCGACTAGGCCATCTGACTGTGGGTGAAGAGGCGTTGTCCTGGTCTTCTTGACTCCGAGTATTTCACAAATGCTCTGGAATAGGCCAGACTCGAAATTTCGTCCCTGATCGGAATGTAGCTCCAGTGGCACTCCAAACCGACTAAACATCTCTTTTATCAGCACGTCTGCCACTGTCGAGGCCTCTTGGTTTGGGATGGCATGTGCTTCAACCCATTTGGTAAAGTAATCCGACGCCACCAATATGTACTTGTTCCCATCGTCGGTCTCTGGGAATGGGCCTGCGATATCTATAGCAACTCTTTCCATAGGACTGCCTACGTTATACTGATTCATTGGCGCTCGTCGTTTTCCTCTTGGGCCATTCGTTGAAGCACAAAGTCTACATTTTCGACACCAGTCCTTGACGTCTTCTTTGCAGTTGACCCAGTAAAAACGTTCTCTGATCTTTTCCAACGTTTTCTTGATGCCGAAGTGTCCACCGGAGGTCCCGTTATGAAGTTTCTCCAATACTTCTGTCGTCCGACTCCGGGGAATTATCAGCTGAGTCCTAGCTGCAGTACCCTCGTCATTCTCGACGGACCTCTTCAACAATCCATCCTCTAAAATGATGGAGTCCCACTGCGCCCAGTAGGACTTAACCCTAGGACTCAGATGACTCACTTCTTCCCATCTTGGTCTCTGTCCTTTTGCTTTCCAGTCAAGCAACATCTTCAGTTCGGTGTCACCCTCTTGGTCTCGCTTCAGGGATTCTGGCAGCCAATCCAGATCCACTACGGTTGTTCTTAAACAGAATTCCTTCTCTTCTGCTTTGCTGCAGTGTTTGCAGTCGGAAGGACAAGGTCTCCTAGATAATGCGTCAGCGTTGCCATGTGACTTTCCGGCCCGATGTTCCACAGAAAAATGATATTCCTGCAGCCTTTCTATCCATCTCGCAACCTGACCTTCTGGGTTCTTGAATTGTAGAAGCCACTTCAGAGCAGCATGATCTGTTCTTAGAAGGAATTCGCGACCGTACAAGTATTTATAAAAATGTTCCATGGACTTGACTGCGGCGAGAAGTTCTCTCCTCGTAACACAATAGTTACGCTCAGGCTTCGACAGGACCTTGCTGAAATATCCTATAACTTTCTCTTGGCCATTCTGAATTTGGGATAATATGCCTCCTATGGCCGTGTTGCTTGCGTCCGTGTCCAATATAAACCTTCCACTGGCCTGAGGATAACTTAATATAGGAGCTGTTGTTAGTGCTTGCTTCAGTCGATTGAAAGCATCCTCGCATTCAGTATCCCATTTGAAGTTCCTTCCATCTTCCGTCAGTCTTGTTAGAGGCTTCGCGATGTCAGCAAATCCCAAGACGAACTTTCTGTAGTACGTACACAAGCCAAGAAAACTTCTTACTTGGTGCTTGTCCCGTGGTACTGGCCATTCTCGTACAACCTTGACTTTATCTGGGTCAGCACTGATGCCCTCTGCAGATACTACATGTCCTAGATATTTCACTTCTTTCCTGAAGAGGTGGCATTTCTTTGGACTGAGTCTTAAATTTGCAGTGCGTAGCCTTTCCAGGACTTCTCTTAAATTTTCCAGGTGTTCGTCAAATGTCCGGCCAAATACTATGACATCGTCCAAATAAACTAGGCACGACTTCCATGACAATCCTCGAAGAATGGTTTCCATTAATCGCTCGAAAGTTGCAGGTGCGTTACAAAGACCAAATGGCATTACTGTGAACTGCCACAATCCTGTCCCAATAGTAAAAGCTGTTTTCTCTTTGTCTTTGGGATCCAATTCCACCTGCCAATATCCACTCTTCAAATCCAGCGTGGAGAACCATTTCGAGCCAGAAAGCGTGTCCAAAGTGTCGTCAATCCTTGGAATGGGGTAGCAATCCTTCTTGGTGACGTCGTTCAAACGACGATAGTCGACACAAAATCTGGTGCTGCCATCTTTCTTCTTCACCAAAACCACAGGTGATGACCAAGGACTATCAGATTGCTCTATTATTCCTTGTTCGTGCATGTCCTTGATTATATTTTCTGCTTCTTCTCTCTTTGCTATGGGAAGCCTTCGCGGTTGTTGGCGAATGGGATCTGAACTTCCGGTATTGATAGAATGCTTCACAACATTCGTCCTACCCATCTGAGTGTTGTCCATAGCAAAAACGTCACTGTATTCATGAATCAGTTTCTTCACCTTGCTAATATGTTCTGGTGCAAGTTCTGTGCAGGAAGAAGCCAATGTCTCAAATAATTTCTTCGAACTCTTCTCGCTTCTTGGTAGCGGGTTCTTCACATCCTGAACGCTTCCTGTCACACAAAGCACAGAACAGCTTTCTCCCAGGATCGTACCTTTCTTCAAGATCACAGGGTACATGTTGGTGTTCAACATTCTCACAGGAACTTCGTTTCCGCCTCTCACCAAGGTTTTTCCGACTAACAGTCCTTTCCCGAGGTTACTCTTACTGGCTGGTTCGATGAGTCTTATACAGCTATCTCGAAGGTCTCTATCTAAATACCCCTTCACTATGGTTTCCGCCTGTCCACGTAGGTGAACATCTTCGCTGAGTAAGACTCGAGTCGTGATATCTTCACATCCCAGGAATGGAATTTCCAGACTTCCGATCCTCAGAACATCGTTTCTCATATCCATCTGGAAGCCATAACCCTTAATGACATCCATTCCCAAGATGACTTCCTCCATGATATCTGCCACCAGCACCTCATGTTCGAGAGACCTGTCCCCAATGTTGATGACGATCCTCTTCTTTCCATGTGTTGGCACGTCTTCGCCAGTTGCAGTCCGTAAACGAACCATCGTTGGTAAGGTTTTTCCATTTCCTTCAACTACACTCGGCTTAACTATAGTTCGGGTTGCGCCAGTGTCGACTAACATTTTTACGGACCTCCCATTAATTTTACCGTCGACATAAATACTTGAAGAGATGGCCTGAATAATAACCTCAGGGGCATTGTCGTGACGGGTCGGTTTATGCCCCTTCTTGCCAACCCGCTTTAGTTTTCCTGTTCTTGCCGTTGTGGTTTAAACGGCTTCTTGCAGTTACGCCGAATGTGTCCTCTTTCGCCGCAGTTCCAGCATCTTGGTCCACCATTACGTTTCTCCTGGAGAACTCGGCGAACTACTTCTTCAATTCTATCGTCGCAGACTGGCAAATCATCAAGCTGCCTTACTTTGCTCTGTCCTCTGTGCGAAGCTTGTTTAGCAGCTTCAAATTCTAGTGCATGGGCCAGGGCGTCATCTAGGGTTTTGGGCCGGGCCAACCGCAACGTCTGCTGAGTCTCCGTGTCTCTCAACCCATCGACGAAGGTCTGGACAGCAAGTTGTTCTAGGAAGCTGTCCGGTGCTGAAGGATAGGCCAGCCTTACCAACCTTGCTATGTCTGCTTCGAATTCCTGCAAGGTTTCTGCACTCTTCTGATGGCGACTCTTGATTTGTGCGTGATACACTTGTTGGAGATGTGCATCACCATATCTCATTTGCAGTCTACTTGTCAGAGTCTTATAATCACTTTGTTGACTTACAGGAATGGTCTGAAGGATATTCAGTGCGTCCCCTCTTAATGCAACAATTAAAGCAGTTGCTTTCTCTTCATCGTCCCAGCAGTTGGCGTTGGCTGCTGCTTCAAATTGTTTCTGATAAGTGCTCCAGGGTGTTTTGCCATCAAAAGTGGGAGGTTTGATCTTTGTTCGGCCTGGCTCACCCCGTTCTCCCAGCTTAACCGAACAATATTTGCTGAAGTTCTTACTCAATCGCTCTTCCATGGTTTTCACCTGTTCTTCCAATTTTACCTGCATTTCTTCCTCCATATTAACCAATCTGCCTTCAATGTTTCCAACCCTGTCTTCAAATTTTCCAATTTTATCGTTCACGTTCCCCATCTCGTCTTTTACGTTTCCCATTTCGTCTTTTACGCTTCCAATCTCATTTTCCAGTTTGGAGTAATTATTCTTCAACTCATTTTCAATGAATGTCAATTTATCTCCCAAATTATCTTCCATTTTCTTAGTGTTTTCTTCCATTTTATTCTCCATTTTCTGGGTGTTCTCATCCATTATCTTTCTAGTATTTTCTTCCATTTTATTTGTGTTTTCGTCCATTTTATTTTCCATTTTCCTAATATTTTCCTCCATATTCAAGCTCATTTTTTCAAGGGCTTGCTTGAAAAATTCCATTGTCGCCTGATCCATTTTCTTCGTCTGTGATCTCGTAACTGGCATACAAAATATTCACTAATGAAGTCCACAATTTAAATTAACACAGCAGTTCAATTTACCCCACACCTTACACCAATTGTTACGTTCTAGGGGTTCAAAATAAAATCACTGCTGAACGAAAATGTCTAATTTATTTACACACTACAAACTAAACGAATTATAACGAAATAACTAAACTAACTATAACACTCTAATTTATATACAACAATTAACTTCGATTTATATTCACTATTTATTTTCACTTCGTAGATCGCTCGAATATTTAGACTATCGTTGTTAACTTTAAACTTCCTCCGTGGGTCGTGGCTCTCCGCTTATATACCAGTCCAGAGCTTCCAGAACGTCTTTCGATAACACTTTCTCGACGCGCGTAGAAAGGAAGGAATTTTCTTGATTGTTCTGTTCGAGAATAAGCGCGTTGTTTACCTGGAGAGCGACAGGGGCGTACTAAGCGAAACTCGCTCGTTACAATATGTATAAAACCGGAATAGCTACACCCTAAAATAAGCATCCAAAGGTTCTCTCTGTAAAGAAAAAAAAACAGTGGGTATGCTTAGAAGTGCAAAACACGACCAATTCACAACTGTCATTGGCTGTTGTAATTTTTGCCAGAAATAAGATTCAGACAAGACTTCTTGATGGAAGTCCGCCAGAAACTGAATTAATGTGTACTCCTTATTGTTAGATATCTTGCGAAGTCTTCTTGAATTGGATGCGATTTTTAGCAATTGTGGCCAACAGCAGATAAAAAGGTCCTGTTAATACTAGACAACCACGAAATTGACATATACTATCCTACACGTGAGTACACAACCAAGAATAATGTGGTGATATTTTTATTTTTTATTTTTAATCTTTATTTCTATAGCAAATATTACCCTACTACCGAATTCGATCACTCCGGGGAACTGGGCAAAGTGGATATTCATGCCTTTGTTGAAACTGGTCTTATATCTAATACTTAGTTTAATTAATATTAAGGACAACCGTTATTGCATTATGTAAGTTTATTAACTGGTGATTGATGATAAACAATTGTCAATTTCCCCAGTAATAACTAATCGAGAATAATCAAGAAAAGCTTAAGGTATTCACGTTGCCTGGGTTTCCTCTACGTCTAATAAATTGGTGTACGAAATGTAAATTTTTAGCAAAAGTAGGAAAACTATTTTTTCTACGACTGCTATAGAATATAGCTCTATTCTCACATTTTCCGATGCTACAATGTTAGACTTTTCCAAAGCCGTGGGATAAGTGAATCTATCCCACGACTTTAATCATTTATCCCACGATATGTACATTTAAATGGAGAATTGACATTTTTTTAGTCATAACATAGGTGGCTTTCAGTCTATGTTCTTGAGTTTTCTGTTTTCTGTCATAAACGTCAAAGCTTTTATAAATTCTAATTTGTTTTTTGATTAAGCTACCAAAAATAGGATATAAATTTATAAATTTTATTAAATTTGTTATTATGAATATAGATGAAAATGATTATGATAGTATCCCGCCAGAAATTATCGAAAAAGCGGCAAATGACACTCTGGACTTATTACCAGTAACTTCCAGAAAGAAATATGAAGTAGCTTACGATAAGTTTATAGATTGGAAGAAAAATTGTAAAGTGAATTCCCTTTCTGGAACGTTCTATTATAGTTTATTTTGAGCATTTATCTAAAACTTTAAAGGCTTCTACAATACTCGATGTTAAGAAGTGCCTACAATGAATATAAAAAATAACATTGATATTTCTAAATATGCGAAATTGTGATGTTATTTAAAAAGAAAATCGAAACAATACTTTTCTAAAGTTTGTAAAATATTATCAGCGGAAAAGCTCCAAAAATTTTTAAACGGGGCTCCGGATAAAATATACTTATAAGAAAAGGTAAGTTCTCGTTAAAAGCATCCAACAATATCAAAATATTTTATTATTAAATTTGACGGTGAGTACATAAACGTATTTTTAGTTGCAGTAGTAGAAAAATTATAGTGTGCAACACGTGGGAAAAGCACTTTTCCCACTTGTTTCACAATATACTATTTTAGTTATCCGAACGATTCGCCTTTAAAATTTATACACCTTTGTTTGCGAATTCTCGAAATTGTTTTTTCGCTTAAAAATGAATACTTCAAAAAACATGGTTTTAAAGATTTCTAGAGCTTCGTGAGGTGATGAAAATGTCCACGCATTTTTTGTTTGACATAGGGAAAATTCTGTTGGAATTGGTTTCTATGAAACTAAATTACTGTGTGCTGTAACAATTTTTATGTTTACTAATAGTAAAGCGAACAGAATTAAAACAATTTTGTATGCAATTTTCTTCAAAATTGCATAAACAACATTTATAGCTTTCTAAATAGAACGCATGAAAGTACTGGTAAATTAACGAATCTGTGTGCTTTATGTTCTTTATTTGTCCGTATAAATATTATAAGGCGTTGAACTGGAGAACATGTCTTGTAATTTTTTTATCTACTAAGTATTAATATTGAAACAAAACAAAATATAATATCTAATATTAATGAAAATGAAACTAACACTTCAAATCTACACTGAATCAGAGCAGATATAAAGTGATAGTTTCATTTTTATTAATATTACATATTGTGGATTTACACCAAGTATTGCTAAATCGATTCAACAAAATATAAAAGAATGTTTTCCATCTCTTTCAAAAGTTAACGCAGGAAAGTACACATAAGGATACAAATTTCTTTTTTTTTTGCGAGTAGTAACAAAGAAACTCGTAGAGAGAGAGAGAGAGAGAGAGAGAGAGAGAGAGAGAGAGAGAGAGAGAGAAAATTTTAATCAAAAGTAGTGACTAGATTCACACAAATCTTATTTGTGCAATTGCATTTTTTAACCCGCTTGTATTAGCTTCAGTTGTATGTTTGTTTGTTTGTTGGTATGTAACTCACAATTGAACTGGGAGCTTGTGGCTTATTACTGTTAGTATATCCCACCACTTTCAGTGGTTTCGTCGGTCGAGTGATGTAAGGCGCGGGTCTTCGCCGACATCGACCGCCGAATTCACCGGTATAGAGATCTGATCCGGTCCAAGCCAAAATAGTATATTGTAATACAAGTGTTACAATGACAGAGGTTTCGTAGTACGAGTTCAGTTTGTGAAACGAACCGCGAAGCGGTGAGTTTCGCAAAGAACGAGTACTACAAACCGTCATTGTAATTCGAGTGTTACATACTATTTTTTATAATGAATTTTAAAAAGTATAAAAAAAAATAAAATGAGAGTTTTTAGAAATATTTATTTATGTTGGCAATCTTGACAGTTTTGACACTTGTCAGTTTTAATGATTTTAAATTAGAATGTTTGTCAAATTTGTATAAAATATTCCGAATTTAGCAATAACGCTGATAATGTAGTTAATAATTTACTAAAACATACTTCTTGATTTACTACCTGAACTCTTTCGTTGAAAATCATTGCAGTGCAACCAATTGTGTAAAACAAAAAGTTACCAAAAACAGTGTTACAATGAACCTATTTCGATACTGTTTTTAGTGTGGAAATAGAAACTTTGTGAACGTGAATTATAAAAAACACTTTTCTGTAAATTTTTAGATATATGTACCTTAAATCTAAATTAAATACTCTATTGGAGCTGAAACTACCGCGGCTTGTGGCACTAGACTTGCCCTTTAACAGATACTAATTAAAACACGCTTTTATAGCACATCAAACTAATAAGTTAAATATATTTTTTAAAATCAACTTAAAAATAATAATGAACGAAAAATAGTATTATTATAAAAAAGCCTCGGGCGCTCGATTTACGAAAACAAATGACATAAAGAACCTGTCAATTCCGGCAGTCGATATCAGCGAAAACCCGCACCGTAGCCGGCTCGGCCAACGAAAGCACTGAAAGTGATAGGATATACCTACAAACAATAGTATATTGTGTGGCAAGGGGTGAAACAAGACGATTTTTGACCAGGGTGAGAATTGACTGAACGAGCGAAGCGAGGGCTGTCTTCGCTCGGTCAGAAATCGTCTTTGTTTCATCCCGTGCCACACACTATATTTTCATATCACATGCATTGAAACAGCGAGTTTTGATCTCTGTAGCCAGTTGAAGTAAGACTATTTCAAAGAAATAGCGTAGTAATACCTTGACAACGATTTGACAACAGCTGTCAGACGATTATGATTTTATTCGCTTTTGTTTATTACAAATGCGATTCTGACAGACTTGAAATAAAGACATAATTAATAAATAAATGAATGTGCCGGGCAGAAATAACGTTGTTTCTCCCCTAGAGCAGAAAAAACTGTCAATTTCTGACTCACAGTTGCATTGGTCTGAAATTGTCTTGTTTCGACTGACAAAACAGGGATCAAAACAAGCTGTTTCAATGCATGTGATATGAAAACAAATAAACATAAAAGTGAAACTAAAAAAATCATGTTAAAAAATGCAATTGTTCTTGTTAATATTGATACTGCAACTCACAAAATTAATTTGCTTAAAAAGTGGCAACTTAATTATAAATATCGACTAACCAACCTGTCAAAATTTTGCGACTATTTTTTTGCGAAAAGATTTTGATTTGCGTGCTTACAAAATCCAACTAGTGCAAGAATTCAAGCTACAAGATCACCTAGAAAGGCGTAGATTTGGTAAATGGTCCAAAACAAGATTGCTGTTGAACCCTATTTTATTAGTGAATTTTTTGAAAGATGAACCTCACTTCTACTTGAATGGATACGTCAATAAACAAAACTGTCGTATTTGTAGTGATCATAATCCTTAAGGGTCTGTTAAGCCACCGTTACATCCAAAAAAACTGACTGTTTCGTGTGCTTTATGGGTTAGCGGAATAAGTGGTCCTTACTTTAAAAACGATGCTGGACAGAACGTTAAAATCAATGGTGACCGCTATAGAGCCGCGATAACTGACTTTTTCGTTTATTAATTGAACAACCATAATGTATAAGAAGGCGGAACATATCACACAGTTCGTGCCATAATTAATTTATTGAAGAAAACGTTAGATAACCGCATAGTTTCAAATTGGTCTCCAACATCGTGCGATTGGAAATAGTCATCGAAAATTGGACCTCCTGATTAGACTAAGTCCGAGCCAGCCTTGGTGGTCATATGTCAGAAGTCATATTTAAATTATAATGCCAGAAGGTAATCTTTCGAATAAAGTAAATTTTATGTCATTAAATTATTAAATTTTTAAGTTCTATATTTTCAAAACAAGCACCATTAACTTTTTCGTGTGCTTGAGCAGGGTTATGTTTTCAGCAATTGTTGTGTTGTCTAATGATTCTGGATTTCAAACGGATTTATTCGTTACTTTGGATCGTATCTCTTACTAATCCTAGAATTGGCCTTCTACCGTAGAATATTGTGCCTATTTCTGTCCAGAGTTTATCAGCATGCTCGTTTCCTTGGATTCATCTATATCATTACGCCAAACTCGTATACTATACTAGGCTAAAGACCACCTTTGAGTTTTTAGGCCCTAGGGGCACCTAATTATCTGTGTAAATACTATTCCACTTAGATTTATGAGCTCTCACACTTAATTTCAAGTACATTTGCTATCGTAAAAGTCAGTTTTTTGTGATCATAAAGTATTTAAACATGTGAATATAATTAATTTTTTCTCGATAATACGGAGAACCAGATAGCGAATCTACTTGATTGTAAATTATTAAGGGTTGGAATTTTGATTATAATTTCATTATTAGGGTTAATGCCAAATCCAGAAGAGCCCTAGTAGGAGAATTATCTTGAATCAATTAGAGAAACGTTGACAAGCCGTCAGCCAGTTTAGTAGCCGACCTAGAAAAGTCGTAACGAAGAGAAAAAAAACCTACCATCCCGGGATTGTTAATAGGAAGATTTTTTAAGAAAAAGCCGTACCATCCCTGAACTGGTTGAAGAAATGAAATCCTCTAGTGAATTCTCAAAGCTCCACCGTAATTGAAGTCTTGAAAACTAAGATAAGACAATTAATTAATTTTTTTTAAATTTTTTTAACTTTAACATCTGAAACTTGATTTAATAAATCATCCTAAAACTGATTTTTGCGTTTTATTTGTTTGTCTTTACTTTGGCACTTTATATTTTGGAGAGAATTAATAAAACTCAGAAGGAAGCCACGAACCCAGGAGCTAGCCTAGGCTAAATTAGGGTTACAAAATTGGCGCCCAACGTCAATTTAATTTAAAAGAGAATTAATTAAGTTACATCGTTCCGTTACGAACAATCCGGTTCACTCTTTAAAATGAAAGGTGCTCCTAAATTTATTCGAAAAAGTACACCCGAGTTGTGATCTATACTAGATTGGATAAGTTCCAACCATTTTTTAGAGGAAAAGGAAAATATTTTTAAGACATTTCGTACCGAATTTAGAATTTAAAATAAAAATCATCCCTATAAAATAGTTACCGCTACATTTGTCAATTTAAAGAACTCTGAATACTTCCATTAAAGATATAAGAGAATAATTAATTATTTAATTTTCCGTTGATTCAAGTTTTTATTAATTTTATGTAAATAATTTGTTTTTGAGTTTGTTCTTTGGAGCTATTAATTACATGTGTTGCGGAGACTGAGGTATTGGGAAAATTAAATAGGTAACTTTGGAGCGCGCTGGTTTGGCTATAAATCTGTTATGATTTCAATGTTCAAAATCCGAGGTGCGAAAGATATATAAATAAACAGTTTATATTCTGTATCATTGACGATTTTCTTTTACAACTAACTAACAATTTTGTAGCGATAATCGCAACTTTTACGATGTAGTTTAATGCAGTCAAGCGATAATTTCGAATATAACATAAACTCATTATGTACTTCTTATCGTTAAGATAGTTAATTTTGTTGACAGTATACTTCGTTTTTATTGATTTTGAGTATTTTTACGTTTTCCACATGACTGCATTATGTGAGAATTAAACATTGTATTTTTTTCACGGTCCGTATTGAGTAATTTTAGAATGAATGCATTGGTAACGACAGCAATAATTTAATACATGTTACAAAACAGTAATGAAATACCCTATAAATTGATGATATCATTTTTGAAATAATAAATTTGCGTTTTATAAAAGTTAAAAGCTTGCAATATATGTATGTATGTTTGAATGCATGTATTTATGTATGTCTGTATGTATATATGTATGTATGTATGTATGTATGTATGTATGTATGCATGTATGTATGTATGCATGTATGTATGTATGTATGTATGTATGTATGTATGTATGTATGTATGTATGTATGTATGTATGTATGTATGTATGTATGTATGTATGTATGTATGTATGTATGTATATATGTATGTATGTCTGTCTGTCTGTCTATCTGTCTGTCTGTCTGTCTGTCTGTCGGTCTGTCTGTCTGTCTGTCTGTATGTATGAATGTATGTATGTTTGTTGGGGTGGAATCTTTGAACTCAATTTTGAAGTAGATATCCTCATAAGATTGAGCTGAATATTTGATTACGCGTTTAGTTTGGATGACAATGCACGACAAAGTTTGTGACGTCATTTGAAATCCAATATGGCGGACCATTCAAGATAGTGGAATAGTTATTTTAAATGAAATTCTACTACATGGGTATCCAATGAAAGTGCTCGTTGGGAGTAACTCGAAAAATAATGTGACGTGATTCTAAATCCAATATGGCGGAACATCCTTACAACAATGGTTCGTTGAATGAGATAAACAAACTGAGAAAACTAGCCAGCGATAACTGAAAAGTATAAAATAAATTAAAAGCAAAAAATCTTTTATTTAAACGCTCTAAAAAGCAGAAAATAAAATTTCTACTATCAACAACAAATGACATTGCAATTGCTGCTAGAAGTAAAAGCGAATTAATACAAGTATTAAAAGCACCTGAAAAAAAGCGAAGAAAAAGGTTTTAGTAATAAATCAGGAAAAAAACTAAGTACATGAGATGGACAAATGACGACTTTATGGCGGGAGCGAGTATAAAAGTACAAATGGATAGTGGTAAAATATATAATTTTAAACAGGTCGATCAATTTGTCTATTTGGGAGCAACATTCGCAAGAAAACCGGATACAAATGAAGAAATCAAAGCAAGACTGGAAAAGGAAAATAGATGTTTATATGGTCTAACTAAACCAATCTCCTAAAAAGTAATTTAATCCCTATAATATTATAAATGTGAATGTAAGTTTGTTTGTTACGCTACGCGAAAACTACTCAACTGATCATCATGAAACTTTGTACACATATTCTTGGAGGTATTAGAAGTAACATAGGATACTTTTTATTAAAACAAATTATTTTTTATGAAAACTAAAAAAATTGTTTGTAAAAAAATCTCAAAAACTAGCTTCTTCAACGCCATCTAGCGGTTCAGTAATGAAGTTCCAACCCTGAGTAGGCCACCGTAAGGTGGCGCAGTTAATATCTTATATATTTAAACTAGCAATTACGACTTAATAAAGTACTATGGCGCCACCGTAAGGTGGAGCAGTTAATATCAAATATATTTAAACGAGCAATTCTTACTTAAGGTTTTTGACGCCACCGGAAGGTGGCGCAGTTTATATCTCACATATTTCAACAAATTCTTGCTAAATTAAATAATATGACGTAAGGGTCTTAAGGTGTCGCAGTTGCTACCTAATATATTTAATCGATAAATTACAAAATATAATCAAAAAATAGTATACACCTAATAACTTACAAGAAAATATGATAAAAACGATAAAATAAAAAAAATGAAAACAAAATAAAATCGTAAAAATTTGAAAAAAACAAAAATGACATCAGTTTTATGCGGTACGAAGTCCGCCGGGTCAGCTAGTAACTAATAAGCTAAAAATTAGATTATACGAAACGGTAATGAGACCAACAGTTACATTACTTGTGAAACGTGGATATTAACGAAAGCAGATATAAGTTCCCTAGAAATATGGGAAAGAAAAACAAACCAAGAGCTTGCGGATTATGTACAAAGAACCAAGTATCACAGAAAAGGCTAGAGCACAAAGGTTGAAGTGGTTAGGACATGTCGAAAGGATGGCAGAAAGTAGGATCCCAAAAATGAACACTTGCAAAGCATAGAGGAAAAATAGAGGGAGGCCAAAGAAAAGATGGAATAGCGAAGTAGAAGCGGATTTGAGAACCTTAGGTGTACAAAACTGGAAACCCATGTGCCAAGATAGGAAGAAATGGAAAGAAATGACAATTAAAGCATTGGGCTAGCGTAGTTCATTATGTCCTCCAGTGTTGCAATTTTCTTAAAAGTATCTCTTTCTATTGTGCGTTAATAAGACAAAGATAGTAAATTTTTCTAAGTTAAACATGGCAACTAGCATTCATTCGAACCTCGCATTGGTTCCACCTGCATTTACGTCACAATGACGTCAGTGACATGCAATTGCATATCGAGGTATATCATCATTGTCATAATTGAAAAAAGCACCAACTTTGGTATTACCAACTGTTGTTTTATAGCGGGAATTTCAAAAATGGAAAGTCTGTTGGGAAAATCTGAGGTTTGAAATAGAAGAATGTTTAGAGTGTTCTAATTGTAGAAGATAGTTGTAAACTATGCTTAAATTGTTTAAATCAGTTCTTTTATTCATGGTATTAGGTTCTTTATTAATGTACAACATTTCTTTAAATATTCTTTTGGAATTTAGTTTGTTGGAAATTCATGGATTCATATATATTTATACATATATAACTTATAACATCATTATGTAAATTTATTTGATAATAAAAGCTTGTCGTGCGATTTACTTGCGTAAATAATCTAGTTCCAATTCAATTAGGTATGTAAAATTTGTCAAGTTTAAAATTTTAACATTTAAATTGAATTAAATATTGATAGGTACTTAAACATCGCGACAAGCTTTTGTCACATAAATTGTGTATAATGAAGTTATAAGTTGATAATTAAAATTTAAAAGGAAAATTTTCTTTTTTTCTTTTTAGAGCTTTTAAATAAAACCTTTTTTAACAAAGTTTTTGCTTTTAATTTATTTGCAATTATTTAGTTTTCCGTTAATTTATTTTATTACTAGTTTTTAATATTGTATAATAAAATGGTTTCGGTATCCATTTTTTGAATGCGAATCTTAAATAAACATTTTGTCTGAAAATATATTTGCTAGCTATTAAATATTTGTAGAGAATACCAACACAGTGCCGATGCCAAAGAACTGGAAAAACAAAACATGAAAATGATGTCACCCGGGCTAAAATTAATCTATTTATATATAAAATTATAAGAAAATGAAATCAGATACAAAGTAAGTTTGGATTTGTCCAGTGTATTACAGCTACTGTGTATCCAACAATATTTTTTTGAATACAAATCTAAAAATTTGCTTAAAAACATTACTATTCTGTTAGAATTTAATACATGACATCAAGGAGAAAATGAAAAAATGTCGCATCCAGCAGGATTTCAACCCGCAACCTATGCCTCAACGCGGCAACGCTCTAACAACGAAACTATGAATGCTTAGTGTTTTCGGTGTTATTGTGAGTCGTCGCGTATACTTTATCAGATTTGAGAAGGGGAATTTTTAGTTCAATCGTAATTTGCGTCGCTTTTTGGATGCTTTTCATTTGGTGCTTCGGCAGAAATTAGTTTTCCTCACTTCTTACACTCTTCTGGGCCTTTGCCAAATAGTGAAGGGTCCTAAGTGAGGGCTTATCGAGCCGAATTTTGCTAGTTAAGAGAAACCATCTTGCCAGTGTCACCATAGACCGTTTGTTACCACTACGGAAGTTTTCTTCAGAATTTTCCTGTTAAGAGAAACCATCTTGCCAACGGCACCATTAACCGGTGCTCATCAACTTCCGGAGGTCTTAGTATTCCGTCCAGAAAACTCCACCACATCGATTCCGAAGAAACATCAGAAAAAGATAAGAAAAGAGTTAATTACTTTTACTAATAACTTAAAATATTTTCTTTGAATAAACAATATAACACTGATTTCACTCTTTTATTTGTATGTCTGTACTTGGCGCCCTTTATTTGTTTGGGGAGAGTTAAAAAAAGAAAGCCAGAAGGAAGCCACGAACCCTGGAGCTAGCCAAGGGAATTTTTACGCTACATTAGTAATTATTTCGCATTTTGTTCGTTAAATTCAACTCATGTCACATGTGACACCTATTTACTTCCTCTTTAAGCACATATAGCATGACGCTAATGAGAGGGATTTTGTCAATCCGACAATTGAAACCTCAAGCTCTGTCACTTTTTTTGTGCTTTGTCTGATATTTTTATTCGGATTGACAAAATCCCTCTCATTAGCGTCATGCTATATGTGCTTAAAGAGGAAGTAAGTAGGTGTCACATGTGACATAAGTTGAATTTAACGAACAAGATGCGAAATAATTACTATTCATCCATAGCTAAGTTGTTAGAGCGCTACCGCGTAGAGGCAAATGTTGCGGGTTCGTGTCCTGCTGGATGCGACAAATTTTCAATTTCTCCTTAATATCATTTAATATATTCTTGTTTTGTATACATTCTAAAAATTTCGAAATTTTAATAATCCCATGAGAGGTATCTCAAAATAATCTTTTACTATTGTTACAACTTTCTACAATTTTGAATATCTTGAATATTTAAAATTAAACTCTGTATTGTGGATAGTTTTACGTTATTTTAAAAGGGCATTTACCTTTGAAATTTAACGGTTTAAATATTTGGTAAACTATAATGAAAATATTCAGTTATCTAGATTTGTGCTTAATAATGCTCCTGTCTAGTATAACCGGAAGTACGCTGCATGAACTTTCCTACAAATTGAATTTGGATTACCAAATTATTTTTTTCAAATAATTTACTATTGCCAATTCTCTTGATCGACATACATAAAATTATTGTTTTTTAATACCAATAGATATTTTTGAAGTTATACTTATATTCATGCAGTCGTTGAAAAAGATTTGTGTACAGTTAAATAGAAAAAAAAACATTACATATGTAATTAATGGTGTGAGTAAGAGAGAGACAGACACACTTATAAATATTGGTTGGTAAAAACAAAGATGAAATATTTATCACAGGTTATTAGTCATAACTATAAGTCCTTTGAATACCGTTTCAAGATTCAGTACATTGAAAAGGGATAGATATACAAAAAACAGTCTGAACTAATGTATGAATATCATAGTGACAGACCACATGATTATTTGGCAGATTATTTTATAATTCTGTCACGTAAGTTAACATATTAAGTTTAGTATTTTATATTAATAATAATATTCAGTAATGAGTATTGTATTGTAGTCTAAAATACCGTCACATAGTTGCAGTATATCCTGCACTATGCTTTTGAGGTTGTTGGCTACATAAACAGAGTTTTTACGAATAATCGAGAAAATAAAGCACCAAAACCTCCAAATTTTGTTACGTTAGATGGATCGGAATGCGTTTTTTGCATTGGATTCGTTAAAGGATCAGGAAATTTGTCGCTATATTTTATAATGTAAAAATGGAAATTGCATTTCTGCATTCGAAAAGTACATTCCGAACAGACAATAGAGAGAAAACTTACAACTGGGTAAGTATTGCTGAAAATGGATTTTTGGAGTCGCTGAACACGAATATCACGATTCCGAAAGTCTCCGCGGCACTTGGTGTCTAGAATATTTACCTCTTCTCCTGGGGTTTTATGTAAATTCTCTACGAAATCAGTGCACATTTGGTACTTGGTGGTTTTTTGAGTCGCTAAATACGATTATAATAATGGCGATGGTCTTCGAAACACCTGGTGCATAAGACGGACCTCGTCTCCAGGAGTTTTATGCAAATTCGGTACAAAAAAAAGTGCACACGGTACTAGGAGGTTTTTGGGGTCACTTACCACGAATATCATATAATGAGTTTGCTAAATCATTCGCATACAAATTTATGAATTCATGCGCGTGCATAGAAGTATAACTTCTGCCGGCAGTCCCACTGACTGCCACACTAGTTTTTTTAAATAAATATTTTTAATCCCATTAATTACATTTGAATTAAGGTTAATATATTGTTTGTGTAAGTTCATCGTAATGTTTTTTGGTTTTTAGTTTCTCTTATATTTTCTTCGTACACTGTAGGTGGTAGTGAAAGGCATCTAAAGTTTTAATCATTTGCAATAAACTATGATAATCTATATAAATAATCATAAATTGTTGTTTTTTAGTGTCGCTAAAACTTGAAAACTACTCGACCAATTTGGCTAATTTTGGTTTTGATTTTTTTGTGAAAGTTCAGGAAGGAAGGTTTAATTAAACGGTAAGAATAAATAATAATGAACGGAAAATGCAAAGAACGACAATTTATTTTTCCAATAATCTTCCAAGTTGTTATTTAGTCCTAAGAATTATTAACAGATGGCAGTGTAAGTTATTTTATCGATGTAAATCTATTCATCATTTGATATGTAGGATGCGGAGACACCTGCAAAAAGACGTTGTAGTTCGATATCTAAATAATACAGTTAGAAAGATTATTTGAATTTTTCTATCTACACTATGTATTGGTAAGGTAGTCTGTACTTCTTTCATTAAATCGAGATTCATTTTAGGATCTAAGTACCCAGCAATATATTTTTCAAGATGTTATATGTTTGCGGAATCATTCTTAAGCCTCCAAATATTATCTGTCTTCTGCGATCCACTATGTGTTCGACTGTATCAGATTCCCTGCCACATGATTTGCAGCTATGGCCTCCATGGTTTGTAGGTGTTTCTTTACCGGTGACTCTTAGCTGATTTCTTCTCTGTCTATGCAGTGCTACAGCTCTTCTAACACGCGTCTGTAGGATAAAGAAATTGCCATGTGCTTGATCAGGAATATGTTCCCAGTAATAGTTGTTTTCTCTATGGATCTTCGTTGCCTTCTTTTACTCTATGTATTTTCATATTTTCGTCTGGTGGTAAGAATGAAAGAGGAGGATGAAAGAAGATGATGGTGGGTCTCCACCTCAGAAGCCTGGAGAGGTATGGTTGGGCTCGTGAGTAAGGGGGTGCAAGGATAGATGAGCGATTATACCTACACCAGGGCGGTTTCCTGCTTGCTCACCGGAGTAGAGGGGTTTTAAGGATCCCCCAGTCCGACGCGAAACTTCCGCTGCCGCTGCGGAATAAGTTTCGCAGCGGACCAAGATACACAGCGGTATACGGAGATGCCTACACCAATCGGGGCGAATTCCGCCAGACTCGCGGCATTGCAGCGTTCTGCGGAATTGACGCTGCTTGCACGGAACTTCCGCTGGTCCGCTACAGTTTCGCGAGTATTCAGTTCAATTCAGTTGTGATTCTACACCTGTTTCATCATCTGATTTGTTAAAATGGCTGTAATAGAAAAATTAATTGAGTGTGTAAAAAATATCCCACGAATTAAATGAAACATATAATACGCCGAAGTCATCTAATGAAATATCGACAAGTCATTCATCTATTCATCAATCAAACCGTAATAAGCGATCAAAAAAAGTTATAGACGTTAAAAACCATTCTCCCACTGCTGCAGTAATAAAATATCTATCGGAAAAATCTAAATCATCCAATAATTTAACAGAATTACATCCACTAGAAACACCTAAGTAGATCTGGTGTCCGCGATAAAATCGCTGTTTGGTGTGAACAACTCAGTTTCGCTGCCGTGCCGTTAGCGAAATTTCCGCAGCGAAACTTTCGCGGCGGAAAAGTTTCGCGTCGGTCTGGGGGATCCTTAAGTCGGTAGATGCTCGCCTCAGCGGGTTGGTCTTTAGATGATTTCCAACCCTCATAAAAAGGATCTAACTAAATTAGAAGCATTAGTTTAAAATGGTACACTAAATAAATCTTAATATTTCAACACATTACAACTTTGCAATAAACGAAAAATGCGGTAATTTTAAATTTCTGGTAGTGTTTTTAAATGATTCATAGTCACAGTTTCCAGAGAATGAACAATTATATTGGAAGAAATCTAAAAAAACGTTTATTTTTTACTACACTAATAAGGAAGATCGTCATTTTTGGATAATTTTTAAACGGTATATTAACAGAATTATTGGTTGCATGTTCAATTATTAAATATAATTGGTACGTTAAAACATTATTGACCAGTCTGTTTCATATAAACTCATATTGGTAATAAGCGGATTATGTTGTTATTATTCCGATCATGTGTTGGTATTTAGTGAATTCAATTATGTTAATATCATTAACAAATTATACTTCCTAATTGGTAATCGATACAATATTGCACATATGGTTTTACAGTTTCCTGTCTGATCAATTAACTGTTAACATTAATGGACAATGTAGGATAATATAAATAAACATAGCTTCAATTTTATATAAGCTCATGGACAAAATTAAAGCAACACTTAACTAAATAACCTCAAGTTTTCCTAAAATGTTTGGCAGCTTCACATAAATTGTAAATGAAGCAATTGTTTTATATAGAAATCGGTAAGACAAGACAGTATTTAAAATATTTTTTTTATAATTTGCACCTATAATATTTTTCATTATGACACCCAAATGAGTACTATAATGTTTCATTAAAGCACTCAACTTTGGAAACTTTTCCTGTATGCGGTTGGTAGCATTGGATAGTATGATATGTCAATTAAATAAACAAGGAACCTAGTAACAAACAAGGAAAAGTTTGTTTGTTTGTTTGCTACCAACTCATTTAAAAAGAACTAAAATAAAATACAAAATTTAAATTTATTTAAAAAAGCAGTAAAATAGCAAAATATAAAAAGTATTATAAACAACTTATTTCATATGGCTGTTATGACATTCGTCCTTTAAAAAACTCATCGCTACGCGATTCGTTTTTTAAATTTGGACTCGTGTCATAACAGATCGCCATATGAAATGCGTTGTTTAATATACTATTATTAATTAATTAATAATACAAACAATTCGTTAAACATTAACTACACACAAAAAAAGTTAAAAATTGAATTAAAGTGCTTCAACTGAGCCTATAATACCATGTATGGCCTCCTTTACTTCTTATTACTGCATTAATTTGCCTTGGCATACTAGAGATCAGATTTTTGATAACATCTTAGGGGATACTCTCCTACTCTGCTATTACTGCATCTAACAGTTGATTATGGTTAACAGATGACTTGGAACTTTTTTTTAATAGTATCCCAAGGGATTTAAATCCGGACTGTTGGCTGGCCATTCCATTAACTTAAAATCAATTGCATTTAGATAGTTAACCACTTTCCTAGCCACGTGGAAACGAGCATTATCTTGCATGAATACACAATTCGGTCCCACGAAGGGAGCAAATGGCATAACATGTCCAAAAACGATATTTTCAAGATAATAATCCGCATTTATGGATCTCATGCGGATAAGAACCAGCTCTGTGCGTCCATTAAAGAGATCTCTCCCCAAAACATCACTATGTCTTCACCAAATGAAATTTTTGGAAAAAAAAATTCTAGCTCGCACATCTCTCTCCAGGCCTTCGACAAACATACTCACGTCCATCCGAAGATTTGATCCTAGTCTCATCTGATCTGATAACAAAACTCTCTTTTAATCGTCAACCATCCAGTTTTGATGGTAACCAGCAAAGCGTAGTCTTGCAACTTTGTGTTCCCTGCTTAAAAAGGTTTTTTCACCTTTCTTATACTTTTCCATCCATATTAATTTAAACGTCTTCCCACAGTTCGAGACAATGCCGGTATATTGCGAGCAATAGTCAACTCATTTCGTGATATTGTGCCGGTGACTTTCCTGTTTCGAAGAACAGATACAAACAGAAAGCAGTCATTTTTGCATCTGTAGTCCTTTTGCGCCCTTGTCCAGGTCTGCGATTGCAAGATCCTGTCTAATTGAAGCATTTCTCTAGCAAATTAGCAACATAACGCATAGAGTATCTTTCTTTTGAACTATATACATTAGTACAATTAGCAAAAACCTAAAATGAATGACATAAACGAGATAAAATTATCTCAACTAGGCTGTAGTATGACTGTGATGACTGACAGAAACAAAACCTAATTTACAAAAGAAAAACGAAAATATTGTAAAGAAAACCTTAAAATATGAAATTACATTTATTTTTATATTACTCGCAACTTTGTATTAAACGACAAACTTATTGCGTCATATTTCTAATAAGTATTGTTAATAAAATCCTGCAATACGGATATGAAGGAAATTCCCTGTTTTAGTTGACAGTTAGGGAATCATACCTACTTTATTTACATTAATAAAAACCTAAAGCAAAAAAAAGATTGTATTACAGAAAATGGAGATCAAATAATAGTAGAGAGGGTCGATTATCGAATACCGAGTGTCAGACCGCAATTACGAACTGTCGTTCAAAATAGCGACAAAACAAACATTTAATGAAAGAGCTTTTATTGATTCTCTTACCCCCTTAGCTCCCTTGCATCCCTATCTCCCACATCAATCTTTCGAGTCGGATTATATTGACAGTGCGTCTGGAAAGTGATAAAATAAAAAAACGAAATGGTTCTGGATCCTTTACTTTGCTCTTAATGTATTATTAATTAATTTGAATAACGGGTTGTTTAGATATATAATCAAATGAACAGAAAGTTTTTTTACAGTGTTATAAAGTAAGTTCTGCTGCACAAAAGACGTTGTTTGTATCAAAGAAATTTGCCATCATCAAAAAATCTATTTTTTGTAAGTTACTGCTATTTCATTTGATGCAATCCCTTTCCATTATAAATTAAAGATATAAACAGTTCGCTGGTGGCTCTTGAATATGACAGATAAATTAGATTATTTACCGGACTGTGACGTCATAGCGCTCTAAATGGTATTAGCAGTCACGTGATAATAGATAATAAATAACGCAGTTTAAACTGTTTTTATTTAATTTCAGACTAAAAATCAGGTTCTTTTAATTTTATTTTAGGTTTTTAAATACTGTATTGAATAAGAGAAAAAAAATAAGATGGATTTGTAAAATGAGTGAACATGCCTATATTTACTTACATTTGGTTACTCATTCTCACTAACAACGCTCCGATGTCTTTTTAATCTCCTACCATCTACCTTTTTTTATTTTATTTTTCGGGATCCAGAATTCTGTTTAATTATAAAATGGTAAAAAAATATCCACTGTATTAATTTAACACTAGTTGAACTCGCAAGGCCGTTCGCGTGGCGTGTGATTGTTGTTTAAAAATTTCTTACCCGACCCCATTTAAGGAATGGGAGACAAATTTTTATACACCAGATGTTAAGTTGAACGAAGACAAATACATCTATGAAAACCGCATTCGAATCGGATCAGTAGTTTTCATGTGATGCGCGCACAAACATACAGACACACAAAAAAATCTAACTAAATTTTTGGGTTCTATTTCGATGTACCCGCGACGTCGTTCGCGTGGCGTGTTGATTTTTGTATAAAAATTTCTTTCCTCACCCCGTTAAAGGTTTTATCTTAATATATATATTTCTTGTGTTCGTGTGTATGTTACTAAACTCCTTCTAAAAGGCTGGACCGAATTTCATAATTTTTTTTGTATATATTTAAATGGATTCGAGAATGGTTTAGATTTACTATTTGGTCCACTATAAAATGTTTTTGAATAATTTTTTTACTTTTTTGTATATTTCGACGGTAAAGTGACAATATCCCCTAAGTGACATTTATTGTTTAGTTCTACGAATTCCTAATAGATGACAGTTTAAGTTAATTGAAGTAACTCTATAAACCTTTGACATCTAGGTTAGATAGACACCCGGTAGATGGCACCGTATTTTGATTTTTGGATTATTGAACACTTACGTTGTGAGAAAACCCAATACATAATGTTGAATTTCGATTTATAAATAAATAAATGTAAAACTAAAAGAAAAGGGAAAATACTAAAAAAATAAAGCCAAAAAATATCTTTCTAAAATAAATGATATAACGCCTCCGTAAGGTAGCGTAGTTAATATCTTATATATTTAAACAAACAATTTTTATTAAATCAAATACTATGACGCCACCGTAAGGTGGCGCAGTTATTATTTCACATATTTAAACGAGAAATTCTTACTAAATTAAGTACTATGAAGCCACCGTAAGGTGGCGCAGTGGATAACTAATATATTTAATCAATGAATTATAAAATACAACGAAAAAATAGTATAAACCTGATAACGAGAAAATTTGATAAAATAAAAAAAATCATTGAAAGCAAAATAGTAAAAATTCGAAAAAAACGAAAAATGAAAAAAGGTCACGACAGTGTTATGCGCTACGAAGTCCGCCGGGACAGCTAGTTATATGTATAGATATAGATTTAAATACATAATAAAATGAAGAGCATCTATTCAATGTTCACTAAATGAGTTTAGATAGTAAAAAGTTCACTCAGATTGATAAAATCGGGAAGTTTTAATATTCTTTTAATGTCTCTGTATAAACTGCAATATCTAGTTTCACAGAATTGTCTGCTGCAAAGTTACAAAGTTTTACCCGTTTCTCTTTCTGCAATTAAATAAAAATTGCTTCAACTTGAAAGTATTTGAGAGTATCAGAACCGTTTTTTTGTCACAATTTCGGCAATTTGATACCTTAGTATTAAATTAGAATAAAGAAATGAAAGTGGATAGTAGTTTTTAAATATTACTTTGAGAACTTTCTCTGAGATCTTTGTATTTATACGACTCTTGGTTTACAATTTCATCGTGTTAAAAAGTGCTACAAAAAAAAAATAATTTAAGCTATCTATGAAAAAAAATCGACTAATTTGTTGAAGAAAAAAATAAGACAACTAAAAAGGAAATAGAATGGCATGATCATCAATTAAGTAAATAAAACTAAAGATCATTGCAAAACAAAAATGATAATAAAAGTATTTATATGAAATGAAGTTGCATCAAAATAAACAGTAAGGATTTTACGAAACTCCGAAGAGACAAACGTAAAAATCTTCGGAAGATTTGTTTGATTGAAATATTTTTTTAACAGTTCTGTAAATATTGAGATCACTGGTTTTTATATCTTTGAGTTTCAACACTTTTCCTTCTATAAAATTAATTTTAAGGATACACGCCGATGGCTTCGATCGACTAACAATTTTAACACTCTTTTGCCAACGTCTTTATCAAAATATGTATAAAGTTACCATTGATAAATTTAAATAATTTATTAGTTTCATCTGTTATTTCGTTGTTTTTTGACAACACAAGACGTTTGTTAAATGAAATTTGCTCCGTTATGTTAATGAAAACTAATTAGTTTGAATAAACTTTTTAATTGCTATTTTGATATTGATGTTAATTTAGTTAAACTTCTAAGGGCCAGTTTTTCAATCGTAGATATACTTAGAATATACTTGGTATAACGTTATTCTCCGAATATCTCCGAAAATTGAGTTTTTCAATAGTGGTATTACTTAGATCTTAGTATAAACTCTGGGATAACTATATACTATCAAAATTGAGTAGATATACTCCGAATAACCTCAAAATAGTTGTATTTTTGACATTTCTTGATTAATTGCGAATTTCGATTGTATTATATTTTTGGTCTGTGTATTATATTTAGGGGAAAGAAGGGTAAGACCGGGTAGCTAACACTTTTCGGCATGTTGAAGCCAAATTACTTCAACTAGAGCTTGCTTGATAGAACGACCTGACGTATTGTTTATCGTATCACAATATAATGTTTCAGAAAAGTCATAGATTCATTACTTTTTCCAGAAAAATATGTTTTTCTCAAAATGTCAAATCACCGATGGGGTAAGATCGGGTGCACATATTAACTTTATGGAAAACTATAAAAACTACATTTTAATTCAGAAAACTTTAATTTTAACAAAAAATATTAATCTTACGAACAAAAATCACATTGAAAGAAGGTATCTTCTTCGCCCGCTCCACTGCAGCCGAGGGGTAAACCGCTGGTGAATTTTGGTGTACAAGCTTGCGGTATTAGCAGGAATTAGTGGGTATTACGGGGAATTACCGTGTATTACACAAGTATTACTGTGTATTACTAGGAATTACCGTGTATTACCAGGAATTAGTGGGAATTTTATGGGTATTATGTGGTATTACTTGTATACTAGTTGCTGCGCAAATACATAAACAGCACATGCGCCATAGAAGGTAAGTGGAAAAATTTCAAAGAGACAATATTGAAACTGGCAAGACAAACATGCGGATATAGTAGAAGTAGTAAGACCAAGAACCAAGAAACAAACAAGCTGATGAAGCGAAAATATAAAGAAAGAAATAAAAGAAAAGAAAAGATTGTGGAAAAATTATTTGCAAAGTAGAAGTCAACAAACATATGGCATATATAAAATACAAAGAATCAAAGTTAAAGAAATGGTCAAAGAGGCAAAAAAAGAGGAATGGGAAGAGTTTGCAAGAAAAACGCAGGAAAATAGTTAAGGAAACAAGAAGCAATTCTACAGAACATTGAGAAACATAAAAAAACAAACAGAGTGAATCTTAATCAAATAAAAGATCAACAAGGCAATATCATAACAGATGAAGAAAAAATTATCGGGCGATGGCAAGAATATTTCACAGGAGAAATGGGATAGACAACATAACCGAATCAGATATAACTGGAATACAAATGAAAGAACTTGAGGAAGCTTTGAGGAAAATTAAAGTAAGTAAAGCACCAGGATGTGACCAGCTAGTTTCAGAATTACTAAAATACCTAGGACCAAAAGAAAATAAAGAATTGCTGGAAATATTAAATATGGCATGGAAAAAAAAACTTCGGATTGGAACATCGCAACAATCTTGCCAATAGATAAGAAGGGAGATACTAGGGTATGCGAAAATTATACAGGAATATCTCTCTTATGCGCAGGACTAAAAATATACGAAATAGTAATAGAGAGTATAGTCGTTGTCAAGAAAATTAGTTGATTTGTTAATGGCTAAAAAAGTGCACCCTATTATTAGGGGCAATAAACAACCACAGATTATCGATAAGGGCCGGACTAAAAAATATATATTTAGTGTAGTTACTATTGTTATTTAAAAAGGATTGCTGTTCTAAGTAACACAAGACTTTAATGATATGTCGTATGTTATGTTTATATATGGGTTTTGAAATTTCTATAAGTTTTACCTACGTATGTTTTAGGGCAATCACGACAGTTAAGTTTGTAAACACCAGATTTCTGTGATTTATTAATTTTGGATTTGTTGTTTTTAATGTGTGAGCTTAGATTATTATTCGTTCTAAAAGAAACTGTTAAGTTATAAACTTATATATACTTATATAAATTTTTTATTTAACGTAGTTAGGGATATCCATCAAGTATTATAACAGCCAATTCAATCATAAATTTCTCCAAATTAATACTAAATCAACCAAAAATTAATAGATATAAACTTTCACAGTCCTTTAAGTAATATTTTCATAGATAAGGTTGAAAAGGCTGTATATAGCTGCTGTTTATTGCCTATCACAATAGGGTGCACTTTCTTGCCATTAACTCTGAACCAATTATCTTAAAAAATACTATAAGTTACATAAGATGATAGAACCAAGACTAGCAGATGCACAAAGTGGATTTAGACCAGCGCACAGTGTACAAGATCACAATGTTACTTTGCAACAAATAATAGAAAAATCTATAGTCAAAAATAAATAAATAAACTTAGCATTCCTAGACATGAAAAAGGCGTTTGATATGGTGGACGGGGCAGGAATCTGGAAGATACTAAAGAACAAGAATATAGATAAAGAGCTGCTTAAAGTGATATATAGTCTCTATGAAAATACAAATAACCAAGTAAGAATAAGAAATAAAACATCAAAAATCTTTAAAAACAAGAAAGGAGTCAGACAGGGTGGTGTATTGAGCCCACTATTGTTTATAAGCGTGATGGACGAGGTAATAAAAGCTTGCTGGCCAAAAACTAAAAAATATATTGTGGGATATAGAAACATGCAAGTAGTGAAAATAGAAGCATGCGTATTTGTAGATGATAAAGTGCTTATAGCAAAAACAGAAAAAGAACTACAAGAGTACATGATAATATGGACAGAAGAACTAAACACGTACAACTTAAGAGTAAATACCGAGAAAACTAAAGTGATGGTGATGGTGGCAAAAAAAAGAAAACAAAAACAAACATTAACATTGAACGAAATAGAATCGAACAGGTAGAAATATACAAGTATTTCGGAATAAATTTGAATAATAAAGGGACACAAGAAGACGAGATTGGCGCCAGAATAAATTCAGCAACAAGACTATATCATGCACTATACAAAAACTTCTTGAATTAAAAAGAAATAACAACAAAAACAAAAATGATCGTATATCAAACAGTGTACCAACCAGTATTAATCTACGGAGCAGAAAACTGGTACTCGACGAAAGACAAACAAAACGACTTCAAACAAGTGAAATGAAATATTTAAGAAAAGTGCTGGGTGCTAGAAGAACAGATAAAAGAAGAAACGAAGACATTAGAAAAGAATTAGAAACGAAATCAATAAAGGATAAAGTAGAAGAAAAGAAAATGAAATGGTGTGGACACATGATCAGAATGAACGAAACTAGACAAGTGAAGAAGATATGGGAGGCGAGAAAAATAGGGAAAAACAGGAGGGAACGACCAAGAAAAACATGGAACAATAGCATAAGTGAGATTCTAGAAGAAAGGGGGAAGATGTGGAGTGAGGCGAAGGAACTGGCTAGAGACAGAAAAGAGTGGCGTCAATTTGTAAATTAAAAAATTAAGACAGCTTGTACACCTCGACACCTCCGGGTATAAGAGGTTTTCGATTATGTATGTATGTATCTTTGATAATGAGTGGTAATTTGCTAATTTCACTGGATGAAATCTATATTCTTAACATATAAAACTAGAATATCAACGCAAATAGGCAAGGAATTACTAATTATTATTGTGAATTACTTGGTATTACAATGGAATTAGGGGTATTGCCGGGGAATTAGTGGTATTACTGGGGAATTAGTGGTATTACAGGGGAATTACTAGGTATTACTAAGGAATTACCAGTAATACACAGGTATTACTGTGTATTACTCTATGAAAGTGGAATTAGTGTACAAAATTTTACCAGCGGTTTACCCCTCGACTGCAGCCTTCGTGAGCCCAGTCAAAACACTTTCCACATTGGATCCATCCTTCTCCTTGTTTTGAGTTAGAAAAAGATTCGTTGCAGTATAAACAATGATCGTCGGACTTGTTATCCTCCCCATCGGAAGAATCATCAGACGAGATCGAGGTAGAGGTTGCAAGAATTTTTGAGGAGACTTTTTTCTTTTTCTGAGCCTTGGTACGCTTGTGTTTTTGATTGTTTGGTTTCGATGTTGTCTGCTTATTTGGTTTATTTGAGTCATCAATAACCAATTTTCTTTTCTGTGACGTTATTTTTCTTTCATTTTCTTTTTTCTTTTCCTTTAACTGAGATTCGAGTTCTGTTTTATATGGTGAAGAAGTTAATATTGCACATTTCCCTTTTCGTTTATCTGTTCTTTCTGTTTTCTTTCTTTCAGCAGAAGGTGGTCGCATCAGATGTTTGGGTGATATATCAAAAGCTGTTGATGCAGCTGGCTTTGCATCCGTAAAAATTTGTGGTTCTAAACTTTTAGAACAGCAGGGTTCATTTGGAAATGGTTCGTCAATATTGGTTTGTATTGGTTCGTTAATCTCAACTACCGTTTCACACGTTGTTTGTGCAGGTTTTTCTTCTGTTGCTGGGTCCACTTGTAGAACAACATCTGCTTCTGCCTGTGGGGGTGGGTCTCCTTCTTGAACTGCATTTGTCTCTACCGAAACAGGTCTATCTGTGGTTGTTGAGGGAGCAAACAGGTGATCAGGAAAAATATTTCGGTTTAAAGGATATATTCCTGTTTGCTTGAATCCATTTACTGCCGTCCGCATTCCTGCTGCCTTAAGGAAAGCTGCACCATACAGTTTAGCTACTTGTTGAATTGTAACAGCTCTACCAGGATGTGTTGCAAGCCACTGGCGCACCTCCTGTTGATAATAGGTGCTCAATGGAGCCATGAAGGTCACGTCTAGCGGCTGGAGTCGACGAGAACAATGTGGTGGCAAGCACAACAACACAACATTCTTTTCTCTGGCCATATTAATAAGTTCGAGACTCTTTGTGTGGGTAGTATGACCGTCCAAAATCAGAAGGACTGGTTTTTCAGACGTTGGTTTAGAAAACTCAATAAATCTTCGAATCCAATACACGAAAATGTCTGTTTGCATCCATCCAGAAGGGTGATATTGAGCGAAACTTCCCGGTGGTGCATCGTCAAGCAGCGCGGGATTTTCTCTCTTTCGAGGAAAAACAAACATTTTTGGCATAAAATTTCCGGCCGCATTCATGCAAGTTTCAGCAGTAACCAAAACGCCTCGTTCGGCTGATACCAATGCTCCAACCTGTTTTTTTCCTCGTGAAGCTAGGATTTTGGATGGTTTGTTGGGAACTGTGGTTATTCCCGTCTCATCGACGTTATAAATATCACTAGGAGAAAAATTGTGTTTTTTATACAAACCCTCCAACAGATCGAAAAATTTATAAACAGCTTGTTTATTGAATCCCATGGCCCTTGCTATTGAAGTGTTTTCTGGAAATCGAAGAGAAATATTGTTCTTATGCCTCTTTAAAAAACCATATAACCAGTCTTTTCCGGCCATCTTAGTTTCTTCATTGAATTTGTGTTTCAAATTATTTTTAGTTGCAAGATCAAACGCTAATCTTCTGACATCACTCAAAGTTAAACCAAACAATCTACTCTCTAACAGCAATATGTGCTCTAGAAATTCTTTTTCTTGCTCTTCAGAAAATATCGTCGTACAAGGTCCCAAGCTACCTTTTCTAGCGGCTTGGCTAGAAGTTAGTTGATTTGTTCTAGCCTTTTTTACTCGATCTTCTAAAGTAGACTGCGGAACATTGAAGGCTTTTGAGGCTTTTAGGTATCCCATGCGTCCAGACAATACTTCCTCTATAGCGCCTTCCATACTTTCCTGGCTCCAGGATTGCCGATTTGTCTTTCTCTCGTAAGTTCTAGGCATATTGTCTCTGTAAAAATAGAATAATGGATTAAAATCGGAAATAATGGGGTAAGATCGGGTAGTACCCGATTTCGCCCCACTCGGACTACCCGGTCTTGCCCCTAGTACAGAATTTAAGAAAATGCTCTAAAACCACTCTGATATTTAAATTATTCCTTCATTCTTATGCATATATTGAACCTTATTTATCATATAATAGGTGATACTGAAGCAAGTTTTCATAACTATAAATGCCAATAAGTAATGATCCTTCAAATTGCAAGCAACATTAGAGAAGCGACATGCAAAAACAAACTTACCTCAACTGACAACGTACGTTCTCCAGCATCGACTCGATACTACTGCCGCTAAGTCATCTCAGCTTACGGAATGTATTTCACGTTCTGTGCTCCAGGTGGCATTAGTAGTAGCAGCACAGTCAAGGTACCCGATCTCACCCCACTACCCGGTCTTACCCTTCTTTCCCCTACTTGTTATTTATATTGTGGTGAATGTAAATATGAATTTGGAAGATCTACCGATCTACGATTCTGATGAATTAGATTCAGATTTTGAAGAAACAGTAACTGCTGTAGAGTGATTCGTGCCGCGCCGGCGTAAGGCTGGCATTATCATGAATTAGAAAAAGTTATTTTTAATAAACATATGCATCAACAAAATCTTAGAGAATTTTATCAAAGTACCCGGCAACAGTTAAAGAGCTGCTAGGAAGAATATAGATTTAGTATATTAGCCACCACGGATATTCTGACCTATACTGTTGAACTGAAGGCACATTATGAAAACACTCTTGTTAACATACTCTCTCACGACTGTCTGGATACTGCAGGCTAATGGACTGATCGGTAAACCAAACGCACCCCATTCATTTTCACCCCAGTCGTCATGATTTCTGGTTAACTGAAGTCGCGAAATATGATAACAGAGTGGTAAAATTGTCTTCTGCAAGTCTTCGTCTAACTGCCCTTTTAGCTAAGGTTGGCTTACCGGACGTAATGAAGTCAATTCCTTATTTTAACAACTGCAGCATTATAATTTCGAAGACTTTGTATGAGATAAAGCGATTATCACGAACGCTAGTTCTTCGTCGGCGACGGTGAAGTACAAAATTAACCAAAAAGATAAAGAAGATTAATTTCTTAAATGCGAACTAAGAGTATCACATAAGGTAAGATAAAAATAAAAATGACAAAATAGAAAAAAAAAGCTGGGAAGATCCGTTTGAAATTTTATATAAAGGACCTTACAGTACAGGTTTATAAAAGAAAGTTGTGTTAATTATACTATTTATAACTCAAGAAAGGCTGAACCGATTTGGCTGAAAATTGGTGGAGAAGTAGCTTAGAACCAAGAGACGGACATTTGATACTTTTTATCCCATTTCTATAAAATTCCAATACAAATTATTTATTTATTATATAGTTCAGTAATTTCCTGGCAATGTAAGTTAATTTATTTGGATATCTAGGTTACAGATACCTGGTAGAAAACCGAGAACGAAAGTAAAATGGAAAATAGGAAAAAAACAAAAAAAGGGGGAAAAAGAAAACTAAGAAAATAGTTAATATCTTAATATCTCAAATATAAACGAGCAATTCGAACTTAATTTAGTACTATGGCGGTACTGTAAGGTGGCGCAGTTTATAACTCATATACTTAAACGAGCAAATCTTACTTAATCAAGTACTATGTCGCCACCGTAAGGTGGAGTAGTTGATATCTCATATATTTAAACAAGCAAAACTAAATTAATTAAGTACTACGACGTTACCGGAAGGTGGCGCAGTTAATATCTAATATATTTAATCTATAAATTACAAAATGCAACAAAAAAAAATAGTGGAAATATGGAAACTAACGTAAAAATAGCAAAACAAAAAAAAAACATTTAAAACATTACTGGCCAGTGGCCATCCATCAGGCTTTAGTTTTTACTAACGAGAACACTTTAAAATTTAATGAGTTTGTCATTATGTCAGACTCTCTAAGAAATATTACAAAACATATCCATACTAATAGCCTTATGGTCAAAATTCTTGAGGAGCTGTTACAATTGAAAGAAAAAAAGATCTCGATCTATTTTATGTGGGTTAAAGGACATTCCCACATTCCTGGGAATGAAAAAGTTGACCAATTGGCTAAAGAAGCCATCTCATCTGGTGCAGAATTTAATTGGTTACCATGAAGAGATACTGTTGCAGAAAGGAAGAAAGTCTTGAAACAAAATTGGGAAATAGAATGGTTGCGCTTTTGTAACAGGAGCCACAACTCATATTGTAAGATTCATCCAATCCTCCCTGTTTCTTCATTAGATGAGAGATGGCACCAAAACAGGTGAATAAATCTCCTGTACTTTAGATGCCTTGTAGGTCATGCAACAGTTCGCTCCTATTTATCTAAAGTCAGATTAAGTGATACTGCATTTTGTGATTGTAATGGAGATTATGATGATTTAAATCACTGGATGTTTAGTTGTGCTCACAATAGGGTGGCTACGAATTATTTGATTAATTCTTTAATAAATGAACATACAACTTTGCCTTAGAATCATATTTCATTGCTCTACTTGGCACGTCGAAATTTAAAAGTTCGTAATAGTTTTTAAAATTTGAAAGGACGTTTGAAATGTGTATGTGAAGAAAGTTTTGTAAACCTGTTGTCATTCCGTATGTGTAATCACCTTACTTTCCGTTGCCTGTCTCGTTTGTGTACTTTAAGTCGCTACGAAGGGCACCTTAGCGTGAAGTTTTGTATTCCTGTTTATCCCGCTGTACCTCTTCTTATCTTTTCTTTGTCGTATTATAGGGCTATGTATGAGAAAGAGATAGAAAGAATGCTGCTGACGAGAATAATAATAATTAAAACAAATTAAAAAATAATTTAAAAAAAGGGTGGCAAAATCGTAAATATTAAAAAAAAACGGTAAATGAGACAAAGAGAGCGATATGATGTATGTCGATTTAACTAGATTTGTGTAAAAATTACATTAATAGGTTTATTAGTCTACATCCATTTAAATTTGAAAAATTTTTCGTCAGGATGATTAATCTTGCGCATACGCGTAAATTCGTTTATATAAAAAAAAATGTGAGCCGTCACGGGACGCCTGGCAGATGTGAAACATCGACATTATTGTGTAAAAGTAATATGCAGAAAAGAACAGATTGTGATAGGAACTAAATAATCTAAATATGTCATAATGATAAAATAAAATATTACGATTTTTTCCAGATAACGATGACTATTTATTGAATAAATTTAAAAAGTGATTTCGTTTAGCTTTTTATTTAATTGCCTTAAATTCAATAATCTTAAAAAAGGAAATTATTAAAACACAAATTTATATAGAAGTACGTTACTATATTAATATAATTGTAGTTACTTCATAATTTTAGTACAAACAAAAAGCGATAGTAAATAAAAAAATAGGAAAATGATGAATTTAACTATAAATACAACTTTATCGTTGAATAACTTTTAAACGGTATTTAAATGGGAAATGTATTATGATTTAGGCACGGGTTAATGTGAATATTAAGGGCTGGTTTGGGTCTGATAATTTTTGTTAGGTCATAATCTAAAAATTTGATGATGGATGTTTGGAGAACAAAACCAAATTTGGGAAATAACGGACACCCTAATGTATATAGAGTAGGTAGGTACTCACTCATTTTTATTCAATATTTTTTCATCACTTTCTTTATTAACACTTTGTTTATTCATATTTAAAACTTATACACAAATTTTACGCGGACAACTACATGACAACTATTTACCAACAATCAATTTTGATTGACTAGCTGTCAATTTTACAGGTCAGCAAAATATGTAGGTATATTATGTTGCCTATACAAACAAACATTTTTAGATATATAGAATAGATAGTAGGCGGAATCGAGTTAGGTTTTTATGAAACAATTCATACCCTGTCCCGCCAAATTTTTGAATCAATGAGCTTCTTCCCCCTATTGTTGGCGCGCCACCGTCGCGTCGCTCAAAACATGAGACCAATTTCATATAAGGTATCAGTACATCTCTTTATTATATATTATCGATGCGTTAGGTTTTTTACGTCATACGAATCATACGTCACCGTCGCCACGCGAGAAATCTGATTCACGTACGGCTATAGATGTTTCACATCAATAACTTTTTCCGTTTTGAACATTCATAGTAGCAAGCTACATATCTGATATCCATTGGTTTTCAACAACAGTGCCATCGAATTTACAAAGCTACGTAACGTTATAACATTTTTAGATCTACGTGTAAATATAGGCTTTATTCATAATTAGATTTTCTTCTAGCGATACAAAATAGTTTGCAATTTTAGATTGGATTCAATTCGTTGAGTTTTGCAGAAGCGAAGTTAGATTTATGAATTGTATTCGAATATTACTTTTATGTAGAATATATTTAGAAATGATAAACGTGAATGAAGAGAGAATTTACTTGTTTATTTAAAATCGCAAAAAAATATACCAGGATTTTCATTATTGAAATTTTAAAAAGTACACAAACAAGACTATATTAAATGACATAAAGGAGAAATAGAAAAAAATGTCGCATCCAGCAAAACTCGAACTCAGGAATAGGATCTTTGCCTCTACGCGGCAACGCAATTAGCACTTAGCACTTAGCTAAAACTGTGATTATTTACTTTTTTTGGTTGTTAAATTGTACACATGTAACACTTAGTCACTTTCTCTTTAAGCACATATAACATGATATTAATAAGAGAGATTTTGTCAAATTGACAATTGAAACATCAAACTCTAAGTCACTTTTTTGTGCTTGGTCTTATATTTTTATTCGGTTAGGAGACCGCAACCATGGATTTTTAATAAACAATTATTTTTTTGCACGATAGAACGATTTTGCTTAGTTACCGCGTTTGTTGCCTGATCAGTATGTTGTGTTTACTGAAACAGAACGGTAAGTAATTTACTTACCGTTCTAGAACGGTAAGTAAATAATTGCATAATATGTGATGTATACAGAGCACTTTTGACATTTTAACGTTATTAAAATGTCAAAAGTGCTCTGTCTAATGTCTAATACGGAAAAATATTTCTATCGTGCAAAAAACGTTATAAGCATCACGAACGTTAAGGATTACCGATCTCTGACAAAAATTGGAATCGTCGCTCCGCTACACTCCAAACAATTGTCTTCGATCGATAAAATGTCCGTACCGTTCTTGATACTTAATATACTATTTTTGAGATATCTCTGATGGGATTTTTAAAATTTTAGTAAGTGTCACATGTGATATAAGTTGAATTAACTACCAAAATCATCTTTCTTTATTCAAAAATATTTGCAGTTGCGGTTGGAATATAGGTAAAATAGATTAATTTTTTTGGCACTTAACGAAAAGTTTACTACCTGTAGTTAACCATAAGCATGTTAATTACATTTTCCTTAAGAAATCACTACTGATTTTCAGATTGCAAAGCAAGAAATTATTCAACCCACATCAGGTTTATTTTATAAGAAATTTTGTCTTGTTAATAGTAATTTTACAAAAAGTGTTACTTTTAGACCTTAAAGTAAATTCAGTGAGTGGGTGCTTATATTGCGGCTTTTTTTAAAGCAACATTTAAGGTAGTTAACAACTATTTTTGGAACGAAGTTCCTTACGGCAGGCTTGGAGGAGATAGGGATTTTGCTGCGCGAGCGAACTGAAAAAAATGCAATAGTAAAACCGTAAGAAATAGTCATATATAATACAACAAGAGAGTGAGAATAAATTGCCATTTGGCAACAAGTTTTCAAACAATCTGTCAAATTATTTTCTAATTAATGGAACTCTCGAGTTATATTTGACAAGATTATTTTTTGATTCACAAACTGACTTTCACCCATTTCGCGTTGGCACAATTAAGTAATTATTTTGACAAGTATTTGACAGTTGCTAGGCAAATAAAAGCTACAGTGATTATTCCCGACAATAATCACAAGAGATTTATTCCCACTATAATAATGACATAATTGGTTGAAACTTACCCTTGTGACAAATAAAGAAAGACTTCATTGGTTAAGAAACGTCAAAAAATAATCCGTGGAATAAAACCGTTAAATGAGACGTGCGCAGGCGCTACAGTCGTATACACAAGCAACTAGTGAATACCTTACTTTTTCTCCCTCTTTCTTTTCGTTCTCTCATCCCTTCTCTCTCTATTACCACTACACCCCGCCAATGCATAGTATATACTCATGAATTCATGGTCAAGCACGTGGCGAATACTCACATTATAGATACATTTTAATCGTGAGTATCCACGTTTATTTTGCAAATTGTGTCGATTCTACATTAGCCGAAGGAACTTCGTTCTTACCTAGTGTCCCACGACACCATTATCTTTTTTTATTTATCCGATTTGTTGGAACTGTGACACTATTTCTCTGTATTAGTAAAATAGAAATGCTACGTGTTTATTTCAACGAGTCATTGTTAAAAGTTAAGAAGTACTATAGAATTTATACCTATGCATTATATACACGAGTTTTGAAAAACCGTTAAAATTTTACCGTTACGGTTATCCGATCTGGAACCAAAATCAATAGTGATCTTCCTCATGACATAAATCAAAGGTTTTTCCTATGACATGAAGATTCTAAATACCAAATTTTATGACTCTGTGACCTTCTTTGTATGAGTTATAGCGCTCACATACGCAGAGACACATAAGTCGATCTTTATTTTAAGTTTATTTTTAACAGCTGTAGAAGATATTTTTAATAATAATAATTTGAATTTTTCGCTTGTTTTTAAAAAACAAAAAAAAATCTTAATTATAAGCGGCGTCCTGAATAAAAATCCTTTTAATTTTTAACATTCTCACTGATGTATGTCTCTTAATTCATATTAATTTTAATATTACTTGATGTTAAATTATATCTTAGAACCCACACCTCGCTCTCCTTTTTCACTTATATATTTATGTATTTTTTTTTTTTTTTTTGGTATAGTCGGTGAAAAAAATTTTATATTCTTCAAGTTAGTACGTAATAACTTTCAGCGGTTTATTTGAATAAAATGTTAATACGAGAAAAGAGCAAAAGATTATTTTCGTGCGTGACCTTTCAATACAATTCTATTAACCTTTAATTCCCAGTTCACCACACCTATTCCTTTATTGTGTACGGATCACCATCTATATCTTTAGGGTAAGATCCCTTCTTATAATTCTTACTGCTTTATACTTACGACAATAGTGACCAAAAAGAGGGTGAAAACTGCTTATTTACTTCCATATGCCATCCTTCATTACCTACCCTGTAAATCACGGTCTACTATCCATCTTAGAGGAGACTCAATGTTGCCAAGATATTTAAAAAAAATTATGAATATAGAAAAAACATTATTGAAAATAGAAATAAATAAAAACTATTTGGCACATATGCTAAATTTAAAGTTGATCTGTTATTTTGAATAGCGAAAAATTAATTTGTGAGTTTCCTTTAAATATATAGTCGTTTATATAAATAGTGTAAGGTGACTTTTTGATGATATTTTACTGGAATCATATCCTTTTATGTATTAATTGGAATGTAGTAACATAATAATACAAACAGATTTTTAGGTATAAACAAGAGTAAATTTAAATTTAAAAATACTTGCAAATTCATTTATAATTACTTTCAATCACTTGCCATAACTTGTGATCAATTAAAATAATTTGTGATCTCTTTCATGTTTACAATAACTAGCAATCACTTAAAATCATTTGCAATCACTTGTGACAAATTAAAATTATTCGTAATCACAAAAAAACAGTTGTGATTACTTGTAATCACAAGCATTCACTTGTAATCATTTTCAATTAAATGTGATCACTTGCGTTTAATTGTAATAACTTGTGATCACCTACATGTTTGCCAATCACTTGTAACCGTTGCAATCACTTGTAATCAATTTCAATAACTTGTGATCTCTATCAATTACTTCTGATTACTTGAAATTAGTTTTAATCGTTAGTACTAATTTCTTATCAGGTATAGTTAATTATGAATAGTTGGAATCAGTTGTGTTTACCTAAAATCAGTTGTGGTCACTCACTTCTAATTACTTGCATTTACTTGTATTTACTTTTAATCATTTGTGATCAATTTAAATTACTTGAGATCTTTAGTCACTTCTGATCAGATGTAGTCACTAATGATTAGTTGTGATCATCCAAAATCAGTTGTGATCACTCACTTGTGCTTACTTTCAATCACAAGCATTCACTTGTAACCACTTTCAATCACTTGTTATTAAATGCAATAACTTGTGGTCACTTTCAATTACTTGTAATCACTTGAAATTAGTTGTAATCTTTAGTAATTACTTCTGATCGGATGTAGTCACCTATGATCAGTTGATCTCTTACTTATAATTAATTGCAATCACAAGCATTCACTTGTAATTACTTTTAATCACTTGTGATCACTTGCAATCATTTGTGATCAATGGCCATAACAATAACTTGTGATCACTTTCAATTACCTGAAAATACTTATTATATTCAGTAATCACTTCTGATCGGGTGTAGTGACTTATGATTAATTGAAATTGTTGTGATCACCTAAAATTAGTTGTGTTCTCTGATTTGTGATTACCTGTAATCACAAGCATTCACTTGTGATCACTTTCAGTCACATGTAATCTTTAGTACTCCTCTCTGATACCAACCAATTAAAAAAAATTTCATTTAAACTATTAACAACAGCAAATATAATAACAGGAATTAAAAACTTTAATCCATAAAATTGAACAGATAAGATTGTAAATAGAAAGCCCAAAAACAGATGTTAACCATAATCTTTCACACATAACGAGTTATTAGATACCATAATACCAAGTAAAAATTATATTTTAATTTATCTGTGCCAAATACCTACCAAATACACTGGCAACAATGCAATGTAGAAAACCACAGAATTCAATTTCCACCGATAAATTCCCGTTGAGACTAGGGTAGGTCACTGATCAACACAAAATTAGTTTTCCAAGATGGCCAGGGGCCAATATTCAATTAACTGCATCATCCCACGAAATAGAAATATCTATTCTATTCTACTCACAAAATTGGGATCAAGGTTGATGTTGAAGCGATGAAGTTGACCCATCACGTAAAAAAAGATTACGACATTTTGTTTAGCTGACATCAAAAGGACAATACCGCACTAAATGCAGACAAAAAATAACTATTCCAGTAACAATAATGTAATTACAGGTTAAAAACTCAAATGGGAACGATTTTATCAACACTATGTTGAGTAAAGAATTCATTTTAAGTGTTTCTTTCGTTATTTTCGATTGTTCGTATTTATATGATAACTTAATTTATTGAACACCGCAACATTAGAAAAATATTCTAAAAATTGACATTATTGTGTAAAAATAAATTACCATTTTTCATATTTCCTGCAATGTAACTGTACATTGCCGTTTAAAATTAAAACAATTTTCTTTTTTCTGGTTTGTTAACTTTAAAAAACTATCAAAGTTTATATAGATTTAAGTGTGCAGTTATAGTTTAACTAATATTAATGTGAAAACATAACCACGCCCTTTAACCCCAACAAAGGAACCGACTTTCGAATCTAGGTTGTCAGATATATTTGCGAATATTCCTAAGTTTATATTTTTTGAAAATTTTCTCTCTACTTTACTGTTTAATTGTTCGTCAATGACTCTTAGAAAGATAATATAAAAATATTCTTACAAAATATATACTTAAATTAATTAACTAGGTTCTTCATATTTAAACAGTTTTCACTTCTAATGATATCAATTTTGTATATATTACTTATACTTAAAGAAATTTTTAAATACCGGCAACATTGTGTATGTACTGTCCGGATTTTCAAGTCGGTTCGTAACGCATTGATCTTAACGCAAACAAATGCCGACGGTGCGCTGTTTATCAAACGAAACTTCAAAGAGGAAAATTGCAAAATGCGACAACAGTCAAATACCGCCAATTGTCTTCTTCCCCATTACAGTACACAGTAGCGTGATTGATTTTTATTGATTTTTTATATTAGATATATTATATATTACGGTGGCTTGATAGTACTTAATATAGTAAGAATTTCTGGTTTAAATATATAAGATAATAACTACGCCACCTTACGGTGGCGTTATATTATTTGATTTAGAAAGGTATTTTTTTTAGACTTTATTTTTTTCGCATTTTTTCTGTTTTTAATTTTCCACTTTCTCTTAGTTTTTCGTTTATTTATTTATTTATTTATTTATTTATGAATCGAAATTCAACACTATCTATTGGGTTTTCTTACAATTCAGTAATTGTTATGGACAATGTGTCGTATCATTTCCGCATATTAAACAAAATACCTAATAACACAAAAAAAGAATGAAATTTTAAGACTTATGGCAATCAAAAATATCGATGTTCCTAAAAAGGTTCCAGTAAAGAAGGAATTAATAAGAATGATCAAAAGTCAGAATTTTAAAAATGAATACGTCATTGACACCATTTGCAGCAGACATGGTCATACCCTTTTGCGTTTACCTCCTTACTACTGTATTTTTAATCCAATCGAAATGGTTTGGAGTACTGTAAAGAAACGTTTACGAAAATATAATCAGTCACCAACCTTAAGCACAGTTGTTCTTGATAATATTCGAGAGGTAATTAGTGGCTTTAATAGCGATGTATGGAAAAATTGCGAAACACATGTTATAAAAATAGAAAAGGAATATCCTGTTTTACCGCCAATAGCACCATTAGTAATTCAACCTGGAAACGATTCTACTTCAGAAGACTCTGACAATTCTTGTTAGTCATTCCAACCAATTTCCTTTACAGCTATCGTGATGTATCTTGAAAACTTGTTTTCAAAAACAAACTAATTTTATATTCTTACTAACATACCCAACCCTTTCCTTTCCAGGCAAGGAAGGCTCATCCCTCCTCGTGTTCCTTGCTGGACAGACATTCTTTTAAGATTGTCAGACAAAATGAGTATTATTTGTACACAATTGTTTTAAAATCTTATGAGTTATGTACTATTTGAATAATGAGTCAAATGTTCTTATTAATAACTAAAATTAACAAGTTTTAATTTGAAAGAAATAATTTGTTATTTGACAATTTTCAAATTGATACAAAATTTACAAATATACAAAAACCGTTTTTCTTTTGAAATTTAAAACAAAAATTAATAAAAATTTATGAACCCTTTTTATTTAATTCCACGCCAATGGTCGGAAATGTCATCAAAGGCACTTAAAAACCGCCAAAGAGCACAAAATTTCACATTTAGATTGGATAAACTATAGCTAGTGCTGTTTTATATAGAACTAAAAAACGGGGTGAATTGCGATAAAAGCGAAGAACAGAGAACATTGAAAATGTCCAACAACATGTAACCTTTAAAGCTGTAACAATGGATTATTTAAAGAATTTAACAACACACAACATTACCACTAACGATATTTATTACAAACGGCCATTGACGTTCGTAAGCTTTGACATAAACATCCTTTAATCAGGACAGTCCATTTTTTATACATACCCTTAAACTGAGTCAGATGATGTTATATCCCTTTTAAACCATCTGTGCTTTGATTTTCTTAAAGCAGAAGTACGATATTGAAAGATCTTATACCCTTCTAAGATTGCTATATTTCTTGGTACATAAAATAAAGCGCTTTGATTGTGTGATAGCTACATTTCCTGTAATAGGACATTCCTATCTTGAATGTGACAAGAACTTTGGTCTAAGTAGCCAGAAAAAGCTCCTGTTCCACAGCCACGGGAAGTTTTTAAAAACACCAGATATAAACCAAGGCCTTTAGAGTAGTAGAAGGTAAACAACAATTGTTTTTCGGCTGGACAGTGTGTCTAACACCAAGTTACAAAAAGAAGTGTTCATTTTCAACAAGACCGCTAAGAGAAACTTGCATGAGCCAATAATAAAAGAAACTAGAGAAAATTATAACAGGCGAGAGAAAAGCTCTATTATTGCGAAGCCAAACTTGACATGGAACTGAACACTAAAATTGTTGTATAAACAAGTTATTCCGGTGCCAAAGAAAAAATACCTACAGCTACAGGAGCTCAAGAAATTTGTTGCTGAAGAACATCAAAATTACTACTTGGAGCTGTCGACCATAAAAGATAACAACAGAAGTGATTTTGAGTTTACTGATCTATTTTGGCCAAAACATTTTTTTCTTCTTTGCAGGTAATGTAAAGAGAAATAAACTTTTTGCACGCACGTTACCTACATGCGAATACAAGCTCTAAACAAGTATATCTCGTTTAATTTTTAGTCTAGAAAAAAAAAACAAAATCTTTAGTAAACAATAGTATATTGTGTGGCAAGGGGTGAAACAAGACGATTTCTGACTAGGGCGACAGCTGTCTTCGCCCGGTCAGAAATCGTCTTTGTTTCATCCCGTGCCACACACTATATTTTTCATATCACATGCATTGAAACAGCAAGTTTTGATCCCTGTAGCCAGTTAAAGTAAGACTATTTCAAACAATATCTTGACAACGATTTGACGACAGCTGTCAGACGATTATGATTTTATTCGCTGTTGTTTATTACAAATGCGATTCTGACAGACTTAAAATAAAGACATAAATAATAAATAAATGAATGTGCCGGGCAGAAATAACGTTGTTTCTCCCCTAGGGCAGAAAAAACTGTCAGTTTCTGACTGACAGTTGCATTGGTCTGAAATTTTCATGTTTCGACTGACAAAACAGGGATCAAAACAAGGTTTTTCAATGCATGTGATATGAAAAAGTTATTATTTCTGTATTTTTTGTAGTTTTTGGGTTATTTTTGGAGGAATTTAGAAAATAACCTGTTCACTTTAAACACAGATTTTTTCAAAACTAAACCAGTTAAACTTCTAAAATGTAATATTTGTATATAAACGAAGTAAATTGTAAATGGGCAACGAATATGTTTAACCAGGGTGGTTTTGGCAAGGGTAAGTTTGTTACTTTTTGCGTCGCAAAAAATATAAGCGGACTTTGTTTTAGTTATAACTCACCCTAATTTTCGTGAAAATTACTTTTACTAGTGGTCGTTTGAACGGATTTATCAAGATCTTTAAAAAAGTTCTTATAAGTTTTGTATAAAAAACTTATCGTTTTCCGGTTATTTAACCGTTTTTGTATTCGATGAATAAACGTCTCCTTTCGAACAGTCATGTTAATATTAAGTTTGCGATAATTATAAAAAATCGAATCTCACTTTTTTATAAGCTTTATTTAATATCATGACAGTTTTCCCGATAAAATGTAAATTTTATGAGTTATTCCCGAAAATTCGTTCAAAAACATGCTTGTTTGCTGTAACTTTCAGTTACTACTTAAAAAGTAAGGACTTTTCGAAAAAACTCCAAACAACAGTTTTGTCTTAAAATTCACTATTCTAGCGATTACAATCTTTTTTTTTTTTGATAAATATGGTCCACCTCCGAGTTGGGGTGGTAACGCCCCACAGACGAAAAGCACATATTGGCATAGGGTAGATTTTGAAGTGGAGGGTATGTTGAGCTTACCTTTAAATTTTCATTCAAATCGATGCATATAAAAAAAATTGCAAGGTTTTCCAGTAATTTTACCGCCATGTGTTGGACTATAATTCTGGCACATTTTTAATAAAAATACTCATTTTTTTGACAGTTTCTTGCTTAATTACAAATTTCGGCTAGCCAACATCTTCGTCGTCTCCCAGCGACTTACGATCCTGTTTGAACCGTGCAAACAATTTGTGGACTCGACTTCGAGATAAAAAATCATCACCATAAAACTGTTTTAATAATCGATTCATTTCGGTAAATATTTTACCAAGTTTAAAACAGAACTTAATATTGGCTCTTTGTTGGATGCTCATTTTTCGACCGATGTTAAAAAGGTACTGTCCCTTTGAGCGCGATAACTCGGGGTGAAGTGGTTCGATTGTCATTTTAACTTTTTAACACAATAATAATGCAAGATGTACCTATGGAACGCTAGCCCCAATAACAGATAGCGAATATTTCTGTTAACTGACACACCTCGTAGATACTTAGTTTATTTTTAATATGTAATAACAGTAACAGGTAACTTAGATCATTTTTGATGTGAAACATCTATAGCCGCACGTGAATCAGATTTCTCGCGTGGCGACGGTGACGTATGATTCGTATGACGTAAAAAACCTAACGCATCGATAATATATAATAAAGAGATGTACTGATACCTTATATGAAATTGGTCTCATGTTTTGAGCGACGCCGACGGTGGCGCGCCAACAATAGGGGGAAGAAGCTCATCGATTCAAAAATTTGGCGGGACAGGGTATGAATTGTTTCATAAAAACCTAACTCGATTCCGCCTACTATCTATTCTATATATATAAAAATGTTTGTTTGTATAGGCAACATAATATACCTACATATTTTGCTGACCTGTAAAATTGACAGCTTGTTAATCAAAATAGATTGTTGGTGAATAGTCCCTGTAAAATTTGTGTATAAAGTGTTTGTTTTAAATATGAATAAACAAAGTGTTAATAAAGAAAGTGATGAAAAAATATTGAATAAAAATGAGTGAGTACCTACCTACTCTATATACATTAGGGTGCCCGTTATTTCCCAAATTTGGTTTTGTTCTCCAAACACCCATCAAATTTTTAGATTATGACCTAACAAAAATTATCAGACCCAAACCAGCCCTTAATATTCACATTAACCCGTGTCTAAATCATAATACATTTCTCATTTAAATACCGTTTAAAAGTTATTCAACGATAAAGTTGTATTCATAGTTAAATTCATCATTTTCCTATTTTTTATTTACTATCGCTTTTTGTTTTTACTAAAATTATGAAGTAACTACAATTATATTAATATAGCAACGTACTTCTATATAAATTTGTGTTTTAATAATTTCCTTTTTTAAGATTATTGAATTTAAGGCAATTAAATAAAAAGCTAAACGAAATCACGTTTTAAATTTATTTTCGTTCTGTAATCTCACGACATCTGTGAGCAATCTGAGAAAACGTACAATAAATATTGTGATACTATTATTTATAAGCGATAATATACTTTATTTTGTATCCAAATTTTGTATTTGTTAATTTTATTACCTATATATATGTATTTAGTTTGATATAAATAAAAATTATGGTGAAAATTACAAAAAAAAATCGTGAATTTAACTCTGATGACAAATTTATTGCAAATTTCCTACAAGAAATAGATATTTAATTATTTTTAGCTACATTTGTTTCAGTAAAAAAAAATAACGACAAAAAGTGCAAAAATGCCATGTTATTTAAATTGGAAATGTCTTATGATTTAGGCACGGGTTAATGTCGATGTTTCACATCTGTCAGGCGTCCCGTGACGGCTCACATTTTTTTTTCCTGTGTGCTCTTCATCTTCTACACTTATAATAAATCTGTTAGAGAGGTCAATTCTGTACATGTAATATACTTCCAAAATAACTATCAGGGGTTGATTAGGGATCGATACTTATGCCAAAAATGAAATCAGTAAAATTTTTGTCTGTCTGTCTGTCTGTCTGTATAACCGTTATAGAACCAAAAACTACTCAACCGATTTTAACGAAACTTGGTACAATTATTTTTCATACTCCTGAGCTGGTTATAGGATACTTTACATCACGCTACAATCAATAGAAGCAGAGCAGTGAAGGGAAATGTTGGGAAAACCACTTTTACGTTGTGGTGGGAGAATTTTTTATACAACAATCTATACGTCACGCGAACGACATCGCGGGTACATCGATATAGAACCCAAAAAAGTAGTTAGATTTTTTGTTGTACGTCTGTCTGTTTGTGCGCGCATCACATGAAAACTACTGATCCGATTCGAATGCGGTTTTCACATATGTATTTGTCTTCTTTTAACTTAACATCTGGTTTATAAAAATGTCTCCCCCACCTCTTTTACGGTGTAGGAGGGAGAAATTTTAATACAATAATTTAGACATCACGCGACGGACGTCACGGGTACATCGATATAGAACCCAAAAATGTGGTTAGATTTTTTTTGTACGTCTCCTCCCACCCCTTTAACGGGGTGAGTGAAGAAATTTTTAAGCAACAATCAACACGCCTCGCGACGTCGGGGGTACACCTAGTATGAAATAAGTGAAATAATGACACGTTTCGAAATTTTACCCAAACATTTTTCTGTTCTATCATTTCTATAAATAATTATTATACAGAAACTAAATTATCAAAATTTACCTAATTTATATAATAAAAACAATATTTGTAATATATATATTTTTACTGTATTTGCAAATTAAAAATGCTAGGATAAAATTCTAAAATAAATACCATTTTTACTGTCATTCGTATATACATATATAGATAAACACCAATTAAGTAATGTTTTGAGTAATATCTAATAATATATTCACATCAAATAAAATATAAAAACCTTGTAAACATTCATTAATTCTAATTGCATAAATAACTTCAAATATCAGCGTAAAAATTTAAATTTTTATCATGAAAAATACTGTTAACGGCTGTTTTCCTGCTATTGTAAATGCGGGTTATAAGTGTTGTGAATTTTAAAAAGTAGGTTTATTTATAATCGATATAAAAAATAGAGTTCTAGTATTGCTTTTAATCTTATTATTTTAGCTTCGGGATTGTCGGGTCTGTCATCTTGGAATTGTAAAAGACCAATTGTTTATTTTCTCCAGGTTACTAGCAGTTCTTTGGTATCCTATACTTATTATTGTTTTCATTTTCAATGAGAATTTTCGGTTTAGTGTTATATAGTCCCGCGATTTCTTAACTTTTAAATTTTTTATGAAGATGAAAGCTTGTTCAGATTTTCTGCCACCAAGCATCTTTCAGTTTTTGAAGTTATACTTCTATTTATGCACTGGATTTGTGTGGGGTTAAATGGCAAAAATCATTACATATGTAATAGTGTGAGTAAGAGAGTGACAGAAACACATATAAGGTATTAGTACATTGAAAAGAGATAGATATACAAAAAACAATCTGAGCTAACGTTTTGGAATATCATAGACGTATTACATTGTGTTTGATAGATTACTTTATAATTCTGTCACGTAAGTAAACATATAAAGTTTAGTATTTTATATTTATAATATTAATCATAATATTCAGTAATGAGTATTGTATTGTAGTCCATACTACCGTCACATGGTTGCATTATATTTTGCACTATGGGGTTTTATAAACACTTTTTTTGTACATTGATCGTTTTACTGTTTAGTTTTCGTGTTTAAAGTAAGGACACACATCAACTGGTCTTATTTTTCTAAGTATTTATTTAATTGAATACAGTTAATTTTTTACTTGCCTGTGTTTGTAGTTATTAAGTTTTATTAGTTAACAGTGATGCCATTGATGTATATTTGATGGCGCCGAGTGATGATGATATAAATGTAAAAATTACATGCGCGAGTTGTAAACGATCTCTAAAAGGCGAATTAAAATGTACCAAATGTGAAAAACAGTATCATGCTGCTTGCCTAGTTCGTCTAAGAGGCGCAAAAGTGGTTGGTCAAAATTTAATCATCTGTCCATCATGTGCTGAAACTGAAAATGATGGCGACCATGCGTCATAATATAAAATACAGTGCTATTTGTTTGGTCGAGCACTTTCTTTTAACAGAAGAGGTTCAGCATCTAAGTGTCTTTGGTTATGACCCGAGCTCTTATTTTTGTCGTGTACAGAATAAACGTGGTGGAGCTATGATTTTGGCAAAACATGGTATGGAGGTAAATCCTTTAAAAATGATCGAAAACTTATCAGTTGAACGACGAAACCCCTGGTACTTAAGACAGACCTCGTCTCCAGGAAATGTTATGCAAATTTGATACAAAATCAGTATGTACTCGGTACTAGGTGGTTTTTGAGGTCGCTGAACACGAATATCATATAATGATTTTGCTAAATCATTCGCATAAAAATTTATGAATCCGGGCAAGTGCATAGAAGTATAACTTCTGCCGGCAGTCCCACTGACTGCCACACCCTTTTTTTTAGTTCAATTTTATTTTTCTATTAAATTTCACCTGGATTCTCCTTTGGAATTTGTTATAGTCTTTATATCTTTGGTCTATTCTTAATTTTACATTGTGTTCGTTCTTTCAATAGATCTAGGACTTAGGAACACCACGGTCCGTCCCATTACGGGCCGCGTGCCGCGACCGGCCGCGACCTATTCCGTAATACTTACCGATTTCGACGAAAATTACCACAATGATACTTAAATAATACTTAAATCGCAATCCACCGTAATTGACTTTAAGAATTGTGGTAGTTGAAGAGGTCGTTAAAGGGTTTATTTTTAAGCTCCTCTGATATTTGTCCTAAATTTTAGCAATTTCGTAGAATAATCTAATTTGATGATGTATTTCCAAGACACAAGGCCAGTGTTACGGCCCGTGGTGGGACTCTTGTTTAGCAGGGCAAAGGGTATTGGCACTGATAGACGTAAATTTTTGTCGCGGCCCGTAATGGAACGGACCGTAGTGGGGCATCTCGAGATCTAGAATATCATTAGTCATCCTTTGGTTTCACTATGTATTTGAGAAAGGTTCCATTGTATTTTTGAAAACTTGTTTTAGTTTGAGCCAGTGTTTGTTGGTGTCGTCTGTGTTTATTATAATAAATCAGTAATATTCACTTCGAACAAAGTAGGTAATAGTAGAAGCGTTCTCGATTATAGCGTCCGATCGTTAAAGAAAAAAAAAGGAGCACGTTTTACACTTTGGTATTTGGGAAACGAATTTAATACATGGACACACTTGTAACAAAAAAAAATTATTGTTAAAAATAAACTAATTAAAAAGTTGGAAGATTGTTGGAAATCGTAAAAAAACGTTTATGGTACAGAAACGCACAATTTATGGGCAAAAACAACATATATAAAAATGAGAATAAGAAACGGCCCTTAAAATCATACAATTTGAAATTCAAACTTACGAATGAGGAAAGATTTGGAAAAGTCACTAACATGAATCATGTAAAAAAACAAATTGACATAAGTAACATATAAGATTGAACAAAAAAATCAACAGAATAGAGAAGAGCAAAATAGACACACTAATGACAAGATGGTATCAGAAAATAGAAACAGTCAAATTTCAAAGATTTGCATAAGAAAACACTAATAAGCACGTTTTATTATTTATTTATTGGTTCAATTTGTTAAATTTGAGTACCACTCCAACAATGCACACAGTGGTAAATAAAAACCGCAACAAGAGTATATTTTACATTCTACGCCTCTGCAAGTGCACCAATGTAATGGTAATATTAAACGGCCAATCTCTATATAATTAGACAAAAGTATGCAGTCAACTATTAGAGAAACGATCAATTTCTAAAATTACAGTTACGGATCAAATTTCATACAATATAGTTACTAATAATTTCTAGTTATAAAACGTAGAGTTTATGACTTATATCGTTGAAACGCCGCGAAGCCAGCAGCAAGGAAATAGGATCTTAAATCTAGACCAATATTTGGCTCAAGTGCATCTAATCAGGTTATTTAAATTAGGTTTTAATCTTGACAGATATGTATCTGACCCTCGAAATATATTTTTAGTTAATTCTCAAATTAAAGGTATTGAAATATACGATTTTGGATATATTTTAATGAAATTCTAGTACTTTCGATTAATAAGCTCTTTATCAACTTTTAATAGCTAGGTTGAGTAGACACCCGGTATATGGCGCTGTGTTTTGGTTTCTCGTATACTGAACATATAGCTTGTGGGCAAACCCAGTAGATGGTGCTGTTTTAATTTATAAATAAATAGAAAAATAAGAAACTGACCTAAAACGGAAAAAATGCTGAAAAAGGGAAACAAAGAAAATTTTTACTAAATTAAGGACTGTGACGCCACCTGTAAGGTAGCGCAATTAATACCTCATATATAAATATACAATTCTAAAATGAATTAAATACTGTGATGCTACCGTAACGTATCGCAGTTGAGATCTCATTTATTTAATGGATAAATTACAAACTACAAAGAAAAAGGACAAAACCAGAAAAACATTGAAAGCAATGAAAAAAAAAACGGGACAAAATTCAAAAGAATGAAAAATAAGATAACTGCAGAAAACATTATTTGAAGTTTATGGACAAAAATCTGACATCCTGTGAGAATATTTTTCATTGTAGGCAAACAAAAAATCACAGTGACTGAGCTTAGGATAAAAGTGGGACTGGGGATCACAGGAATACCTTTTTAGATTTAAATCTCTGTGTCCGTTTTTCTGAACTTTTTAAGGATGTCTTTAAGGATGGCAATTGGTCCTAGAAAATCAAATTGTTTGTGAAGGATCCTCCATTTGTCCAAAATGGCATGGATTTTTATCTGCGATTTGCTTATTCGTGCTTTCTTTGGTTGAGGACAGCTTTTAGTGTGCTTCTTCTTACTTTGGGTCTTTGTCTCAGGGTCGTATTCAAAAATCTATAATTCATTTATTAGTGGTTACAAGTTACACGGCTAAGTGAATATTGCTTATTAGCGATTTTGTCTTTTTCGGCACCATTTTTGTTGATTATCGTAGTTGAAGGTCTTTTTCAACAGTGTTTATCTTGAAACCTGTTCTCTGCGAAGTTAAAACTTGAGCTCGAGATAAACATTCACAAAATCACGTCGTTAAGGAAAAGAGTTAAAACTCGCATTGAGCTATGGCAGGGTCCTGATAGACGTGCTCTATCAAGAACAACAACACAGCGTTGATAAATCACACGTAGTATGTGAAAACTCTGTTCATTAGGACCAAAACTTCAAAAATTTCACCAATGGAGGAATCAAAATTTATACGCCACTTTAATATTTCATTTTCCATTTGTAAACGCAAACAAATCTATTTTGATTTATCAATTTATTCTTTGTTAACAAGCCATTTGAAGTTGAACTGTTAAAGTATTTTGTTAAAAGGCAAAAAACCGAATATCGTGCAGTGATAAAATTCTGTTTTCTGGAAGGTTTATCAACAACAAAATTTCATACAAAAATTGTAAAAGTGTTGCAGGAATCTGCTCTTCATTTTCAACATATGTAGATGAACCACGTAGTGGACGTCCAAAAAATTTAACATCACTACAGATCATTGAGCAAGTTTATGATTTATTATGGGTTGTTTGTAAAAAGTCAAGTTTGACTAAGCGTGAAATTGTTACTACCGTAGGCATCTCAAATGGACGATAATTTCATGTTTTACACGAAGAATTACATATAAAAAAGCTGTTCGAAAAATTACTGCATTCGTTAACAACTCAACAAAAACTTAATCGAAAACATATTCTCAGCGTGATTTATAGCGTTTTAAGCACAATAAAAGCTGTTTTTTTGCTTCGTTTTACAACTGTGGATGAGACTTGGATCTACCATCATAATCCTAAACTGAAACAAGAACGATTACAGTGGACTGAAGCTTGTTTTTCAGAATGATAGGCAAAAGAGGTTATGACATCAGCTTTTTGGGATGCAAAAGGGGTTTTATTGATTAATTATCTTTATAAAGTTAAAAAAAATTAACTGAATATTATTGGAACCTTTTGGACCAGTTGGATAAAAAAAAAGTTCGTGAAAAAATTCCCGGTTTACCGAAGAAAACAATTATTTTTCATCAAGACAATGCACGTGTTCACACAAGTTTGTTTACGATGGCTAAATTGAACGAATTAAAGTATGAATTGCTTGAACAGCCATGGTATTCACCAGATTTGGCTCCCTCTGACTATTACCTCTAGAAACTTGAAACAATTCCTTCGCGGAAAGCGTTTTTAGTCGAATGAAGAAACTACTGCTGCAGTGGAACAATATTTTGCAGAGTTTTTGGATGATAATTGGAATAAGTTTGCTCGAGCTCTAGGGAAATTCTATTAATTAAAAAAAAAAATATTAAAAAATCACATTTTTTTCATTTTTGCTTTTAAAACTATTCATCCAACCTGTAATTATAATTTTGCCTAAGTCTAGGAATACCTAATAATTAATATATTTTATACCAAACCAACATTTTTAAACTTTAAACCTAGAATTACTAAATTATAGACTACGTGCGTTACATTTATAATTGGATATAAAAAAACAAAACATAAAAACTCATATTTGCCAGTCAAATAATTTAATAATATATTGGTTGTAGATTACCGGCAAAACTATTAATTTGTACAAAGTAGATACTTCTAAAAATAAAACCTGACAAAGAGTCAAATGTCATGAATCTGAATTAGGCAAGATTCTATTTATAAACAAATTACACAATCGAAATAAGCAACAACAGTAAGGACCTGTTTTAAATTAAAGATACAGTATATTTCTTCGAACTGCTATTCATATTTATGATATATCATTTTAACAGAGTCGTATTAAAAAATGTTAATTTACTAAAAGCGATAAATTTATTTAGATAAAAAAATTAGAACATCTGACTTTTTTTCGGGTTTTTTATTGTTTCGTTTTTTCTTTGTTTTATCACTGTTGTTTTTTCGTTTTTTTTTTAATACTTTTCGGTTTTCTATGATTGTTTGGATTAATTATCGTTTTTTTAGATTTCATTTTACCGGTTTTGGTTAATTTTTTATCGTCTTTTTGTATTTTCATTATTTTAATTGTTTTTTTGTTGTTTTATATAGCTTTTTTCGGTTTTTTAACGTTTTTTTTTTAGAATTTTACTTCGAACTGCTACATACCTACATTTATGATTTATCATTTTACCAGAGTCGTATAAAAATTTTTATTCTACTAAACGCGATAAATTTATTTAGATAAATGTTAAAAATCACAGTAAGACAACTGACAAACGTTTTTTTTTCGGGTTTTTCAATTTTTTTCATTGTTTTAAAGTTTTTTTTTTTTGTTTTATTTTCTTAGTTTTTTTTTGATTTTTGGGTTTCTATCAGTTTTTGCATTAATTATCGTTTTTTCTTATTTATTGTGTTATTATGTATGTTTTTTCTTTTGTTTTTATTGTTTTTCTAGGTTTTTAACGTTTTTTCGATTAATACTCAGTTCTTCGAGTTTTTTATTGTTTTTTTCGTTTTTTTTTTCATAGTTTTTTTGAAAGAATCTTCGGTGGTTTTTAATTGTTTTTTGTTTTTCTCAGTTTATCCGGATTATTATAGGTTTTTGGTTATTTCTCGTTTTTTTGTTTTATTAAGATTTTTTTCGGATTTCTCTTGTTTTCGGATTTTTTACCTTTTTTTTTTATCGTTTTTCGTTTTGTTATGTTTTTTCTTTTTGTTTTTCTGGAATGTTTAACGTTTTGTCGGTTTTTTTATCGTTGTTTTTCATTTTTTTTTTAGTTCTTTCGATGCTTTATAATGTTTTTGTTTTATCGTTTTTTTTTCTTGTTTTTTTTTAAGATTGTCGGATTTTATGGAATATTTATTGTTTTTTCAGCTTTTTCATTTTCGATCAATTTTTAATCGTCTTTTTGTATTCTATTTTTTTTTTGTTTTTTGGGTTTAAATCGTTTTTTTTCCGTCTTTTTACTTTTTTAGATTTTTCTTTTTTGTTTATTTTGTAGTTTTTTACGTTTTTATTTGTTTTTTTTGGAACTTTGATCGTTTTTAAATTTTTTTGGTTGCTCTTATTTTTTTTCGGATCATTATAGTTTTTTTGATTATTTCCAGTATTTTTCGTTTTATTAAGGTTTTTTCCGAACTTCTTTTATGCTTTCGGATTGTTTATAGTTTTTTTATGGTTTTTAATATTTGATATCATTTTTTTGGTTTTTACCATTTTTCTTTTTTTTTCATGTGTTTTCTACTGTTTCTATTGTTTTTGGTATGTTTAACGTTTTTTTCGATTTTTACTTTTTTGTCGTATTTTGGACTTGAGACATTTTTATCTATTTTTTAGTTTTTTTAACGTTTTTTTGGATCTTTGATCATTTTTAATTGTTTTTTATTTTTTTTTCCAGTTTTACGGCTTATTATAGTTTTTTCGGTTATTTCTCATATTTTCGTTTCATGCTTTCGGATTTTTATCGTTTTTTCGGTTTTTCATCGTTTTTATCGTTTTGTCCATTTGATTGTTTTTTTAATCACTTCTTCGGGTTTTCGATGGTTGTTTTGGTTTTTGTTGTTTTTTAAGTTGTTTATTATTTTTTCGATTTTTTTAGTTTTTTGGTTGTTTTTAATATTTTTTGTTTTTTTTTATGTTTTCTCAGATATACTATGTTTATTCGATCTTTTATATCCAGTTTTCTAATTTTCCGTTATTTTCAGGTTTTCTCAATTTTTAAATTTTTTTATCCTTTTTTCAGTTTTCTATTTTTTGGGTTTTCTCTTATTTTCCTTTTCCGTTTTTATTTTATTATGTTGTTGAACTTACTACAAATATTACAAACACTGACAAAGATGTGCCGTGGAGATGACACATAGATCTGTGATGGGGGTAACGGAAATATCTCTAGTATGAAACATACTCGATGAGATAAGAACTTTTAGAAAGGGAAATATTATACTACTAGTTACTTATTTTATATTTATATTAATTTATTTTGGTTTTTGAATAAGTATGTGACTGATTGTTTTTAAATCTGTTGCTGTGCGTGTAACAATACAAAATGTTTACGGTTGGAATTTCAAACTCAAGACAATTTTTTGAAGTTGTAAAATAAGTTTCGCTACAGGTTATACTGATAATATAAATCGTTATTGGCAAAAGTGGGGATTAAAGTCTAACGTTTAACGTTCTCAACAAATTCTAAAATCATTTATATTACATATAAATATACACAAATTAAAATCACTCACTCTTCAATTTTTCTGTATCAAGGGATCGGGCGCCAACTGCACAAACTTGAGGTTGCTATAATCCAGAAGTTGTGTGAAGGTATTCGATTAAAAAAAGATAAATCTTATGAAGGTGAAACTTGGAAACAATGAACTTTGAATTTATTTTTGTAAAGGTGATCATGGGGTTCTGTTAACTTTGGAATTTTAAACTGTAAATCTGAACTTTGGAAAAGATAAACTTTAGACCTTCTTGGCAAATGTGCATTAACCTTTCGAGAAAACGAGTAACCAACATAAAAGGCAATTAATAAAGTAATCCCCTAACAACATGGTTAAATTAACAGTAAATTTGTCCTTTAAAAGCGTGTGTTGAACACGCTAATGAAACAAAATAAAAAATCCAATCTGATTCTTGGCTAAATACCTCAACTGTTTTTCGAAATGTTAGATTCCAATTGATGTTAATCCTTTTCGAAACTCGCAACCAAGTTAATCACATAAGTAATATATGAAAAGCTGCCAAGTGCTAGTCGGACTCGCCCATGAAGAGTTTAATAGCAGCATGTAACAATATAAAAGTTCTTGTAGGTCGTTGTAACTTTGATCGATATTTAAAAAAAAAAACTACTTACTAGATCCTGGTCAAACCAATTTTCGGTGGAAGTTTACATGGTAATGTACATCATATATTTTTTTTACTTTTATAATTCTCTTATTCCAAAAGTTGCCGTTGGGGACACACATTTTACCATTTTGGAAATATCTCTCAAGCAAAATATTCAGTTTAGAAAAAAATAATATATCATTTTTGAAGACCTATCCATAGATACCACACACGTAGGGGTTTGATAAAAAAAGTATGTTTTAAGTATCGGGAACCTCCAAAATTTTTTCCCGTTTTGTGTAAAATCTTAAGGCAGTTTACAAAATAAATCTACTTAACAAGTTTCAACGGTACAGTTCTTAAAGTTTCGGAAAAAGTGACTGTGACATACGGACGGACAGACAGACAGACATGACGAATCTATAAGGATTCCGACTTTATGACCAGCGTAATAGTATAACAAAGCTACCGTACATTTTAAACTATAATAAAATATCTTTTCCAAATTTAATTAGTTGCAAGGCGTTGACCAAAAGAGGAGCAATAAAAAAACTACTACAATGAACTGAAAAATATCACTCTTCCTGACAATTAGCGAACACCATACCTGGATTTGCAGTCCGTTGGCATTGACGTCATTTGACGTATATGCAAGTAGACCAATACGCGATAGGAATCAAGCGTAGTTGCCAGGTTTAACTTAGAAAGACTTACTGCGTATTGGTCTACTTGCATATACGTCAAATGATGTCAATGCCAACGGACTACAAATCCAGGTATATAATGTATTTTAATTAACACAGCCACAGTAAAACTACCTCAGTAGATGACATTTGAGGTTAGACCAAGAAAAACGGGTGCGTTTCTTTTTATTTTTCCACATTCTTTATCGTTTTTTCGGTTTTTTAGCATTTTTTTTTGTATTTTTATTATTTTTTTTGGGCTTTTAACATTTATTCTATTTTTACTTACTTCTTCTGGTTTTTGATCGTTGTTTTGTTTTTGTTAATTTTTCATTTTTTAAGTAGCTCTTCGTTTTTTTGACGTTTTGTTAGATTTACTTTGTTTATTCGATTGTTTTATTTATTTTTTCGGTTTTATATGGGGTTTTCTTTTTTCGTTTTTTTCGTTTTTTTTTTTATTATTTTTATTCAGATGAAAAGAACTTTTATACAGGAAATATTCTACGGCTAGTTAATTCTTTAATATTGGTTGGTATTAAAAATTTTAAAAATTTACTGCGTTTGTCAAGTGAAAGCTGGAAAATATCCTGTTTGATGGTTTATTATTTATTAATTAATTTTTTTAAAGTAAGTTATATGATTTTATATGATTATTTATAAACCCGTTACTGTACGTGTAGCAATACAATACAAAATGTTTCCGGTAGGTTTTTTATTCTCAAGTGGAAAAAAAAGCTTCCGGATGTCCCAAACTCGAGTATAATAAATAGAATAGTTATATTTAGCTCGTTTATATCTAAAAGAAAAATATTAGTTCAGGTTCGAAACTATAATTGGATAACTAATGGGATTTTGTTTATACCAAGAAGAAAGAAAAACTTTTTTGAAGTATGTTTTCTACTTACTGATCGGTTTTTCTAGATTTTGGAACAGATTAGTATCTACTTAAAAATAGATCAACACCCAATGGATTTATAAATACTATTATAACTGCGGTGACACTTTAATACCCGTATGACTTAAAATATTTGATCTTTTGATGCTATTTAAAGAAATGTCTTATACAAAATTTCTGATTTACATTCTAAGAGAAAAAGTAATATTTTATCGAGTTCATATAACATGTTTTGTACTGTGTTAGCCAAAAGTCCCCTCCCCCTTTGTATCGTTTGAACCGTTATACTCATAATAGTAAAATTTAAATGGAGTAAATAAACAAACGTAGGCTCTTCAACCAATCATAACAGGAGACGTAATAGTCATAGATGACGATATAGAGCCACTGTGACAATAATTTGAAATGGGACGTTATGGCAAGTGATATCTCGTTTTACAGATATTGAAATTACCTTTTTAATCATACTAATTTTGTTTGGGTTTAACCTGTAGTTTCGCCTTTAATTAATAAAGATTCTAACGTCTGCATTTAACCATAAAACTGTATTAGTAATATTAGAGTTTTTAACTAGGCAGAATAGTATATACTGTAGTTAACAAAGTAGTAGCTTTCCTATTAATTGGTGAACCTAAAAAGAATTTCAATGCAGCGGAAAGTTTTTTTTATGAAAGGTACCCGATCCTCCTATATCGAGGACTTATTAGAGGAAGCTTCTTCGGAAATTTGAAGAAACAGGAACTGTTCAAGATGCCAAACGATCTGACCGACCAACAATTAGTGATGATAAAAAATTGACAAAATTGCAGAAACGGTAGTGAACCCTACTTCTTCTACAGTCCAAGTTGCGTCTATCTGTGAAATCAGTCAAAGAAAAGTACACCGAGTGTTGGCTAAAAACAAATTTAATCCATACAAATTAAAAATAGTGCACCAACTTTCAGTTAATGACTCCGACCGAAGACTAGAATTCTGTGAAAATATCAAATTATCCAACAGTCAGATTACATAAAAATAATTTGTTTTGGAGACGAAAGTACTTTCTTCTTTAATGGAAATGTTAACAAACAAAATGTGAGGTATTAGAGTGACACAAATCTTACGTCTTTCGTGAAAAACATATACTCAATGTCCAGAAGATTAAATGTTTTGACAGATATTTTCTCAATGTTAACTTAACCAGTACAATGCATCTGGAGATGTTATGAAACGCAATTGAGACGTTGATTCTTGAAGATAATCCAGATGAATTTGGCACCTTTGGAAATAAGTTTTAACAAGATGGTGCTCCTGCACACTATTATGGTGGAAGCGGCTATATGTTTCCCTAAAGCTGTTCTATCAGGGTATAAGCGCACATCACTTTTATGAGACACTAATCTATCTTTAAGTCTTCCAATCATACAGCAGATTATAATAATGTTCAAGTTTTGGATAGAGAACGCAACACATCTAAGCGAGTTTGCCTAGAAATGGCTCATATTACTAAGAACGGTGAATTATGTATGAATAATAGATCGGATATTCAGATTTTAAGTGAGATATATGCTTACCTGCTTGTGATGGATTCTTGATACTAAACCCCCCTTTTTTTCAATCAGTTTTCTACTCAATTTTTGCTGTAGTTTATAATTTTGTGGTTGTTGTTTACATCTTTTTTGAAAGATAACCTAAATGTCAATGTTATATTTGGATGTGTTTCTTTGTACTATAGGTACCTATTGTTTGTTTCATGGCATCTGTCATTACTTATTTGTCTATAAAACAATAGAAAACATAATTTACTAGTAGAATTTGTGGGAACCTTAACGTTATTAAATCTAATATATTTGTCAGATAATAGAGAATTATGGCAAATTCATAACGCCAGGCCAAGAACGTTTTTAAGAAGGATGCTCCACTTGCTTGGTGGGGGTATGCTTGCCAGATGGAAGCAATGTGGGCAAGGCGAGAAAAGCGACTGGCGCAAACGGCTACTGCGCATTAGCGCTGTCTCTGTTCTTCTCACTGCTCGTTCAAGAGTGAGAAAGTCAGTAGCGTGCTGGTGTTTGGTTTGTTTTAAAATTTTGAATAGAGTTTTGAATAATTTTTTTGCAATTTGTAATGCGGATAAATTTATGCAAAATAAGAATTCTATAAATAATCTCCACGAACTATATACATGAAATTTTTCTGAATTGTAATTGAAGTTTATTGATTCATCAATTTCTAAGTAATTACCTACTTGGAAAAATTTTAATTAATTAAATTGATGCAATTTATTGATTTCTCAACATTCAGAATTCAGATCAATTTGTTTTACAAAAAACAAGTAATTAAGTTTTATGAAAAAGAGTAATTCTACTTTTCAAATTTGAAATTAGAAATATTTAAAAGGAATGCAAATTTGAAATTTTTAATTCATTCAATACAAATTAGTAAATTCAATTTTTGTAACTTCAAATTCAAATTACTAAAATTTAGTTTCAACAATTTATCAAGTAGTTTCATTTTCCACATGTTAAAAGTTTCATTATGGTTGTTTTTTCTCTTTAAGTTCCGTAAAATTATGAAACTTGAATGAATGTCGATATTTCCAACTCTATGAATTTCAAGAATTTTGAACTTTTCTAAAATGTCCAGGTATTTTAAATTTTTACAAGTTTAAAAATTTCTCACCGTTTCAAAAACTTTTGTATACCCAACGTTTATGAAATTGATTTTTTATTTTCTAGTTTTTACTTTTTTTGTCTTAAAAACTTTTCATAGTACTACTGTAGTATTATAAATAAAATACTCACCGGTGTAATCCGAAATAAGCAGCGCGGATTATTTTTACCCGCCTTGCTTGGAACCACAAAATTGAATGCAGCACACATACGGCATCGTTAAACGTAATGAACACTAACAAAAAGTACCTAGTCAATTAAATGTCAACACGATATCACGACAAGGCAAATTCAGATCTCACTTTCTCTCATTTTCTATACACAACGCTTTGACATTTCGATCTGTCTTGACAGTTCACCAAAACAAACCAAACACCAGCACGCTACGCTACTGACTTTCTTATTCTTGAACGAGCAGTGAGAAGAACAGAGACAGCGCTAATGCGCAGTAGCCGTTTGCGCCAGTCGCTTCTCTCGCCTTGCCCACATTGCTTCCGTTTTCATTGCACACGGCAGCTCATAGTACAACATAGGGAGTGGAGCATCCTTCTTAAATACGTTCTTGCGCCAGGCACTAATAAATCCTGGCCGTATTTGACATCTAAGCATGCGCAGTGAAACAAAAATAACGCCTGGAATTATTAAAGTTACTGCCTGCCACTATTTGTGGCTAGATTATTCCTGGTACAACCATGCCTTTATATCATAGGACAAAATTTTGTTTTACGTTTCATGTTTTCTATAACCTCTAATTTTGACTGTTGTGTTTTGAACGTTTTAATTTAAATTTGAAAAAAGATTTGGTTTGGCTAAATTTTGTGATAGACGGTGAAAGTGAATATGGCCCAATTAAATAAGTCCAAAAAAAGGCTACGTTTTACGTATAATGGACATTTAACGCTGTTGAGAGAAGTTCTATCGGAGAATCCGTTTAGAGATCCTGCAGCCGAAAAATGATTTCCTCCATTATTCACATTTTGCCAATTGTCCCTATTAATAAGAATGTTATCTAATATAAGATATTCTATCTCATCATCATTTGCATTCCCCAAAATTGCAACTTCCAATTGATCTTCCATAATTTCACTCAGAAAAACGACTAGAACGCGTTTTAGAGGCTAGGTGTCCGAAATGAAAACAAAAATAAGGCTTGACGTATATAAATCCCAAACGATACGTGCCGGAATACTGTTTTACACTGACAAAATAAAGTCAGTCCGTAATTAAATACGGCTTAGCAGTAATAATGCCGGTCAGTATTTGAAGTGTGCCATAATTCTCTAATATGTGTAGATTGTAAATTGATGAAAACTGTAATCAAACCTGAATTAATTTTAATTGTAAAGACGCGTTTTGTGAAGTCATTGCTGATCAAGGTCGCTGTCATGTTTTTGACAATTTTGACATTACTAATTTTTTGGTTAACCAAAGAACAAGAGAACAAGATTTACACGTGTTTTAAAATTAAGTTCGTGCTGCGTTATATTGTAATAGTGTTAGATAATAGAACTGTTATCGAGAAATACTTATAATTTTCTGTATTAAGGGAAAGAATTATTGTTGATATTACTTACCTGAAAATTGTGAAGGTACCTTACCGGCATACTTGTTGTGAGAGCTTTCCGTTTTTTGGACTTTGTTATATTGTAGTTATAGTACTACTATAGTTCATTGTAGAATTTTTGGTCTGTGTACCGAGATAAGAAGATCTATAACTATATTACCATAGAATTTGGCTTTCGAATAATACTAAATTTCGTTTTTTGAATTTGTTGGTCTGTGTACCTGGATATTAATAATAATAATTATAACAATTGTAACCATAATATTGGGTATTTAAACAATACTTACCACCATAGTCATTCCATTAGAACACATAAAGATACAATCTCGACTATCGGTAAACAATCTTTTCATTTTTTTCTTTGTATAAGTTGTACTGAATAACACTTTTTGTAGATCCCTGAAGATGGCTACAATCGTAGCCGAAAGCTTGGTATGATAAATGAGCACACATAATCTATCGTTTCATTGCTGCTAACCCAATCATTCCTATCCTATATATATATATATATATATATATATATATATATATATATATATATATATATATATATTTCCTCTCTTCAAATTTTACTAGCACAGTATAATTTTTTATTAGGACATACGAATATACGTTTATTATTTTTTATCTTGATACCCTGTATAAAAACGAAATTAGTACCACCTATGGACATATCATAGTTAAAATTGATGCACTCGTTTAAAGATAAACCGTGTAATTCACATAAAGTGAAAGGGCACATTTGACTTAATTAAGATTTTTTTTATCTTCTCAATCATTTACACTGTCGATTAAATTATTAACCCCATTAACTATTTTATCAGATTGACGAGTAGCAGCTAAAATTAAGTAATCCTCGGGGTATCTTTAAAATTTAATTGGTTATATCAAATACATTTAAAAATTTCATAAAAGTTTTTAGTTATTAAGTGTAGTCTATATTTTATTTTGAACAAAATTGAAACCACCACCATTCTGTTAAGTTTAGATTGAGATACATGACAAATAATGTAGGTAATACCATCATTTTAATTCATTTATTTTTATAATGATTGTCCACTATTTTATACAACCAGTATAACCAATTTTTCTTGTGGTGGTTTTGTTAAAAATTAAGTGTGCAATTCGTGTAATCCCGATGAAAACGAAATTAAAATGTTTCCTTTAACACAGAAGAGCCAATTAAAAAAATACATTTTTCTGCACAAAAAAAGGCTCAGGAACTCAATGTGTTAATCAAATCTGGATTACTTAGAATCAAAAACAATAAATTATAATAACTTGTGATCACTTGCAATCACTTGTAATAACTTGTGATCAATTGTAATCACTTGCATTCACTTGTGTTCACTTACCATCAACTGTAATGATTTTTATTTCATCCTGTCCAGTAAATAAACTTTTCTATAATAAATTCGGCGCCGGTAAGTAAAACATGCATTACGGTATCATGTACTGTAATGTGATGTGTTGCCTAGCAACTCTGCTCTGATTGCTTTAGGGAAGACAATTACTTTTAATTTTTGACATTTAAAAACACTATAATAACTATAAAATAAAAATTTGACACTAACTGACACTTAAGGTAATTTGACGTAACTAGTCAAGTTACGAACTATTTTTAAAATTTTTATGAATTTATTAATTTATAAAATCAGGATGAAATAAAATATAATACGATACATGGTCGTTAGGTGTTATTACAGTACTCGTTTTTATTTCCATACTCGGCTCCTACGTCGCCTTGTCCGTAAACTAACTCGTACTGTAATAAGTCACCTATTGACCTTGTAACGTATAATACTATTAATTAACCATAAACTGCACGAATCGTAGCTGGTTGGTACATCTAGCTACAGTTTAGTTGAAAAGTTTTAAAATCAAAAATAAAAGAATGTGTATGTTTTAATGAAATTGTTTTTTTTTAATTCAATATATTCTCCATCAGCTTGGACACACTTATCTTCCAGTAATTTTATACCATCTCTGTAATGATTTTCCGGAAGCTCTGCAAAATATTGTTCTAGCTTCTTATTTGACGAAAAACACTTTCCATCAAAAATTTGTTTTAAGTTTCAAGTTTCTAAAAAGATAATAGTCTGTGGTGAATACGATGTCTGTCCAAGGAATCCGTACTTTAACTCGTTAAATTTAGACATTGTTGAGCACGTGCATTGTCTTGATGAAAAAGGGTCTTTTTTCAAGAACTGGTCCCAAACGTTTGCAATAATGTTCAGAGTTAATAGCATATAAATGAATATTAAAAATACAAATTAGACATTTAGATTTACAGATCGCAGAGTAGGTAACATTGAAAAATTTATCACCACTGCTGTCACTACACACTGGAGTCTTGATCAGATTTATATCTTAATAAAGTAAACAGGGTGTCATTTACAAATGAACCACGTAATCTTGACCTCAATATATAATCAAACTTTACTTAACATCTTGTTTGCTAACGATCTAGCGACTTGTTTATGAATATTTTAAATTTAAATTTTCTAAATAATCAATAATTTGAGTTTGAAATTTTTTAGCATTATAGAAACAATAACGCAATATCAAACTATAACTGTTTTAACATTTTTATTACCTAGATCACCGGTCGAACTTCATAGGACATAACAATTTCTTTTTGAAGTTATACTTCTATTCGTGTACTCGGCCGAAAAAGATTGTGTAGAGTTAAATGAGAAAAATCATTACATATGTAATGGTGTGAGTAAGAGAGAGACAGAAACACTTATAACGTACATTGGTCGGTAAAAACAACATGTTATTAGTCCTTTGAATACCGTTTCAACATTCAGTACATTGAAAAGGGATAGATTTACAAAAAACAGTCTGAACTAATGTATTAATATCATAGTGACGGACCCCATGATTATTTTATAATTCTGTCACGTAAGTATACATATAAAGTTTAGCATTTTATATTAATAATAATATCCAGTAATGAGTATTGTATTGTAGTCTACTACCGTCACACGGTTGCAGTATATGCTTTTAAGGTTGTTGGCTACATAAACAGAGTTTTTACGAATAGAGGAAATAAAGCACTAAAATCTTCGAATTTTGTAACGTAAGATGGACCGGAATGCGTTTTTTGCATTGGATTCGTTAGAGTATCAGGAAATTTGTTGTAAAAATGGGAAATTGCATTTCTGCATTCGAAAAGTGTATTCCGAGCAGACAATAGAGAGAAAACTTACAACTCGGTATTGCTGAAAATGGGTTCAATTTATATACTCGGGGTTTTTGGAGTCGCTGAACAGGAATATCACGATTCCAAAAGTCTTCGCGGCACTTAGTGTCTAGGGTATTTACCTCTTTCCCTGGGGTTCTCCTTATGTAAATTCTGTACAAAATCAATGCACACTTGGTACTCGTCGGTTTTTTGAATCGCTAAATACGATTATAATAATGGCGATGGTCTTCGGAACACCTGGTGCTTAAGACGGACGTCGTCTCCAGGAATTTTATGCAAACTCGATACAAAAAGAGTGTGCACTCGGTACTAGGAGGTTTTTGGGGTCGCTGAACACGAATCCGGGCGCGTGCATAGAAGTATAACTTCTGTCGGCAGTCCCACTGACTGCCACACTCGTTTTTTTTTTGTTTTTACGTTTTTTGGTCTTCCATTTTTTTTATGTTTTTGTCGATTTTGTCATATTTTATCATTTGTTTCGATGTTTTTTCGTTGTATTTTGAATTTTTCTAGTTTTGTGTGTTTTTGAGAATTCACATTCTTTATATAGTCCCCCATTTTCTGATTTATTTTCAATTTTGCTCGTTTTATTAAATACTTTTATTTTAATTTAGTTTCTCTTTTAGTACAGGCTTTTAACCCCTTTGTAACCTGTTTTAGTTTCTCTTATTTATTTGATTTCTTCTCTTTTTACATTTTTCATTTAGTTTTCTTCAAATTTTAGCAATTTTTGATGGTTTTCACATTTTTTAATTTGTTTTTTATTTAGTTTTTACCAATCTTTAAAAGACCCTTTCTTTTTTCAATTTATTTTTTTATAAACTATTATTTTTCCAATTTCCAAATTTGTCTACCAAGCAACAGTTTTTCGTAAAATTAATAGTAGAATAGTATATTCAAGGTTAGAATGAAAATTCGATACGAGTGGAGAATTCCGAACGCGAGCGTAGCGAGCGAGAGGAACCACGAGTTATCGAATTTTCATTCTAACCGTGTAACAGACTGTATTTTCTCCACGACCATGTAACAATTCTGTTTATATAAATTGAAATATGTAGCAAAACAATTAGAACGTCGCACTGACAAACTGAGTGACAGTTTTAAAATTCGCAGGGCAATCTATGTTTTTTGTTGAGCAATTACAGAATGTTATTCCGTCACTAGTTATAGAATGGAAATACATGCAAAACACATAAGAAGCAAGTGTTTCAGAATGAATATTCTATCTCAAGAGTGAGAATGAACACTTTCTATTATTAAAAATGAAGTCGGAATTATTACATTCATTAATGGTCGTGGAGAAAAGCTGTTCATATAATTCCCACTGTATAAAAAATACTATATATAATATTGTTTATAACTACGCGGTAAATTTCAGGATTAAAATCGAAGTTATTTCTATATACAGAAAGTTAACAAATGTGCAGATGATAACAACAACATTTACATTAATTTTACTGAATAAGTGTTTCTCTGCAACCAGATAAAACTAAAATCATTTTGTCAATGTTTATTTTATATACACATGTAAATGCAAATTTATGCAGATTAGTTTGTTCATATATGGATTTGTAATTTAACTTGAACGCAAACGGTGTAAAACTTGTCTGTTCTACGAATTAGAAGTACCTATTTAGGTCATGGAGTCGAGATTAATAGATACTAAATTTTGCATAAACTCAGTTGTAATAAAAACAAGAAATTTTAGAACTCAGATAGCAATTAAAAGAAGTTATAAATTTATTATTATTATAGTTAAAGGGCTATTAGAGAACGATAGCAAATCGGTCATTTTTACATGTAAATCTCCATAAGAAATTTTAAGGTTCAATCTGGTAATTTTTGAACCCGCAATGGGTCTTTTGTCTCCGCGGCCATACCACTTCTAAGGCATGTGTGACATATCGGTGTAAAAGTGGTGAGTAGTGGGGTACGCTGTCAAAAAAAGTCCGTGTGGAAGTCGCCAAAAGGGCCATTGGGGTGTATCTCGTAAACGGCCGAACAGATTTTAGCTTGTATATCGTTGAGAGGGATGCCATGTAGAGCAGTAGAGTAAGATGTCGAAAAGTTCGTTTTGATAGCGCCAAAAGAGTCCTCCAAATACAGCAGAAGTGGATCTAACCTACCTCTATGTCGGAAAAGATAAGAATTCAGGCGATAAAGCTTGGGTCTATCATTGCTTCTACACGCCAAAAAGAAATCATAGCAACATGTGTAACCACGAGACCAACGGTCGCCATGAGCTCATCAAATTCTCGATTCGCAACGGTTTTTGCTGACTTCTAACGTGAAAAACGCGGGTATTTTCTCTGAAACAAAAGGAGAGGGCTTATTTACGCACATACGAACGAGAATTCTATAATTAAGCCTTATAATAACTTTTTTTGAATAGAAACAATAGAAAGAGATACAGTTAAATAAAATTGTAACAACTTAATTATTAGAGACATCTTTCATTGGATTTTTAAAAGTTAACTCACAAGAAATGCCATTAAGGAAAAATTTAAAAAGTATTAATTCCGTCAGGATCAAATCTTTGATCACTGACTCCAGCCGATAGTGCCTTAGAGTTTAGACCGCTACGCCACGAATGATCTTAGCGGTTTGTCTTCTATAACATTCATTCATATCTTCCGTATATGACGTTAAGAGCCCGCTAAGACCATGCGAGACCTAGTGGTCTAAGGAGCTATTGACTATAGATAGATACCACATTTTTGATTCCTGTTTTTGAGTACTGATTTTACATCTGTTGAAGATATTGTATATCAAAAAATAAGTTATGTAAGTTTGTGAAATAAAAGTGAATATCGAAAAGTACTCGTGTAATTTAACTGTTAACAGGGATATTCATCAAGCAAAAGCCAACTCCATTCAATTCCTGTTTTTGATTTGATGTCAAAATTGCCAAAGTTCATGCTTTACTAAGACCAAAAATGTATATTATCTTAAAAAGCAACAAACAAATTAAAATAAGTAGAGAGAAAATATATCCGGTAAGAACTTGTATGTACGCTTCAGTTGAGTAAGGCGTTGTAAATATTGGTTTGAACTCCACCAGGTATAATATGTTTGCACTTTTTCTTTAATTTCACTTTAAACTCATAATTTTGAAAAAGGTATATTTCAACTAATAAAATTAATTAAAAAGTAATGTAAGTACTTGGAAGTTTTCTACAGTTATCTTTAACCGTCTAGTAACTGTTATTGACTTAATTATAGGTACTTGGTTGAGTGTTCTATTCAAATGTTGTTCCAATGTTGCACACTTTTTAATAGATTAGTTGCAGTTTTGTTTTAGATTTAGATAATAAATAATTTTATTTAGATTATAAATCTGTTAAAACTTTGCAAAAATCTCAAAAAAGCAACTAAGATACAGCGATATTTTTGAAAAAACAAAACACAGTAGGCTTTTTTAAAAAAATGAGATAGAGTTGCGGTTTGTTTTAAATGATAGATAATTCTATTTAAATCACAAAACTAATTAAATTTTGCAAAAATTATAATAAGCAACTGATATTCGGCTATTTATCTCAAAAAACAAAACAAATTCGACTTTTTAAAAATTGAGGTAGCGACTTGTGGTTTTGTTTTATATGATCAATAATCTTATCTAGATAACATAGCTGTTTAAAATTTGCAATTATTTCAAAAAACAACTTAGATAAATGTCAAAGGTAATAATAGTTTAATACTATTATAACGTTTTACAGAGTCTTTGAAAATCAAAGAACATATAGACCGTTTACTAAGAACCAAACACTACTTCCCTGGCTATATGCCACGACGGACATTGAATTACAGTTCAAAGTTAAACGGGGTTAGTATATCTGCAACCCCGTTTGCAACTCGTAAGGATATCACTTGTAACCGGTTTCGGCGTATTGCGCCTCATCAGTACAAGGAAGATATCCGTCCAGAAGCTCTAAAACGTTTTACTGAAATGACAATTGATTAACAGGAAACTGTAAATCAAGTAGTTAACTTAGATAAAGCTATTTATCTTCAAAAAACACAATAAACTTTTATAAAAATTAAAACAACCAGTTGCGGTCTGTTTCAAATAATATATAATCACATTTAGAGAACAAATTTTATTAAAATTGGCTAATATCTTAAGAAACAACCGAGATACAGCGATTTTTCTCAAAAAATTAAACTTGATCGACTGTTTTAAAATTGATATAGCGACATTAGCGACTTGCTGTTTGTTTAAATTATTCAACTGTCTTGATAAGAAACTGAGACACAGCGATTTTTTTAAAAAACAAAACACGTTCGACTTTTTTAAAAATTTAAATGGCGAATTGCAGTTTGCTTTTAGTAATATCTAATCTCATCTAGCTCATAACTCTGTTTGAATTTTGCAAATGTCTTAATAAATAACTGATATACAGCGATTTTTCTCTTTATTAAAAATTGATATAACCATTTACGGTTTGTTTAAGATGATAGATTACAAATTCGTGTAAATGTTACAAATGTCTTAATAAACAACTGAGATACAGGAATTATTCTAAAAAAACAAATAATTTTATAATTGAGACAGCGAGTTTAATACATTTTCAGAGGTTCTAATAGTTGCGAAAAATTTTAAAAGCTTCTTGAATCGAGGATTTAAAACATTATAAATTTTTTCAGAATTTCCTAACGAAAAATTATTATCTAATAAACTGTGTATAATAACAAAAAAACAGGTATGGCAGTCAGTGGAACTGCCGGTAGAAGTTATACTTCTATGCACGCGCCCGGGTTTAGAAATTTCTATGAAATCATTATATGCTTAAAGCATGGACCTACTATACGACGACTCTTCCGTGTCCCTTTTATATTCACATCGAATTAACATTATGTTATCGCTTATCGATCAAAATCTAAAAATATGTATTGCGAAAGTATATATCGTGTGTACATAATATCAACTAAAAACTGTATAAAGTATAAGGTTAATTAGTACCGCCAACGTGTGGAATATCAAATATTTTGTCTAGCGTATAGGTTGGCAATAAGGTGAGAGAGCCTTTTTTAATAGAGAAAGATCGAGGAACAAGTAATATAAAAACTAGCATTAAATAGCGAAACTTCAAGTCATAAAAAGGTAAATTTGAAAATTCTCGAAGAAGTAACCTATATATAATGCGATGAATACAAGATTATTTATAATAATTTTGTGGAAATATTAAAAGAATATTTATAAAATACATTATAATTTCCCAAAACTAAAATACATTTCTTAAAAACTCCGTTTATGTAGCCAACAACTAATAATACTCATTACTGGATATTATTAATATAAAATAGTAAACTTACTATGTATACTAAGATACGTGACAGAATAATAAAATACACAATGTAATACGTCACTATGATACTTAAACATTAGCTCAGACTGTTTTTGTATATCTATCTCTTTTCAATGTACTGAATGTTTAAAAGGACTTATAGTTATGACTGATTACATGTGGTAAATATTTCATCTCTGTTTTTGCCGACCAATATGTGTTTCTCTCTTACCAACGCCATTACATATGTAACGTAATAATTTTGCCGATTTACTCCCATATAAATTTACAACGCCAGGCGCACAAATAAAAGTATAACTTTAAAAAAGAATTATACTATGTTCTGCTATTGACGTAGGGTCTCCAAATACCTACACCGCAGGTATGATCATTCGATAACAAGTTCAAGTGTACCAAACACAAAAAGTGGACTAGTTTATGAAATATACATGAGTATAACCAGAACATTAAAGAAGGAAAAAACGTATACTTATTTTTAATCAGATGAATATGTTTTGATCATTGTGAAGATTGTATAGTTATGCAATAATAAAAAACAGTCTACAAGTCGGTAAACAAAAACTGGTTTGTTGGATTTTATTAGTATATTTGTGTACCGGTTCGATTTTAGAATTTACAATTACGCCAACTTTAGAAAAGCGTTTCAGTGGAAATTAATAAACAGCTCAGTATAGAAAATCAATTTATGTTAGTGTCGGCCTGTAGTGGTATGTCTTGGAGGTGAGAATTAAAAAAAAAAAAGTGAAAAAATGGGGTTACAGGTAAAACGACGGAGGCAAAGATTTTTTGAGTGGCACCGCAACATAAGGCTTTTTGGGCTTATTAAACGAAAAAAAGTTATTAAGGAGTTAAAAAGTTAAAAAAAAAATCTCCTGTTGAGTAGGTATTGAGTAGGTACTGCGCCAAGTACTTATTGTCTTTTTGTTTGTAGTATTGTTCTTATAGTGTCTAAATTTCACAAGCACGTTTTATATTGAAAGTGAAGTCGTCTATAGTTCTTTTTGATAAATCCTTTAACAACCAATTCGTTAAAACGTGGAATTTCTTGAATCATTTGTTTCTCAATAAATAACATTGATAGAGCAGTTAGTCTATCCTGACAAATTTTGAATCTTAGAAAAGTTTTGATCCGTTTTAATGTAGAGAAACAACGTTCGGCGCTTGTCATGGGCATCGTAACACTAGAAATGTTTTTGAGAAATCAGTTTGTAAATTATTGACGTGATAAAGTCTTATAATTCGATGGAGCCGGCTGCACGCACTAAAAAACATTACTCATGAGGCGTTACCTCGCTCTGAGGCGTTCCATTTAAGGCTTAAAGTGAAGGCGAGAGCTCTCTCTCTCTCTCTCATACTTGAATGAGCGATGAAAAATGAAAAATGATATCCATACAAAATATCTATCAAACAAATAAAATTAAAATTTTCTTTTGAAAAATGCAACCATTCCATCAGTATTTTCTTATGACGTTGTCACGTTCAACTATCGTCAGTAAACCGACTTTACAAACAACCGACTTTTTGGTTAACAAAAAATTTAAGCTTTGGATACTTCTTTAAAATCGTAGAAAGTTAAATGTCAATCCTTTATTACATGATATAACGTAGTAGATATATGTATACATCGGTGACGCATTCAGTGCTGTATCAAAAAAATGTGTTTATGTAAGGCAGAAAAAACAAACAATTATTTACAAATCTTACTATATGTTAATGACAAATAATAATTCTTAATTATATTCTTTTATGAAACATGTAGTTATCAATTAAACTGTACTTTTATTATAAAAATATATTTACATTGACTGTCTGGCTCCACGTGGCTTTTCGTAAAACAAAAAAGACTTTTAAGAAATATCCGATACTAGTATCGAACCACTTAACGATTAAAGTGACAATACCTTTTTAACATCGGTCGAAAAATGAGCATCGAACGAAGAGCTTAAACTTGGTAAAACATTTACCGAAATGCATCGATTGTTGAAATCAGTTAATGGCAATGGTTGTTTATCTGGTAGCTGAGTCCACGAGTGGTTTACATGGTTTAAAGAGGATCGTGAAGTTGAGGAACATGTTGGCCAGCTGAAATTTTTGCTTACTTCAGAAATTGTCTGTTTATTAAAAATTAGTCAAAATCTTGATTGAGATACATGCAAATAAAATTAAGTATCGCCAAAGATTCTATCTATCGACCGAGAATTCGGGCATGAGAAAGGTGTGTTCACGGTTTGTTTCGCACGAATGACCAAAAATGCTTCGAATTCAACATTTGTCATTAAACAGGCCAAGAAAGATAAAAACTTTCCGTACAACATTGTTACTGATGACGAAACGTGGTGTTTTCAACAGGATCCCAAAACCGTCAAATTTCGGCATGGAAGCATCCAAATGAGCTAAATCCGAAAAAAAGCAATTTGGAAAAGTAAAAAATGAAGACAATATTGATTTGTTTCTAGAATTTGAAGGGAATTATTCAAAAGGATTCGTTCCAGCGGGCCAAACAGTTAACGCTGTATTATGAGGCGTTTGTTCTCGCATATTCGTCATGTTTCGCCAGAATATCGCCATCACATCGATCGACACTTCTGTCCGATTTTTTGACCAAATATGGAATTTGAACCATCAGTCAGTCCCCATATTCTCCGGATATGGCATCGTCCGACTTTTTCTGTTCGGTAGACAGAGCTGGGTAATTCCTTGGTAAAAAGTAATTAATAATTACAATTACTTTTTTTTTCCTGTAATTTGTAATTGTACTTAAATACTTTTTTTTATTAAAGTAATTTGGAATTGTAATTAGAGCAAATTTTGTGTTGGAATTGTAATTTGTAATTAAATATTTATTAATCTAATTACAATTACTTTTACCAATAAAAACAAGAAAATTCCTGCATGACTCATGATCTTGCAGAGTTCCTTCCCAGACCCTTCCTCAAACGTTAGGCTAGAATCTGCTTACTGTTTATATTTTTTATATTATGTGTTGTATTTTTTGTTTAAAGTAAATATTTTTTTATTTAAAAAACTAACTTAGTTACTTAATTTTAAAATAATTATGTTTTTTATCACTGATATATTTGTATTGGGATTAATTTCTTTAAGTAATCTTTTAACATTTTAAATTACTAAAAAAGAATTAAAAAACTGCTTAGTCCAAAAAGTAATTATGAAAGTAATTATGAAAGTAATTGGTAATTCCATTTTTCAAGTAATTGTAATTAAACTTATATAATTCCTTTTTCCTAACCATGTACTTTGTAATTGTAATTAATTCCTTTTTTTTTAAGTACTTTGTAATTGTAATTAATTCCTTTTTTTTAAAAGTACTTTGTAATTGTAATTAACAGTAAATACAAGTAATTACCCAGCTCTGTCGGTAGACTACATTTGCCTATGAAGGAACATCGGTATGCCGACGTAGCAGCCATCCAAAAGCGTCAACGACCATTTTTAAAAACATCCCGGTCGATTATTATTAATTATTAACTTACGGACCATGCAAATAGCGGTATTAGTTCTGATTAAAACAAATTCCATTTGCCAAAAAAATGATACTTTTTTCCTTAATCCTGTTTAATTTGCGACATCCCTCGTATCAATACAAATAACCCTTACTTTAATCAGTAACTTTACTGCTGGAAGCAGATTGTTTTCTTTGTTCTGACAATATTAGACTTCTCTTTCACAGAAACTATTACTTTCTCTGATATTGAAAATTCTTCGGTAAAAGCCGTCAAATGGAAACAATACCAGAATAATATTATATATTTATTTAAGTGTCTCATTAAGTAAACATTTTAAAACTAAGCAAATAATCACATATGTCTGTGTTTGTTCTTCACAATGTAAAGTGTGTTAAAATAAATACAAATGGCAGATTTTATTTCACTAAAGAGCAATCAATCTCTAATAAATTAATATTGTATATTATGGTAACAACGAGTTATACTTTTACCAGGTTAAATTTGTATATTTTGATATACAGTGTCACGATGTATGTTCCCATCACAAAGTCAACCGAATTTGATGAAAGTTGGCATTTAAGTGTAATTTTGTCCAACTTGAGACATTTTATTTCAATTAATGGTCACAATAATTTTAAACGAACAGTAAACTGACTATCAATATTGATTAGTGTTATTAATCATAAGTAGATGTTGAATAATCCAGAAATCAAAAGACAGTGCCATCTGCCGGGTGTCTATCCAACCTAGATGCCAAAGATTTATAGTTACATTAATTAACTGTCATCTATTAGGAATTCGTAGAACTAAATAATAAATGTCACTTAAGTGATTGACACTTAACCACATACTTATTGATGTGGAAAAAAAGCAGTCTTATCATCAATATCAATATCAATACATAGTATAAAACAAAGTCGCTTTTTCTGTCCCTATTTCCCTTTGTATGCTTAAATCTTTAAAACTAGGATTTTGATGCGTTTTTTTTAATAGATAGAGTGATTCAAGAGGAAGGTTTATATGTATAATAACATCCATTAAGTAGTGGAGAAATACTGTTATTTTTGAGGTTTCTAATGTGATGTCGTTAATTATCAATTTTTTTCCGCTTACATTGCAAACGCAGGCTGAACCCTACGAGATTTATCAAAATAATGTACTAATTATTTGTACACATTGAAAAGGTCTACAGAAAACTCCGCGAAGTTGTATGTCTATCTCTTATGGATATCCCACAATAACATTTTTTTGTCATTTACTTTTTACGACAAATAATGGCTAATCTTCGAAGCGATTTTAACCAATACAGCATTAATCCTTATCCAATTAAATAGCTTAAATACATTGTTGATTTAATATAGATCTATATGGTCCTTTACAGCACAAGATTTAAATGAATATTTTCGAAGATATTGCAGATTTAAAATTGCGGGACGTAGCGCTTGCGGTGGTACTGGCCGGCAGGGGCAGCAGCCGCGATTTTCCTTATATCACTTTGAATTTTGTAGCGATCGGACGCGTTTATTACGAATTTAATCATTATGACGCTACCCTAAGGTGGCGCAGTTGAGATGTTATAAATTTACACCTGTAATTCTTACATAATTAAGTACTATGACGCCACCGTATGGTGGCGCAGTTGACATCTCATATATTTAAAAGAGCAAAACTTACATACCTAAGAACTATGACGTCACCGTTAGGTGGCGCAGTTAATATATAATATACCTAACCGATAAGTTACAAAGTACTATAAATAATAGTAAAAACTGGTAACTAACAAGAAAATATAATAAAAAATACAAAAAATTAATCGTAAAAATAAAAAAATAAATGGAAAAAACGTTAGTGTTTGGCAATAGGAAGTTCGCCGGGTCCGCTAGTTTTTTATAAATTTTCTTATATAAAAACCTTGTCCTGACAATAAGGAACGCATGAAAAAAATAATCATCCAATTGCTGCAGTAGTTCTGAAGTTATGCGCGTGCATGCATTTCGGAAATTCATATTAAGAGGGTTTTGGGAGCTATAAATCTGTATAGCTAGGTTTCATATTTAGAATAAGCCGTTTTACTTGTGTTTCAGGCAATGAAATACTGCTACAATATACTTAAAAAACATGTTTTGCTCGTACCACATGTACTCCTAAAGTAAAAACTACCTTTTAATAAACCGACCTGTACGATCATAAACTTTAAGATCTTTTGTCAATAAAACTAATCGTTTTAAATAATTTTTAAGTGTAAAATAGCAAATTTTGCACTTCAAAAAAATCTTAAACAAAAAAAAAATATTAAAAAAAATTGTATAAGAAAGAAATAAAATAAAAAAAATATGAGAAAAAAGAAACAAAAAATAAATAGTAAAAAAAAATAAAAAAAAAATTAAAAACTTAGAAAAACTTAAAAAACGAGTATTACTTGAAAAAACGAATAAAAAATCTAAAAAACAAGTAAAAATCGAAAAATAAAAAGCATTAGAAAAAAAAGATTTTAAAAAATCGAAAAATAAAAAGCATTAGAAAAAAAAAGATTTTAAAAAATCGAATAAATAAGAAATTCAAGAAAATAAGAAAAAAAGAAAAAAATCCAATAAATTCAAAACAAATTTAAAATACTAGTATTAAAAAAAAAGATAAAATTTACAAAAAAAAGAGAAAATAAGACTTTAAAAAACAAAAAATTTAAAAAATAAAAAAATTTAAGAAATTTAAGAAAACAATTAAAAAATTGATAAAAACATCAAATAAAAAAAAATTAAAAATAAGAATATATCGATAAAATAAGTAACACCACAACAATTATAGAAAGGAATCAAAATAATAAGTAAATGGAAATTGAAAAAAACTAGCAAAGGCAATAAGGCAATTGATCCCCCATGAACTTAGAAATATTTTATCAAAAAAAACACTGGTTTCGATTTACGACTCTCTTGAATGTAAAAAGAAAACCACGCCTTCTAACCCCAACAAAGGAACTGACTTTCGAATCTAGGTTGCCAGATATATTTTCGAAAATTGCTAAGTTTATATATTTTGAAAATGTTCTCTCTACTTTACTATTCAATTGTTCTTCAATGACTCTTAGAAAGATAATATGAAAATATTCTTAAAAAATATATACTTAAATTAATTACCTAGGTTCTTCATATTTAGACAGTTTTCACTTCTAATGATATCAATTTTGTATATATTAGTTATACTTAAAGACATTTTTGAGTAACGGCAACATTGTGTATACCTATAGTTTGCCATTTCCAAGTCGGCTCGCACCCCTTTGATATTAATGTAAAGTACATCAAACGAAACATCATTAGTTATCTAACCTGGGAACGATTCTACTTCAGAAGACTGACAATTCTTGTTAGTCATTCTAACCAATTTCCTTTACAACTATCGTGATGTATCTTGAAAACTCGTTTTTAAAAACAAACTAATTTTATATTCTAACTAACATACCTAACCCTTTCCTTTTCAGGCAAGGAAGGCTCATACCTCCTTGTGGTCCTTGCTGGACAGACAATCTTTTAAGATTGTCTGACAAAATGAGTATTATTTGTAGACAATTGTTATAAAAATATTATGAGTTATGGGCTATTTGAATAATGAATCAAATGTTCTTATTAATAACTAAAATTAGCAAGTTTTAATTTGAAAGAATTAATTTGTTATTCGACAATTTTCAAATTGATACAAAATTTACAAATATACAAAAACCGTTTTTCTCTTGAAATTAAAAACAAAAATTAATAAAAATTTCTGAACCCTTCTTATTTAATTCCACGCCAATGGTGGGCATTGCTATCAAAGGCATTAAAATTCCGACAAAGAGCAAAAAATTTTACATTGACTTTGGAACAACTATAACTCCCTGCTGAAATATAGTATCATTGCTTGGTGTGGCACATATGATTCCAACAACTGTTTAGAGGTTGTTCAAAAATATGTTTTCAAAATAATTCAAAAGAAAGATAGATTATATTCCACTGATTTACTCTTTAAGTAATTACAGGTTTTTCCATTAAAACAATTATATACATTCTCATGTATTAAAATTATCCATAAAGAATCGCGCTTCAAGTGTGCCCAATACATGGCTATGCCACCAGGGCTAGGCATAGGAGTGACTTTTTTCCAAAAAAATTGAAAAGATTTCTGTTAGTGAACAGTGTTACGATTTGATATGGTGTGCATGGTAGTCTCAACTTGTCAGCCCACAGCGCATAAAAATTTTTGTTTAATGAACTTTTTTATTAAATACTAAATTTAACAGTGGCACAACTCGGATGCTCTTTTGTGGCATCTACAGTGCCACTTTCATTCATATTTCATAGTATGTGTTTCATAGCTATCCACGAGGCTATCCACTGCTATCCACTATTTCGGAAAATATTCATACTAGGCTATTGTCTATGTATATTTGAAAGGAACTAAAACCTTAAAGGGTTTTTATTATTTCTTATGTTCAATTAACCCTAAAATATGAAAAAACCGCGGAGTGCTGTTATTTTAAGTGGTGCATTTTTAAGATTCAACAGAAAAGGTCCACTTTTTAGTTTTTTGCATTTTTCTCGAAAACAATTGTTTTTTTGCACATAAATGTCAATAGAAAAGTTGTAGGGAATTAAATTTCCAACAAAATGGGCCCTTTTATAGTGAAAAAAGATATTATTCATGAAAATATTTCGATTTTTTGCTTTTAACTTTGTCTTGAGTGCATTTGGGTATAGGTATTGCTTCACTAACACCGGAAAATAATAGCAAAAAAACAAAAAGTTGCACAATTTAAAAATATATCTTTTTTACTATAAACCACAGAGACTTTTAAAAGATCGCATTTTAAAGGGCTTAACGTCAGTTTTTTTTGTTGAAGCAATACCTATACCAAAATGCATTTAAAAAAAGTTACAGGCAAAAAATCGAAAAAGTTCCTTTTAATCCTCTTATTTTGGACATAGACTTATTTATGTTTTTTATATACCTATCCTTATTTCGCTCCGGTTTTCCGACTTTTTTTGTCATATTTGTAAGAGCTGGTGAGCAGCGATGCCAACTCTACCGATTTAGAAAGTAATCCACCGATATACCGTTTTTGCCACCTCATCTGCCGATTTTTAGATTTTCATTAACTTTAATTTTTGTTATTATGACGCATTATACATATATACCGATTTCTACTCATTTTTTTGTATTAATTTACCGATTTTAAAAATTCTAGGTTAGCAACGCTGCTGGTGAGCGAAAACAATACGAACCTAGATCTTTGGTGGCATTTTGTGGGAGCGATCTTACTATTCTTGTCTATATACTTTTCTCGAACACTAAAATCAATGGGAATATAATTTTTTCAACAAAATGTCCAGCATATTACTAACCGAACTTAAGTCATTTTTAAGTTACCATATAAAAAACTGTCGGGTAATTTTTCTGTTAAGGATTGAAATGGTTGTTTTAACACAGCAATTTTATTATGAATTAATAAATTTTCAAAAATAGCAAAAGTAAAAGAAATGATAGTATTGTAAAAATAACACTTGAGTAAAGGTGGAAAGCTAAATTTGACAGCACAATGTCTCTTAATTTTATTACGGCCACTAAGTTCCAAAAAAATAAAACAAGGTTTAACGATTTTTGTAAAAACACTCTGCTAATTTTTTATTTAATAAGTTGTCCAAAAGTATATTTGAATATATTCTAGCAATTTTTAAAGCATATTATATATGCCAAACAACAAAAGAAAATTTTCTATTAAAATAAACAAAAAATAAAATAGCAAACAACAAAATAGGTGTAATAAAGCACTTACTTTTCCAGAAGAGGGCAACAATTCACAAAAAAAGTAATGCAACGCAACACACAAATAACACCAAAACTATAACTAAACTAAACACAAAAACTGAATTAAAACAATTTTTTCGCGTTAAAAACTTTTTGAAAAGTTCGTAGTTAATAAAGAAATATTTAATAGCAAATGTTTCGACCCAATAGTTGTTCCCTCGACAGCGTTAAAACAGCAACTGGTGTGTAAACGTGAAGGAAGCCATGAATAGCGGATTTTCTTGTCATTTGCACCATTGCCCCGTTATTTCCTTCGTTAAAATACTTTGTTGAGAGACAATTTTACGCTTAGTTTCTTTTATTTTTAGTAAATTGGCATCAAAAATGCATAAGAATTGGTGCAGGTGTTATGTCGTAAAATCTTTATTCGCTTGTTAACACGAGTAACAGGCCAAAATTTTCATAGTTTCGTTACAACGAGCTTAGATAAAAATAGAATTTGTAAGTACATTGGAAATAAATTTACTTAAAAAAATCGGAAACGCGTTATCATTAGTAGTTAGTTTTTTTACTTGTTACTATAGTCATAAAATAGGTACAGTTATTTGAAAATCACTTGGTCATAATTGAATTTTAATAAAAGTTGTTTTTAAAATTTCTTGTCAAATATTTTATCTTTTATCTTAACCTTACAGATAATTTGGTGTCAGTGGATTTTAATTTTTTTGTTTTATTATTTTTCTTTTTGAACAATAAGCAAATTAAGACAACAAAAGAAATGTAACATGAGCGAAGGTTATTGGGCACTGCTGGTAAGTTTCTTAATTAAACCTAACTTATTTATACATTCTTATTACTATTTACAATTTTCTTGCTCTAGTGAATTTACATATTTAACTGAAAACAACAAAGACAACATCTTTTGGCAGACTAAATTTAAGACTGAAAGAATCTAGCAAATTTATATGTTGTATTTATCTGCCATCAGACGGTAGTTGCGACGAACTATTTAACTATTTATTACAAAAGATCGATTACCTTAATAGTGATTACCCTTCTACTGAGATAATTATGCTTGGGGAATGTAATATTCATAACGAAAAGTAGCTTAAGTCCAACAAAACGGACACGGAAAGCAGGCTAACTGAAGAGTTTGCAATCAGCCCTGGGCTGTCCTAACTAATCGTCAAGCACACTTACTTTCCCAGAACTGCCAATCACAGTTCTAATACTCTTTTTTGACCACTCACCCTGAACTTGCATTATTTTAAATTCAGCCTGAGAGCGGGTGTAATCATCGTAACTGTAGGTGTGTAGTTGGAAGGCAGGGTATTGAAGCCTTTCTTGGGGACTGGTTGTACTCGAGTTTTCTATGATTCTGGAAAAATATTGGTGGTATTTATAGAATCAAGGACTTTCTTCACACGCTTAACCCTAAATGTGATATTTTTTATTGTGTAGGGAGCCGGTGGAGTAAAAGGTACCTCCATGTTGTCCGGTTAAGTGTCGAGTTCGAAGAGAATATTTTGGCAAAGAGTTCTGCCATTTCTGTGGAGGACGTAACTATTGAGCCGTCATCTGCTGTGAGTGGAGGGAACGAACTATTTTTAAAATTGTTATTGATTTGTTTGGCGAAAGTCCAAAAAGACCGGCTTCCATTAGGGTTTGACATTACCTTCTCTCTCATTCGATGGTCAAAGAGACTTTTGGAATAGGAAATAGTGGTGTTGTATCTGTTTCTAGCGTTTTTATCATCCTGTCTTGTTTTTTCTAATGGATTTTGTAGAAATAATTTTGTGGGACTTAATCTTAGCTTTCCAAACTTTCTTTTATTAAGGACATCCTCGTAGATATAGACCTAAATACATATGTACCGAGAACATCTATTGGGGCAGAAGAGACAATTTATTAATTTGAAATTTAAAGTCCTGCAAGTTAGGATGAGTGGGAAAGACGTGGAAAGGTAAGGAGTTCCACAATCTGGAGACCCTGCGGGGATGAAGGAACGATCGAATCGATCCGTTCTCGATGTCGGGCATTAAACAGTGTAAGGGTGCATGGAGTTGGCACGTCGCGTGGCTCTGGCTGGACTAACAAGTGGAGGCATTATAAAGCGGAGTTCTTCTGAGCAAAATCCGTTTATGTATCGGTAAAACAAGGAAAGATCAGCAACTGCTCTTCGGTGGGATAATGAGGCTAGGTTTTTAGTGATACTGGTGTCGTTTATTAGTCTTTTCTGTATTGCATCAAGAACTCCGAGCCTTGACGGAGCCGCCGAACCCCATACCTACGAGCAGTATTCAAGATTAGTCGTATTTAGGCTTTGTAAAGAGTAGCTAAGTTGGAAGAGAAATACTTCCGTGCTCTAAACAGAACATAATTTCTTTCCTGCTGCAGTTGCTATGGATGCAATATGTTCGTTCCATAGTAAGTCATGAAAGATCGTTATACCAACCAGCGTAATGGTGTGGCCCGCTATCAGTGTCTGATCGTTGATTGTAATGGATGAGTCGCATGTTTGCCTCTTGTTGGATAGGCAACATGTCTTTGTCTTGGAAGCGTTGGATTTAACAAGATTCTTTCTTCCCCACTTGTCTACAATTCTCAAATCTTGATTGAGAGAAGCCATTGTGGATCTTCTGTCCTCTACCAGAATATCTAGAGGTATGGGACGGTTGTGCGCTTTGCTGCAGTGTAGGTTGCTATCATCTGCAAAACCATGTATCGTGTTATTAGTGGCTTCTAGTAGATCATTAATTTGTAATAAGAATAGAATATGAGCTAGAGCCGATCGTTGGGGAACTCCAGCGTTAATCTTGTAAAAGTTGGAACAATGTCCATCTACAGCAACTTGGATGTACCTGTTAGAGAGAAAGTTGGATATCCATCTGCAAAGGTTTTGCGAGAGTCCATATGAAGGCAGTTTGTTCAAAAGAGCTGCCGTCCTCACTTGATCAAATGCTTTTGAGATGTCTAGTGATACTATTTGAGTCTCCCCATAGCGGTGGATGGCATCACTCCAGACATGAGTTACATATGCTAGTAGATCGGCTGTTGACCTTTGTTGGCGAAAACCATATTGCCTGTCACTTAAAAGGTTGTGTGTCTCAAGGTAGCTCAGGATCTTGTGATTGACGTATTTCTCCATAGTTTTGCTAATAACAGATAGAAGAGCTATGGGTCTGTAGTTAGAAGGCTGGGTTTTACAGCCTTTCTTGGGGACTGGTTGTCTCGGGCAGATTTCCAGGATTCTGGAAAAATACGAGTATTATATGATAGCTGAAATAGCTTAGTGAAAACTGGTGCTAGTTTAGGAGCACAACATTTTAAGAGTAAAGCAGGTATTTTATCAATGCCGTTGCTTTGTTGGTATTTAGAGTAGCAAGGACTCTCTGCACACGCTTAACCATAAATATGATATTTTCCATTGTGTAGGGAGCCCGTGGAATAGAAGGTAGCTCCATGTTGTCCGGTGGGTTGAGTGTCGACTTCGAAGAGAATATTTTGGCAAAGAGTTCTGCCTTTTCTGTTAAGGAAGCAACTATTGAGCCGTCAGCTGAAGTGAGTGGAGGAAACGAACTATTTGTAAAATTTTTGTTGATATGTTTGGTGAGAGTCCAAAAGGACCGGCTTCCATTAGGGTTTGACATTACTTTTTCTCTCATTCGAGCGTCAAAGAGACTTTTGGAATTGTAAATAGTGGTGTTGTATCTGTTTCTAGCGTTTATATCATCCTGTTTTGTTTCTTCTGATAGATTTTGTATAAATAATTTGTAGGACTTGATCTTATCTTTCCGAGCTACATTGCAATCTTTATTAAACCATGGCTTCTGTTTGGCTTTTAAGCATTTGGTAAAGTGAGGAATGTAAGCTTCAGCCAAAAAGTGGAAAAAACGTTTAATTTATAGAAATTAGGTACCGCTGTTAAAAACTGATTTATCAAACAAAAAACCCGAGATGTTAAACCAAATATTAATTTGTGTAAAATAAGCAATAATAATGATCTCACTCTAGTTGTTAATCAAGACAAAGTTTTAGTATGCCTTATCTTATTGATTCCGAAACGGAATCATCAACACAGAAATAGCTGATCTTGTACGTTGCAATATTAAACCGTATTATATTTCTTTTTAGGGAACAGGCGAGGAAAAAATTAACACTTTGGGCAAAACGGAGTTATTTGTTTAATATTCAAAGACGTATCATTATCATTGACTTTTGTATGGTAAACGATAATGATTTAATATATGACGTTATTATAGGACGAAATTCAGTGAGTTCGCTGATGTAATATGATTATAACCAATCTTCACGGTACAGGTTTGGTACGTGACAAACAAAATATTCTTAAATTGGTAACCAATGATAGATGTTGAAAACTTAACTGAGATTTATTGTTTTTGTTGGCTTCTTATAACCACATGCAATACTGTGAATTGTGTCAATACCTGTAAACTGAAAATAAATTTATAGATAGATAAAATAATAAACTATTATCCATTACGTTTGTCATTAACCGAAAGGGAAAAGGTTCAAGAAATTAAAACTGTCCCTTTAAAAAATAAAATTATTTAGGAAAACCATTCACCATACGAGAGTCCGATTTTATTGAAAAAAAAAATTGTTTTGATAGATTTTGTGTTGATTACAAGCAGCTGGCTCTTAATAGTATTACGACAAAAGATACCCTCTTCCATTAATAGAAAATCAACTGGATTGATTAGGAAAAGGAACATATTTTATTATTCTTGACATGGCTTCTGGTTTTCACCAAATCCCCATCGCATCAGATTCAATACAAAAAACTGCATTTGTGACGCCAGATAGAAATTACGAATTACTTCGGATGACATTTGGTTTAGCTAATGCCCCGCAGTTTTTCAGAAAATTGTACTAATATTTGAAGGCTTATCGCTCTTAAGTTCGTATTGGATGTACTATCAGATTCTGGGGTTTTACTTAACAGAAATAAATATAAAAAAATAATTATTGATTACTTAGGTCGTATTATATTCACAGATATAGTCATGTTAAGAAAGTAAAATTCAGGGTCTTAAAAGAGAATTCGTTTCCGAATTGGCTACACGTAACTGCCTGTATAGCTAAATACATAATAGTATATTGTAATACAAGTGTTACAATGACAGAGGTTTCGTAGTACGAGTTCAGTTTGTGAAACGAACCGCGAAGCGGTGAGTTTCGCAAAGAACGAGTACTACAAACCGTCATTGTAACTCGAGTGTTACATACTATTTTTTATAATGAACTTTTAAAAGTATAAAAAATATATAAAATGAGAGTTTTTCGAAATATTTATTTATGTTGGCAATCTTGACACTTTTGACACTTGTCAGTTTTAATGATTTTAAATTTGAATGTTTGTCAAATTTGTATAAAATATTCCGAATTTAGCAAATAACGCTGATAATGTAGTTAATAATTTAGTACAACATACTTTTTGATTTACTACCTGAACTCTTTCGTTGACAATCAGTGCAGTGGAACCAATTGTGTACAACAAAAAGTTACCAAAAACAGTGTTACAATGAATCTATTTCGATACTGTTTTTAGTGTCGAAATAGAAACTTTGTGAACGTGAATTATAAAAAAATATTTGTGACACAAGGACGGAAAATGACATTTTGCAAGAGCGAGTAAAGTTGTGTAGCCGAGTTGCGTAGCATTGAGGCGAAACAATACGAGCACTTCCAAAACATTTTCCGGACGTGTCACACACTATTTTTTGGTCCGACGAATTTTTAATATTTTTAAAAGTTCTGTTATGTTCAACAGTTGACCGCTTGTGCTACCTAAAGTAAGACCAGTGACTAGAAGACAGCCGACAGACTGTCAGCTGGTGTGACGTGATCTTTGGGTAGATATAAGCGCCACATTGGATGTTAATATTATAGTTGTATATAAATATACGTGTTCAGCAGTTATTAGTGTTTTAATTAACATGTTGCAAACACAACAAGTTCAAAAACTTTTTACTTTGTGACATACAAGATAACAAGATTAGATGTTTATTTACATCTATTGCACGATTAAAAGAATTAGTAATAAGGAATGATTTTCTGATAATCGATTTCAAGACCCTAAATTTTTATTCATAAAAATACTGTGCTAATAAGCAGCACAGTAAAAATTGTTATATTGAAAATATTAACATTAATATCTAATAATTTTATATAAAAATAGCAGAGACAATGAACTATTTTCATAATCGAATGATAAGTAGTTGTAAATTGACATAAATGTCAAATTTTATAACACAAGTTGTGAGAGAAATTAAATGTAAATTAAAATCCTGGTTACCTTTAGAAAAAGTTATAGGTAAGTTTAGTATATTATACACTGTTTTTAAATAAATTTGATTAAAATTTGTATTATTCATTATGTATTTTTGATTTAAACTCATAGCGCCATCTCTTTAGATAATCTAAAAGCTACTTTGCCGGCCTAGGCCGGAAAATGTCATTTTCCGGACGATTTTGAAGTAATTAATAGTATTGTTTGTGGACGGAGGACCAAAAATAATGTTACATAAAACTGGGGAAATGAGCACTTAAAAATCTACACTATTTTTAACCAACTTCAAAAAAGGAGTGTGTTCTCAATTCGACCATTTTTTTATGTATGTTACCATTGTTACCAAATATCTCCGGTATTTATAATCCGATTTGGAAAATTCTTTTTGCATTCAAAAGAGTAGAGTTTCCGTTTGATCCCATAGAAATTTGGTTAAGGTCTGATCATCAATGTGAAAGATATTCCAGGAAAAACCACAAAAATGAACAGAATAAGCTCTGCAGTTAAGTTAATATGTTAATAATGATGTATAACATAAAAACATAATAATCAGCCCGGCCTCACAAGGAGAAGGAATGAGCATTTATTCAATTCGCCGCTCACTGCTGGTTGGTGATTTCAGACAATTAAGTCCATGTTTCATCACGATGTTTTCCTTCACCGTACGTGCATGGTGTCTCTAGGCGTGAGGCAATTTACTTAAGTCTCCAAAAAGTCACATTGGTACATGTCGGGATTGTTGGGGATTAAACTCAGTGTTTCTTGCACGGTATTCGCATGGTTTTGAAAATAGTACATCATTAATTTACGGCCACATCTGACACAGCCAAGTATCAACTAAAAAAATGCACTAAAGAGCCAGTAATAAAATCTTTATTTCTTAAAAAAATTCAAACCAACTAGGCATCTGATTTCGATTTCCTTGAAGTAGGTTTCAATTGCAAATTATCCTCTATTTTAATCTTAGCTATTAAATCTACAAAGATATAAACCATTGGAGCCGACTTCAAGGAAATCTAAATCAGATGCCTAGTTAGTTCCAACTTTTTTAACAAATAAAAACTTTAATTCTGGCTTTTTAGTGCATTTTATTAAAGGTGGTTCATTTTTTTTAAATGTTTTTATTAAGTGATTCTTTCATTTATTTAATACCTACTAGTTTCTCATCTTTACTGGTTTTTACAGTTTTTTCAGTTTTTACCGTTTTTTCAAAAGGGTTTATTTTCCGTTGATTATTATTTATGTTTTTTGCCGTTTAAACCTTCACTAAACGTCCAATAATAATTAAAAAGCAAAATTAGTAAAATCGGTCCAGTCGTTTTTGAGGTTTAGCGAGACTAACGAACAGCAATTCATTTTTAATTATAAAGGTTTTTTATTATGGATCTACACCAAGTATCGGCTAAATCAATTTAACATTTGAGCACTCTACCATTGCTTTAAGTATTCTACCCCAAGTTAAGTACTTAATTGCATAATGCTGCCAGTTCGATTAGATATGGAGCTGTGTTATTTCAAAAATGATACAGAAATTCATTTAGTTGCCTATTTCAACAAGCAAACTACACGTAAACAATTCAAATAACACTCTTCCGATGCTGGAGATTGGGTTCATGTAAGAATAGCATAAGGGTAGGTAAATATGCTGCATATATGGATTACTTTAGTGGCCATTCCATACCTAATCCGATAAAATTTAATATAATTCAGAAGGAACTTGGTTATAGGCAGAACAAGAACAAAGTAAAGATCGTAAAAAACAAACACTTATTCAATAGTTTTTAGATGATGATATGGTGATTGCGTTACTATATTCCTGAAACTAGTAGATTTTGAACGATAAACAGTGCCATGTTGGTTTTGATACAACACTTGATAAAATTAATGAATATTTTAGTTTTTCTAAAGTGTCCCATTCTATATGAAAATATATTTCACATTATTTAACATTCTTACAAAATATCATCTGGTCCTAACGAAAGATTCATATTTTTTATTGGTAAATTTCCAATACCATACCATTCATTGTAATTTCTTGAGATTCTTTTCTATTACTCATGATAGTTATAAATATGTCCTTGTTATCATTAATGCTTTTAATAAATTTGTTTTATCAATTGCTTTAAAGAGTCTTAGCGGCATAGAAATATTAAAAACTTTAAAATCACGATTTTTGGTGCCCCAACTAAAGTTATTAAAAATCGTGGTACAAATTTTACTGATAAAACAATACTACTTTATTTCACGATTTAAATATAGAATAACAATTAATAGTGACAGGAGTTTCTCGAGCAAATCGTCAAGCTTTGTAACTATTATAAACAGAATTTAAGGGAAATTATGGTAGAGAATGGACAAGAGTTTTAGTTAAAGTATAGTTACTTAAAATTTCACTGTTTTATTTGCTGTTTACTGCAAGCATATCTTAAATCCAGTCATAGTTATTTATTATACAAGGGAAAAAAGTATTAGATTTTAGCTCGAGGTTGTGTTGTCTCCCGACGCGAAGCGGAGGAAGACAAAAAACCGAGAGCTAAAATCTAATATTTTTCCCGTGTATAATACACTATTTTTTTTCTGTGACGACGATTTAATATTTTAGATAAAATAATATATTAAAATCGGAAAATTACTGATGCAAAATTTGAATTTTAAAACTAGTAGGCTTTTGTCTTTATAGTGACAATTAGACCTGCGTTGCTAAGGAAACCTTTATTTATGTGTATATATCCGGGAAAAAAGTACTCACTTTTTTCCCATGGTAAAAAAGTAATAATTTCATAAAAAGTGACGTTTTGTGACCCGTTAACAGAGATAAAATGTCAAACTTTTTTCTCGTCGCAGAAAAAAAAATTTACCTGAAATAAATGATACTAGTGATTTAATGAAAGACTTCTTGCATACGAGCGTTTGAGGAAAAAAGCTATCTAACAACAAGAGCGTTTTAATGATGGTGATTTTGTGACTGTCCAACACAGCAAGATAACTCTCAACGGATTTTTGAAATTGTCACTGGATGTGACATTTTTTCAATTTCTCCTTAATGTCATTTTAATAATTTCTTGTTTGTATAATTTAAAAAATTTTATTGGTTGGTTGAATCAAAGTAAGTTTTCCAGAAAAACAAGTTATTCGTAGTTGGTATTGTTTGGTCAGTTCTCAGGAACATTTGAATTTAGGTGAGATTTCTTGACAAACAGGGTAATAATTTAATTAATAGTGTGATATTCTATTATTTGGTCGTCTCTTGGAGACCTCTGAGCTTGAGGTGAGAATTTCCGACAAACCTAATGATTTTCTTTAATTTTATGAATATAAAAGTTATGAGTTTCATTAAAGTACTTGCAAGTTGAAAAATAAATATTTGAAGTTGGTAAATAGTTTGAAAATGAAAACGCATCCCGAGAATGTGATGCTTGTGAGATTGGCCCAGTTAGCATCATTAATGAAGCTGGCGTCACTGATGAGCAGAAGGCTGTGCTCAGTGAGGAGAACCTGAACCGCCAACCAAGGTGGGACGAATGTGAAATGAGGCATCCTCTTCGGCACTCAAGCCTTAAGTGAAGACTAATTAGTACTAATGCGATCGTTTTATTTTAATTTTTATTAATTTGTTTGATTTTAAAACACTTATATTTCAAAATAAATTAGATATTTTATATATTGTTATTGGATTTTTCCTCTGAGACACGTTCTTTCGATAGATTTTTGTAAGTGTAAGTTGCCATTAAGGAGTTCGTTTGCTACTTTTAGTTTTTAATTTGTATCAGATAGGTTTTTATACAATAGTTTGTTTAGAGAGTTTTGTATTCTGATGGCGTTGTTATTGATCGATTTGTCATAAATTAGTTTAAAAGACGAGAAATGAAAAATGTATGGATTGAATTAAAATATTAAGAAATTTTGAATTTAAAAATTAAATAAAATAATTATAAAACATAATTAATTAAAAGAAATAAATAACATAAAGCAGGAGCAAATAGAAGAAGATACCAGAGCTGAGAAGTGAAGTAATAGAGAGAAGGAGATAGAAAGAAGGAATTAGAAATTAGGGCAGTGGAAAAATTACCAGCCAGAGGAAAATAAAATAATGTATTTTTGTTTTAATAGCAATCGATATTTTTAAGAGCAGAATCCACAGCCAGAAGATTTTTGTTGATAGAAAGGAGTCCAGGGGAAGAAATTCTATATTAATGGGAGCCCAGAACGTAAGGCTTCGGGACTTCAATCGGTAAGTAATATTTTGTTATTTGTCACGTTTCAAGCTCGAAAAATTGTTTAAATGTTCTGATAGGCAGTACGTGATTTATCATCGTAAGTATAGTATTTGGTGCTACATTTAATTTTTTTGAAAGGGTTTGTTGAGAGTAACCCGAAAAATAATGTGAAGTCATTTTAAATCTAATATGGCGGACCATACAAGATGGCGAAATAGTTATTTTTAATCCACTTCTACAATGTGAATATCAAATGGAAGGGTTTATTGAGAGTAACTTGAGAAATAATGTGACCTTATTCTAAATCCAATAAGGTGGAATATTCTTGCAACAATAATGCCATGAATGGCATCAATTGTTTCTTTCACACATATTAGTAATTCTTATTTGATTTTTTTTATATTTGGAAATGGTTAGCATTAGAAAAAATTGTATTAGTGGATACAATAATTGTGTGGAAACCTGTAAGTATCCCAAAATTTACAAATACAAAAAACAAAAATTAGATGGACAGACTGAGAAACCTAGCCAGCGATAACTAAAAAGTAAAAAAAAAATTAAAAGCAAAGCTTTAATTGAAACACTTCAAATAGAAGAAAATAAAATTTTCCTTTTAAACTCTGACTATTAATAGTTAAAATTTAAAAGAAAAATGTTATTTTCTACTTGTGAGACCGTAAAAAAACCTTTTTGGAAAAAAGTTTTTTTTACTTTTAATTTATTTTTAATGTTAGATTATTCAAAACTTATGGTCCAACTGACGTCTTTTATTGAATGAATTAAATGCTCACACGGCACGGCTACGGCTGGCTGGTCAAGGCACAAAAACCAAGTACCCACTACAAACGCTACAAACACCGCTGAACCTCGAAACCTCAGGTAGAGAGAGGTCTTACCTCATCATTTTTCTTCTTTTTAAACGCGTAACACAACGAAACGAAACTTGCTAACCTTCTGATCTCGATGTTCGATTCGATTCATACCAGGTGTCCCATAATGTTTTGATAGATCAAGATTAATGATCATTAGAACGAGCGCTGTTAAGTAATATTAGAATTTTTTTTATAATTTAACACCCGCAACAGTAGATTAAATTGGAGTAACCATAAATACAAATCAGGTATAATTAATATTAACTAGCTGTGCGCTCGAAACTTGAATTGTGTTTAAATTTATATAAAACTGTTTAGTTACTGAATCATTTTATTTGCTATTTTTTTAAAAAGAATTACAAACATAAAGACGTCTCTTAATTCTATCTTCGAATCAATGTTTTTAGATATATTTTTTAATATTCCTAAGTTTATATATTATAACAATTTTCTCTCTACTTTAATATATTGTTAGTCAATGACACTCCTAGAAACAGAACATAAAAATATTTTTAAAAAATATATAAATTAATTAACTCGTTACTTAATATTTCAATGATTTACTAATCAATTAACGCAACTTTGTATATATCTCATTTTGAAAACAGCGTGCGGTCTATAAATGAGACCCTTTTTTGACCCTACACCGTTGATCCGGCGTGTGGTTGTATGCATTCATAACTTTACAATCTATTGTTTAAATTAAAAAAAATAAATGTGATTAATTTATTATAAATAAAAATAAATAAATACCAGAAACGTAAAGATAATCTTTTTCTGATTTTAACCATATAATACTTACGCAACATTTTGAAATTAATATTACAAATGAGAGTATTGAGATAATAGGTGAAATTGAAAAATGTTTTTATCAGTTCTTGGCTTTTTAGCTTTTTAAGCTTTTTAGCGATAAATCAACGTACTTAAAATACATTGGTTAAAAAAATTAATTTTAAAGAAAGACAGAATAACCTGGTTAAATATATTAATACATTAAAACCTGAGGTGTCCGATATCGTGTTTGATGATAGCAACACCGCGATTGCTAGCAGACGAGTTTAACACCTGGAATAAGCTTTCATTTTAACAATAGCGAGTATGACAAAGTAAGTGCTATAAATTACATATTTTAAGCGAGTGATCAAGATGCATAATTTAAAACAAAAACAAATAAAACTTAAAAATGATTATTCGAAATATGCGTTTGATGAACTAGCCGTTTTTACTTTATTTCCACGTCGGCATTGGCCTCAATGAGACTAAAAAGCCGACGATGGCAAACTGATATTGGAAGGACTATAATAATTATAATTAGTGTGTTTTGTTGTCATTTTTAAGTTTTTGTTGGATTGTTTGTTTCGCACTTTCAATCTTTCAATACTTAATATATTTATTTACCATTTTTGTTATTCTCATATATTTTTAATAGCTTTTCAACTTTTGAACTCTATATATAAATTTTTAGTTATAAATTATATTATTTTGTTAGTGTTAGTTTTTCTATTTTTATTTCTTTTTAGTGATTTATAAATGTTAATGTTAACACCTTTTTGTTATTTGTGATTGTTTTTTAACACTTTCTGGTTTTAAAAATAAATGAACTTTTTATAAACAATTAAATCTTTTATTATTTTTTATGTTATTTAACATTTTAAAGTTTTTTAGCAATTATTATTTATTTATATATTTTATTTATTGGTTTATTTATTTATTTATTGTTTTAACTTTTGTTGGCACTCCCAAAGTGCAATTAATTTTTAAAGATTACATTAAATTATATTTTTTGTGTAATGTTTAAAAATTGTTTAGATTCATTTTTACTTATTAAAAAAAATGAAAATATTTTTTTTTGAATTCCGCTATAAGTACTCTATTTTTTATAAAGCAGAATAATGAATAATTTTCGTCGAATTTTAATATCATAAATGCAATACAGAGGAAACAAATACTCTAACCTGCATATCGATGGGTTGCTAAATAAATAAAACTCACTGAAATGGTATTAAACATGTATTAAACGCACATACCCTGTAAATAGGTTATGACAGCTAGAAAAGAATGGATATTTAGGATCTTGAAAGGAAAATTCGAAATAAAATTGTGGTCATTGGCGTAACAAGAATCTAAACGAATTGTTAAAAAAATTAATATACCTATATTTTTATTCAATAAAAGTGTTTAATAATAGTTATATACTATTACTGTGAATTAGAATTCGTCTGAAGGAATGTCTCCATTAACTGCAATTATCAGCGGCTATTCAATTAAGTTATCTAGTTCCCACATTTTAGAAAGTGTTTTTTATTTTCGTCGTGTTTTTTGTCTTTCTCTTTGTGGAATTTTGTAATCGAATTTAAACCTACTTCCCGACCACCTAGAGCTCTGAAATTTTTAGGATAGCCGAAAACTGGATGGCAATGCATGTTTCAAGTGTGTTTAGCCATATACAATATACATAGAGATTTTGACACAATTTCAAAAAATTCTAAATTTTATATGGGAAAATAAAAAAGTTTTTTATTTTCGTCGTGTACTTTGTCTCTTTGTCTTTCCGGATAGAATTTTGTAATCGAATTAAAACCTACTTCCCGACCACCTAGAGCTGTGAAATTTTCTTAGATAGCTAAGAACTGGATGACAATACATGTGTTTAGGCATATATTTTTAGCAATTGTGATTATTTTGTTCCTTTATAACATGCTATTATAACATGCTCAACACATTTTTCCATTCGTCAGGATTCACTATACTTAGTGTCACATAAAATATTTTTTTTATAATTCACGTTCACAAAGTTTCTATTTCGACACTAAAAACAGTATCGAAATAGATTCATTGTAACACTGTTTTTGGTAACTTTTTGTTTTACACAATTGGTTGCATTGCACTGATTTTCAACGAAAGAGTTTAGGTAGTAAATCAAGAAGTAGGTATGTTATAGTAAATTATTAACTACATTATCAGCGTTATTGCTAAATTCGGAATAATTTATACAAATTTGACAAACATTCTAATTTAAAATCATTAAAACTGACAAGTGTCAAAACTATCAAGATTGCCAACATAAGTAAATACTTTGAAAAACTCTCATTTTATTTATTTTTTTATACTTTTAAAAGTTCATTATAAAAAATAGTATGTAACACTCGAATTACAATGACGGTTTGTAGTACTCGTTCTTTGCAAAACTCACCGCTTCGCGGTTCGTTTCACAAACTGAACTCGTACTACGAAACCTCTGTCATTATAACACTTGTATTACAATATACTATTTTACATCTTTTTTTTTAAATGTCGTATTTTTCCTGGCGCCATACTGCTTTACTTTGGTCAGATTAATTCAATTCGATTAAGTTCGCAGTGATAAGGAGACCGTAGTTTTTGTGAGTGATAACTTGCGTAATCTATAACTATAAATTTAAATACATCGGCATTTATATCCTCATGGTAATAATCACCAATACGCTTGGAATACAAAAGGTGGAAGATTCAATACATCCTTTAAAAAAATATCAACGTGTCCAATGTGTGTTATAATTAATCTTTTTCCTTTCCCTGAAGGTGGGTTTATTTCTGTTAAATAACCATCTAAACATGTTTAGCCGAGACCAATGACATTCGTCCCACATTTTATGTACAATATAACCTTAGCTAATCCATCTATCTATCTAGTTGATTCAAGTCTCATCCAAGTCTCATAATGCACATTTTCTTCGCCTAAAGACTGAAACACAGGTCGAGGATTCAGTTAAAGAAGACATTAGCAATATTCTTGTAAACTAAATCACTTCTGTAGCACAAATAAGATAACCCCCAATAAAATTATATTTTACTACTATTGAAACACCACTATCCTATCAGGGTTCTCCAAAATAAGCTTTTACTGAGCAGTTGTTAATACGGAAGATATTATATTATCGCACTTTTAACATTTTCTTTACTAAAGATAATGTATTTGTGTGATTTCAGACATATCTCCAATCTAGTTGCTCTTAGAGCTTCTGGATGGATATCTTCCTTGTACTGATGAGACGCAATACGTCGAAACCGGTCTACAAGTGATATCCTATCGAATTGCAAACTAAAATGGTTAGTTCTATCTTGCAGATATACTAACCCCGTTAAACTTTGAACTGTAATTCAATGTCCGTCGTGGCATATAGCCAGGGAAGTAGTTGTTGTTGTTTCTTAGTAAACTGTCTATATGTTCTTTGATTTTCAAAGACTCTGTAAAACGTCATAATAGTATTAGGTATACTATTATTATCTTTGACATCTATTTGATAAACGTTTTACTGAAATGACAATTGATTAGCAGGAAACTGCAATCAAGTAGTTAACCCTACAAAGCCGAGAGGTTTTTTGTCAAATAGAATTTCAGTTTGCCATTAGTTATGGAGATGTCGCTATTATCGCACTTTTAACATTTTCTTTACTAAAGATAATGTATTTGTGTGATTTCAGACATATCTCCAATCTAGTTGCTCTTAGAGCTTCTGGATGGATATCTTCCTTGTACTGATGAGACGCAATACGTCGAAACCGGTCTACAAGTGATATCCTATCGAATTGCAAACTAAAATGGTTAGTTCTATCTTGCAGATATACTAACCCCGTTTAACTTTGAACTGTAATTCAATGTCCGTCGTGGCATATAGCCGGGGAAGTAGTTGTTGTTTCTTAGTAAACGGTCTATATGTTTTTTTTGATTTTCAAAGACTCTGTAAAACGTCATAATAGTATTAGGTATACTATTATTATCTTTGACATCTATTTGATAAACGTTTTACTGAAATGACAATTGATTAGCAGGAAACTGCAATCAGGTAGTTATTCCTATTGCATGTTTCTTTACTATTAAATACTTCTGTAATTGAATACCTAAAACGTAGGTGTAGGTTAAGAACTGCAGTTTAAATATTTAAAAACTTTGATATCCAAAAAATTATTTTTATATTCTAATATTTATTTTTTTCGTACGCCTATGATTTTCAATAGTAATGGACACTGTGACGGTTTTATTATACCCGTTAATAAAAAACAGACTATGGTTAAAAAAAAGAGTTTTAATTAATTTGTTGTTGTGGTCTATTTGTTTTTATTATTATTTTTTAAACCCGCCAGAAATTAGTACTTTCCGGTTTATTTTTGGGTCAGAAAATGTCATTTTGTCGGACAAGTCCGGTAAAAGCTTTTACCGGACGCATTTACAATAGAAAAGTTAGTCTAAGATAGCCGAGTTTTGTATATATTTAAAACTATAAAAACATAAAACGAGCAGAGCGTTTGTGACAGTCTTATATAACAAGATGTAAGAGATGATACAAAACGTATCTAGTGCCGTGCTGTCAATAATAAATCCAGTTATAAATATATAAACTGGATTAGTGTTTGGTTAGATTTCCTTACTCAAGACACCGGTAGATGCTGCGACATAAGTATAAAGTATAAGGATTTTAATCAGCTCATACAAGGGCAAAACCAACTACAGACACCGTGTTTTGCTCTTTTTGGAGCTCATCAGTTTAGTAATTTTAGTATAGGTTATGTCTCCTCAATCACTAATGAAGAGACATCCTCTGTATGAATCGACCAAATCCTTATAGATGTAAACTTGCGAAAGTAAAAACCGTTCGCAAGTGGCCCCATCTTCACTTCAAAATGGTACTACGACAGTCGCTTTGCATCTTGAAAGTAACCTTCGGCAAGGTAAAATAGCTTGACATAATTTGACGTTTAGTTAAAAACGTGAAATTTATTATAAAATGGATATTTAAAATGATGCATTTAATTTTGAATTAATGGAAGATGAAATTATACCAGATGAAATTGTTAATAAAGGGTTCTTGTTATAAAAATGTAAACTGAATAATATGAAGTTTGTGGTACAACAATGCCCGTTTTAAAAAAAATATTGTACGTAATACGTCCCAAAAGTGCTTTTACTGGACTGGCAGGCTTGCAGGGCTCGCCTATGTTAATGACTTTTTATTCATTATTTGATATTGTTTTTATAAACCTTGTTTTACTTTTGTGTTATTTACAAATTTTTAAACTTTTTTGTTTTTTTGTTTTTTATTTTGCTTCCCCACTTTTTTTACATTAACTTAAATGCAGAAGTTTAAAATAATAAACATAAATCTAAAATTATTTTTTTTTTTATATTTTTTATTTTATTATTCTTGTGTATTACTCTGGACGTTTTTAGTATCATAGATTGTGCTAAACATTTATGTCATGCAATGTTCTATAAGTAATTGAGCAGCCTCAGGAGACTGAATGTCCTAATTAATCTTCAAATTAGGTCGACAGTATAATTTAATTCACAAATGAGGCGTGTATGCAGAGCATAATGCCCTACCTTTAACAGAGGCGTCTTTACTAGATCAAGAGATTTTTATTTTAAATAAAAAAATAAATCATGTGCAACGGTTTTTAAAATTCTATTTATTCTAGTTCTATTAATTAATGTATTTATCAAAATAATTCACGTCAATGTTAAAAGCTATATCAAGAGTTTCGTTAAGAATCATTCACTTTTTTTGCTTTTCCATTTATGGATATTAGTGATAACATTGATCCACTCTTCTCTGTTTCTGATGACGCTGAACAAATCCCCTATTGTTCTTTAGGCCAGTCAATTTTCTGACATTTCTGAGCCATACATTTTCTTTCTACCAACTTCTCTCTTTCCTTTAATCTTTACTTCGATTACCAGTTTTAATATTAGATATCTTTTGTTTCTTATTACGTGGCCTAAATATGCTGCTTTCCTGCGCTTAATGGTGTTTAGTGATTCGCGATCTTTGTTAACTGTTCGTAGGATTTCATCGTTTATTTTTTTTTAGCTGTCCGTGGGACTTTTACGATCTGCCTGTATATCCACATTTCGAATGCTTCAAGTCTGTTCATAGAATTTATTTTTAGCGTCCACGCTCCATTCTATAGAGGCAACACTGCCACACGTAAGATTTTGCAAATCGTAGGTTGCGGTCCACTTCGGTATTGGTAAGAACCCTTTTGGATTACATGTAAGTACTTCTGGTCATTTCTATTTGACATTTGATTTCCACTTTTTACAGAGCCACATGCCTAAATATTTAAATTTGCGTACTCGTTCTATTATGCTTCTTCGAATTGCGTGAAACTGTAATAAATTTTGGTCCTCTTGGTGTTGATAATCAGGCCTAAGTTTTGTCTGCTATGACATTAACTCTCTCATATTTTCCGCAATTAGGATTGTGTCGTCCGCATACCGTATATTATTGTCCCATATTCCATTTTCTTCAATACCTATATTGATCTCAGTCAGCGCGTCTAGAAAGATGCTTTCAGAGTATGGATTAAAGAGGAGTGGGGAGAGAGCGCATCAATGTCTGATCCCTCTAAGTATTTTTATTTGCTTCGTATATTCATAACCATTCTTTACTTCTGCTTATTGATTTCAGTACAGACTTTCTATGCAACTGATATCTTTTTGGTCTATATCCATCTTTCTTAGGATTTCTCTTAGTGGAAGAAGCATTACATGGCATCTTTCTTAAGTTACGATCAATTTTGAATTAATTTTTGAGTTGTTACCTACTATTGGGAAGCCTCTTTGCAATATAAGAAGTCCTACCAAATTTTAATAAACAGGTCTATTAATGAAGGCGACTAGGCCTAAATATAAACACTGCAACGGACACTTTAGACCCAGACCAATGAGTCGTGTATGCAGAGAAACTTTCCTCTAGATGAGGGACTTCCTAAGCGATCGTAGCCTTAGAATAGCAACAACACGAAGATTCGTCAATTGCTATGTGTATCCAATATTGTTATATGGAGTTGAGGCTTCAACAATGAATGTAGGTACATGAATCGCCTTAAGGCCTTTGAAATGTGGATATTTCGACGTCTGCTCATGATATCCTGGGTAGATCACGCGACAAATGAAGAAATGAAGAATGGGAAAAGATAGAGAATTTCTAACCGTAATTAGGGTGAGGAAAATCGCATATCTTGGCACCACAACTCATCATGGAAGGAAGAATAGAGGGTTGCAGAGGACCTTGTTGAAGACAATGTTTGTGGCTACATAACATGCGTGACTGGACAGGACTTCATTCACATACACTTTTGAGAAAAAACAGAATCGCACTTAATTCGACAAAATTGATGTTAACTCCACGATGGAGACAGCACTTAAAGAAGAAGGAGAAGAAGCAAGCACTGGGAGAACAGCCTTATCTTGGAATGCTCAGTTTAAGTCTTATATATCTATGGTAAAAAAATGTAGTAATTAACCTGCAATTCTATATCACAAAATTATCTACCTATCAACGCCAATATTCAGATTATATATAGCTCCATTCACAATATAAGTATAGTTACCTACCGTTAAACCAAAATATAAACAATTAATTTAATTAAATTATATCTACAATTGTGCCTAAAATGAAATACTTCCTCTTATTTAGTAATCCCACACATCTATTTAACTATTATTTCGTAATTATTCATCCTAGATACAAAATATGTAGGCTTAGATGTACATAATTCTTAGTTTCAGAAACGCAGCAACACACGCAAACTTGTGATTAAATATTCTACTGCTCAACACTGTGTCGAGACACTCCTTTGTTTAACGGTCATATAAAACATATAGTAGTAGGTAATGAAAATCGTAAATTTACAACAGGATAATCTATATTGACCGGTGTCCTATTTAGTTTAATAGGCCAGAGACCGTTTAACGATGTGCTAATGGAGTACTAACAATATACTGCAAAAATTACTTGCTGTAATATGATGGAAACTAAAGTACAGCATATAGTTTACTATAACTGTTCAATAAATTATTAAATAAAAATAATTTTTTATTATTTGTCACCATATGATTAGCTGCGTATTTCGGATGTGATAGGTTTGTTTACGACGGTTGTCTTTTCAGTTTTGCATAAAAACAAAAAATATATAGACTTAAAGTACTTTATTGCTTTTTAAAATATGTCCAACCAAGATCGATTCACTTTTGCATACGTTCAAACCAATTGTTTAAACAGTTATTCTAGTCTTCAGTTGATACCTACAAAATGACTGTTTTCAAGGCATCGATGGCTTCTTCTGGCGACTGGAATCGTTGCCTACGCATTCAATTTTTCATTATTGGAAACGTGAAGAAGTCGTTGGAACTTAGAACAGGACTATACGGTGTATGGTCTAACAATTCGATGTTATAAAGCTCCAAAAAGTCGATTGTCTTTGCATTATCCTGAAGTAGGATGATTCGCCGTTGTATGTGTTGCTTTGTCGGAATGTCGTGATAACTTCTGCTAAACAAAGGTTTATACACCAGTCGGAAGTAATCGTACTTCGATCTTTCAAAGCAATTGTTGGCATATGACCAGATTTTGAGCATAAAAACAAAAAGCGACAAAATAAAATAAAAAAGAAACTGGAAAAACACAAAATGTACAAAAAAAATAGTAACAAAATTAAAAATCAAGAAAAAAATTTAAAAAAAGGAGAATATCGAAAAAAAAGACAGAAACCAAAAAAAAAACAACAAACCAGAAAAATTAATAAATACAACAAAAAAATTGAAAAAACTTTGAACAAAACAAGAAAATCTGATAAATACAAAAATGTGAAAAATCGTAATAAAAGAATAAGAAAACTGGCGAAGAAACTGAAAATAAGCTGCAGCCAAAAAAACAATTAAAATATCGATAAAAATCTTACAAATTGTAATAAAAGGCAAAAACTGAAAAAAAAAGAAAAAAAAACAATTATTAAATAAGAATAAATGTAAAAAACTTGTGCAAAAACACCAAGTAGATGGTGTATATTTCATTTGTTAAATAATATAGTTAAAAACTTATTTGGATTTGTCTCGTCCAGAATGTAGAAAAATTAAAAAAAATGTTTGCAAAATTTGCGAAAGAACGATAAAAATTGATAGAAATGAATAAAAAAAAATGGTTACAAACTAAATAAAGTAAAATTAAAAATACTTACAAAGAGAGGAAAAAAAATCGAGAACATATAAAAATTAGGAAAAAATAACGAAAATGTGAAAAATTTATAAAACAACTGAATAAAACGAAATTATGGCTTTTGGATCTTTGTGCATTATTTCGTTTTCGTCTTTGTTCCAGAGTAACCAGTTATCTAGGGTTATCCCTAGATATTTAACCTTTGTTTTCCACTCAACGAAATTTTTACCTATTTTAACGGTTTTTAAGTTAGGTTTCTTTTTCTTTGTAAAGCTACTAACGTGGTCTTGGTGGGGATGACATTGAGTCCCACTGAATCACACCATTGCTTTGCTTTGTTCAGTCCTCTTTGTACTATGTCACAGAGGATGTTTTTATATTTCCCTCTTGCGAGGATAACTACGTCATCGGAATAAACTTGGAAAGGTATACCTAGTTCGGTGAATTGCCAGAGTAAAGTGTCTACAGTGAGACTCCACATAAGTAGGGATGCAACTCCCCCTTGCGGACAGCCTCTGGTTGTATTTGCAGCCTCGTGTGAAGTCTATGTTGAGAAAGGCACATACCACGGTTTCTTTTTTGTTAATAGCGTCATAGCGTCTTGGATTTCGTCAGTTAATTGTATCAACGTGGTCTCCGTTGATTTGCCCGCTTTATATGCACGTTGACGAGGGTGCAGTGGCACCTGCTCCAGGACTTCTGTTCTTATATGATTGTCTACAGCTTTTGCCATCGTCTTAAGAACAAACGATGTGAGGCTGATTGGTCTAAGTAGTTTAAAACTACTCTGAGTGATTCAGATCACGTGAGGAATGATTGCCTCCTGTCCTTGTTGTAGCAGGGCAGGAAATATTACATCAGTTCCAGGGGTTTTGAATGGCTCAAAGTGTTCATACCCCTTTTCAGCCGTTCTTCACTGCATATATGTTTTGTCATTGCAGTGTCTTCCCTGGTTGGTCTTTTAGTTTTGTCTCTCGTGTTTCCTGGAGTGATTCTTCCTGCAGGAAAGTGGGTTTCTAACAGGAGCTTTGCTCGTTCTTTTTCGCTTTCTGTAAAGCGTCCATCTGGCTTTCGCATTGCCATTACTGTATCTACTCTTTCTTTGGCTAAGACCTTGTGTAGCCTTGCAGCAGAAGCAGAATTTCCTGAAGCTATTTCTCTTAGCTTTCTTGATATCTTTATTGTAGGTTGTGAGTTTCTCGGTGTAGCTTTGCCAATCACCGTTACGTTTGGTTTTGTAGGAAGTTTCGTCCAATAAACACTCTACCAGGGATGAAGAAGTTGCTGGAAATAGCTGTGTATAACCACCTACCCAATTACTTAAAAAAGAACGACATTCTCTTTACCAATCAAAGAGGGTTTCGAAATAATCACTCGTGTGAATGGGCGCTTCAGCTAACCGTTTCTAAATGGACCTATTCTATTGAAAACGGGCACTATGTGTTTGAAGTGATTCTGGATATTAGAAAAGGATTTGAAACTATCAACAAAAAAACAACTAGAAGCCATTGGTATAAAAGGTACGGTGTTAAGATTATTTAAATCGACCATGGCAAGTTACAAAAGTAAAAAATACCTTCTCGGATCCAATCTCTGCATAATTTGGAGTAACACAATGCACTGTTTTAGAGCTTCCATGTTGCGGATCTTAGGTTTGACAGATGACTGTTTCACCATATTGCATCGTTTGACTTTCTAGTCCGTTGGAGAGGACAGCTTGATTATTGCCTCGTTTAATTCTATAATATCATTTTCCACTACCAGGTAGTTTTTGGCTTTCCCTGTGGCTCGAAGGCCTGCAAGATTTTTGTTCAAATTAGTGTTATAATTTTTCCAGTTGGTTTTCCTAGGGTTTAGGAGGATTGTATTCTAATCTGAACATGATTAATATGTGATTAGAGAGAGACAGGGAGAGACATTCGTTGAAAACTCTTCAATCTTTTACATTACCCTTTAGATTAAATGTGCTTAGTGTTATGGCTAGCTATCACTTCTTTCCTCATTCTTGTTACAAAGGTAGGGGTGTTCCCTATATTGTGTAGAATAAGATTATTGTTGAGAATAAATTCTAAGATTTGCTCACCTCTTCTGTTGGTGTTGTGAGCATTAGCGTCACATCCTATGAGTAGCTTTTTTTCATGAGAGTATTCTACTAATTTTTGCAATTCTGGAGGCGTTGCCATTCCGTCTCCTGTAAAGTAGCATGAAGCTATCATGACTTCTTGACGTCGTTTCATGAACTCTAGTTCAGCCTGAATACGGACGAGAACTCTCTTCTGAAACACAACAATGGTTAATACTGTTACTTACCAAGATGCAAGCTCTCGGTATGTCCGCATTACTTACATTGTATATCAACTTTGTTTCCCTGCTGGCAAGCCCCCTTTCCTGCCCCTCACAAACCCATTGTTACTGAAAAAAGTCTTTGAAATAAGCGCTGATGCTCCCTTAGCTTGATGGGCGTTTAGCTGAGCAATATTATCTCCCATATTTTTTCTTTTTTTTTCCTACCTACCGCTCTTCTAAAGAGGTGAGGGCACCTTCCTTACTTCCATTGAGGGTGTCATTGTCCGACTCATCCGTGAGGGTGAAATCCTCGTCCTGTACTTCTCCGACCTCCATGGCTGCCTCATTTCCTGAATCTTTCCCAGAAAGGTCGGTGACGTGAAAGGGCCCCATGTTTTCCGCATCGCTAGGTTTTCCTCTAGGTAAGCCACCACCACTTTCCTCTGTGGTGATTTTCCCCTCCAAGTCTGGGTTTGCTTCCCTATCTCTCTTTTCTTCCCTTCTTAGACTGTGAATGAAGATTTTCCCCCAAGAGTTACCCTGCTGCCTTTTCTTTCAGGCTGAGAACTTTCCATTGGTCCGTCCTCAGACCCCCATTTTGAGCTTTAATCAGATGAATTAGCTTCTCAGCTGATAGCCCTTTGCTCCTGGGAAGGAAAGCAATAATGACATGTGTTTTGGGGATGTCGTCTCTCCCAGACGTCGTTAACTCCCTTCCTTCCATTTGTTGTGGTCGGGTACCTTCGGTTATTTCTTTACCTTTGAGTTCCATTATTTTATTGTGAAGGTCAAGTAAAAGCTTTCAATAAATTTGTAAATTTTCAAATGCTTGCTATCTTTTCGTTCGTATCGGATGGAAAGACCGAATGCCATGCTCAAAAACTTCTTGATTTAATACCCATTATATATAAATAATAAAAATGTATATAGAACCAAACAGAATTTTTTAAATAATATAGTTGACTACCAAAACATATCTTTTCGAAATGTATTTTAAAAGTATATTTTATTATAGTTGGCAATGATTTGTTACGGTTTTTATAAAAAGTACAAAGATTTTTTTTATTAACAAAGTTTGTAACCGCAGACAGGCGATGACAAATATACACATTTCTTTTCTCCTTGTCAAAGTGTCCAGTATTAGTTTTCCATGGCTTATGATACTACATAGGTTTAGCGCATTCCTATAGACGGTCTCATTTTAATCGTATTTTAGTTTAAGACTAATAGGGCTTTTATAGAATCCGTAAAAATACGCACGAATCTGCCAGCAATCTGATTCGTTAGTTATTTTGCAGCTACATTTCTAGTTTTAAGCTAAGACCAAACTACGTTTAACTAATGTGTAGGTACTTGACGCGTACGCTAGTTTGGGATCTGTGTAGTAAATGTTCTGAAGGTATTCTTACAGACAAATCTTCTTGTGATGTTTAGTAATTCTATGATTTAGCTCCAGGCCTTGCTTGATGTGGATCCACAGTCCACACCCAAATCCATCAGCCCTTCACTTCCATGGAGGTCTCAGTGATTTCGGAGTCTATTATAGGCCGTTGGGAGGACGTTGTTATTGTTATCCATCCGTCTTGGCTGTAGTTGGGTGCTCTTATTTTGCAGTTTTTTGGAAGATGGATTCTTGGACTCATTTGTCTCCAGGTTACGGCATCTGGGTGGTATTCTCTTAATGCCAACAGTATAAGGTTCACATGGTTCCTTGTGCCCTAATAAATCTTTGTGACTCTCTCTTTATAGTGTCTGTATTTCGTTTTTCCATGGTATGCACCATTCTTCTATTTAGCCCACGGATCTTTGCAGGTATCTTGTGATCATTCCAGGTTGTGCGCTCCTTTCTGCGATTTCAGTGACGTCAGTAAAAAAGAAAACTATTGTGTTTAGTGGGTTAGGCCCATTTGTTATGCATATAACATAAACATTTGAAATAGCAGAGCTCCCTATAGTACTCCTTCCAGTTTTTCGTATCTTGATGATACCTACTTGGTCCAACTTAATGTTATAGCTTCTAATATACAAGAACGACGCTACCAGCTTTGTCATTGTTGTTGGCCTGGCTTAGTCTACCATTTTGTACAATAACCCACTGTGCCACACTGTATCAAATGCTTTGCTGTCGTTTTAAACATTGGTTCAGTCGATTGATTTTTGTAAAATCCTTGATATGTTATACTATCCTCAATACTTGCAACTTTGTGAAGTATTTCTTTAAAATCTGAATTGTTCGGGATTATGTTAAGGTGTTGTTCTTTCTACCAAGAGTTCTTAAAAACACTTTTTCTTCAACTCAATCAGCACTGGTAGAAGATTGGTTTACAGTTTTGAGAAAAAGTAAAGTTCTTTCCAATTTCCTCATCACGATGACATCGACTCGTGTCCATTGTAACATAGAAGACCACTACTTTTGATAATAGATTCTGTAAGGTCCTATTACCGTCCCTATCGTATCATGGTCATTTGATTTTGAGCTTATGATCTACTTTATAAGTTTCAATGCATTCTCTGTTACGATGTTAGTCACTTTCTGCCATCCGACGGTATCTTGAAACTTTCTCGAAAATAGTTGCTCTAACTAAACTAATGATTTGCAAACGGTACTTTGACATTCATTTCTTCAAACTTAATTGTTCGAGGGCACCAACTTTTTAAGTAATTTAGATTTAAGTAACAGTTTTTAAGCAGTTTTTACCAAACTTGTCTGTTTGTGAATTATTCGTAACAGCACAAACATAAAAAGGCATGTTTACAAGATGCCAGTGACTGGCGCCAGTCTCACTGGCATGCCAGCGCTGTCATGGTACTGGCATCATGTAAACACTTTCTTGTGCCAGTCCAGCGCTGTCTCGAATAGAAAGTTGGTCTATTGTTCATGCCAGTGGCCCTCGTCCGCGTCATTTCCAACCCCGCGTCAGTGCTTGTTTAGACGTGTAAACACAGCGTTCCAGTGACTGGCGTACATGTGAAGGGTAAACTTTACCAAGCAGGAACTAAGGTGCCAGTGAGACTGACGGCTAGCTACTGGATACGTGTAAACGTACCAGTCCCGCGCAGTCCTAATCAAGCACTGGCATGCCAGTAAGACTGGCGCCAGTTACTGGCATCATGTAAACACGCCATAAGACCTACAGTCAATAAGAACAGGCAACTTGATACTTTTCTGAGGGACATATAAAAAAAATTAATGATGTAAGAAGTAATAAATATGAGGACGGACCACATCGAGATTCATTTTTAATACAGTATGTATGCTCACAAAAGTCAACTGGATTTAGTGTCGTCGATGAATATAATAAAATTATACAGAAAAAAATACACTGCGCACAAAAAATGCACATGCACAGCATTGCATACAAAAAAAATTACATTAACAAATACACACGATAAAATTACACTTAGAAGAGATAAAACTTTTAAGTTTTATTTAAAATTTATTAATTATTTTATTGTTACTCTTTTTTAAATATCATTGACATAAGTAGTTACCGTTTCGTATGTTTTTTCCACTGTTTAATTTTTTCCAAACATCTTTATTGATATAGGTTATAATATGACTCCATATTGGGGCTAAACCAAAATGCCATAAAGTGTTACATGGACGGCTCCAAGATAGATCAAGGAGCCTGAGTAGGTGTTTTTGGACACAGAAAACCTAGGTGCATACCCAAGCATTTTTCAAGCGGAAATTCTCGCCATTGTAAAATATGTAGAATTAAATATTGAAAGGAACCATGGTAGACAAAAGACTGTAATTATGTCAGATAGCTAAGAAACCATCAAAGCACTGAACTCACAAACAATCAGTTCAAAAATGGTCTGGGAATGTCTAGGCAAATTTAATAAACTAGGACAAAATACCCTTTGATGGGTTCCAGGACACATAAGAATAGAAGGAAACGAAACAGCAGATAAGTTGTCGAAAGAGTAACTCAAACTCCACATTTGGGACCAGAACCATCTTGTGAAATGAGCAGTAGTACAGCCTTAGAAAAACTAGGGAAAGAACTGAATAGAAAAAAAATAGAAGGACTGAGACAACCGAAGACGCTCCTTGGAAACTATAAAAGATCTTTCAGCTGTCTAAACTTTAGTAAGAAGAAACTCCGTATTATAACAGGAATATTACCCAGACACTGCAGATTAAGAAAACATAGGAAGAAACTAGGATTAGTACCTAGATGAAGCAAAATGCAGATTTTGCAAGGAAGAGGACGAAACCTCAATACACATAGGTACTCTCAGAAAGAAAATATTGGTGCTTTATAGAAAAGTGATTATCATTGTTTATACAGCCCTAGAGACAAAAATGCTGTAACAGGTTTATTGCCAATAAAATAAGTATAACTGGCACCAGGAACAGATAAGTTAATTTTGCCAAATCGTGCAAAGCTAATGAAACCTGAGCTTAAAGTAATATAATATCTATATATGTGACATATGTGTCATTTAAACCATGAGTCAACAGGTGAGTGATCGGTCTGTAGGGTATATTCCTTTTGTCGTATACCAGTGACTCCACAATTGAGTCATGAGTAATAATTTGTTGTAAAATAATAGAAAATGAACAAGAAAATATTTATTTTGTCAACAGACTGTAAGATACATTTATAAGAAAACATGTTACATTATTTATGAAAAAAAAACAATATTAAAATAAATCTATTGCTTGAGATGGTACTGTCTGAAGCAATTTCCAAGACATACAAAATGGTTGACCTGGACAAAGCGGACAACAAAACGGTGAATTCTGAAGTATTTTGTTCGTAGTATACACTCTAACTCTTCCCCATTTGACGACCTTTAAGAGTCTAAATTATACTTTTTTTGCTAGGTGATCATTAGTGGACTTGTGGAAATGTCGGAATTATTTTTGCAGCTTCTGCATAATCCGCCTCGTACAAAAAGCTTTTCTATAATAGAATGTCGATAGTCACAATATGAGAGCTTACTTTGTGTAGAACTTTTGTTGTACAAATAATAACTATTCAGAAGCATAGTCGATAATATATGGAATCCTATTTTTTGTACAACCTCATGGTTATTCTTTCACTTCCATCATAATAAGCAAGCATTTGGACATTTATATCAATGTCCGACATTTTATTATAATTTATAACTGCTTCCGGTTTTTCGATTTATTTTTGACGTTAATATTTGTTTTCATAATATTACCTAGAAACTACGAAGTAATCAAAAGGACATCCCGTTTGTCATGCCAGTTTTCTATGATTAAACCATCGGCATACTGTGTCACAATACATCCTTTTAATAATTTTGTTTTTACAACATCAGGAGAATTTCCTTTCCTGTTTGTTCGTAATGTTCCAGTGATACAAGTTTTTCCCAAAATTAACTCTTTACATACAACAAATATGTTGTCGGAAAATTAGTCTACCACGCTTCAGAACTATCGTTTCGTCTGAAGAAAGTTCTTTATTTGGGTAATATATTTCGGCCTTTCGTTAGTTGAAAAAGTCTTGAAGCCGCCAAATCTTTAATAAACGGTAGCCAAAGTTATTGTCCCCTCGTTCCGGATTTTAGGCAAAATACAGGCATCTTAGAATAGATGAAAAGTGGTTTCTGTCTATATGTTCTCGAAAGCGTATAAAGCGTCAGTTTTCCAATAGTCCTGTAAACGACTAATTGGAATATCTCCCATTTGAAACATAAATATTTTCATTGTCGGAATTGTTACCGGCTTCCAAATGGTAATAATGGATTTTGTCTTTGTTTCTTCAATTAAAAATATCTGATTTGTATATTTATTTGTCTCTGTAACTAGGTAATTGCTCCCAAAAGCAATCGTAATGTACAATCAAATGAAACTACTAGGATCATCAAAAAGGGAAAGATAAAAATAATTTGTGTTTGTTAACTAGTCGGTCAAGACTACCCTTCTGCTTTGTTACATAATAATTAAAATAAAACAGGCTATTATACTAAAACCGAAAATACTGGACGACACTGGATACTATTAACCACCACAAAGCACATTTCCTTCTATAAAGGCCGGAACAATACTAAAACAAATAATCTACACAGATACATATGACCTGAACGTTGAGTCATCGGTATGTGCTTACGTACATAATTACGTACTACCCTGACTTAACAGTTGAGTCATTGACAGTAAAGCTGTTAATTTATGCAGACACTCAAAAAAATCTTAACAGCTCCTCAATCATAAATGAGAATATAATACTAATATGTATTCAAAGAGAACAATTTAAACATCTTTCTTCAAAAAATAACCATCAGTACTCAGTACATAGTATAAAACAAAGTCGCTTTTTCTGTCCCTATTTCCCTTTGTATGATTAAATCTTTAAAACTACGCAACGGATTTTTATGCGTTTTTTTTAATAGATAGAGTGATTCAAGAAGAAGGTTTATATGTATAATAACATCCATTAAATAGTGGAGAAATACTATTATTTTTGAGGTTTCTAATGTGATGTCGTTAATTATCAATTTTTTTCCGCTTACATTGCAAACGCAGGCTGAACCCTACGAGATTGATCAAAATAATGTACTAATTATTTGTACACATTGAAAAGGTCTACAGAAAACTCCGCGATGGTATATGTATATCTCTTATGGATATCCCACAATAACATTTTTTTGTCATTTACTTTTTACGACAAATAATTGCTAATTTTCGAAGCGATTTTAACCAATACAGCGTTAATCCTTATCCAATTAAATAGCTTAAATACATTGTTGATTTAATATAGATCTATATGGTCCTATACAGCACAAGATTTAAATGAATATTTTCGGAGATATCACAGATTTAAAATTGCGTGACGTAGCGCTTGCGGGGTACTGGCGTCGAAGGCCGCGATTTTCCCTATAGCACAATTTACACCTGTACTTCTTACATAACTAAGTACTATGACGCCACCGTAAGGTGGCGCAGTTGATATATCATAAATTTAAAAGAGCAAAACTTACTTACCTAAGAACTATGACGCTACCGTTAGGTGGCGCAGTTAATATATAATATGCCTAACCAATATATTAAAAAGTACTATAAATAATAGTAAAAACTGGTAACTAACGAGAAAATATGATAAAAAATACAAAAAACTAATCGTAAAAATTAAAAAAAGATTGGAAAAAACATTAGTGTTAGGCGGTGCGAAGTTCGCCGGGTCCGCTAGTTTTAAAACAAAAAGCATAATCCACGATCAAACATAAAAAATATAAAAAGAGAAATTATCTGAATATAAAATTTTATAAGCATAAAATTAACTTGTTAGTTCTTGTCTTTGACCTAAATAAATAAAATGAATTTGTTGGAAAATACATACCATAAATTTTATAGTTTGTTTCTTCTGGTAATTAAGCATTAAGTGGCACATTACCGTTCTATTTCAAGTTGCATGCTATCTATCAGTATTTTTCCGAAAGAAAAAGGAAAATAAACCTTCCAACTCGTTATATAGATCGTATTAGTGCGAAAAGATTGCTACATTGTGTTCATTACGTTATATTTCTTTATATAGCATAGAGGGTAGAGTGACTTATTGATCGATTACTGTATAGAAATTAATGAGAATAGGTTTTATCTGCAGTATTTTAGAATTAAGAATAAAATTTGCCGATATTTTATCATGATCATGGTCCCTCGTGTAATGTGTAAGGCACTTATTAGTGTATAAATTTTTCAACAAATGACCATAAAATTCACAACGTTAACTTTTGTAATGTTTTCAATAACTTCGAGGAAAAAGGATCTCCCCTGTTCGTTTGATAGATCTTCATATTTGATACAATATCCACAAAAAAAACTATTACTTTATTCTTTTAGAGCTTTAAAAAAAGTTAAAACAAATGTTGCATCAATTTTTTTTATTCTGACTGGCAAAGACCCTTGGATTTGGTATATAAGGATTTTCTTGTTTTGAATAAAGTGGCACTTTTAGAAGAGGTAAAATACCTGGAAGTCACACTCAACAGGAAACTTACGTGGAAAGCACGAGGTTTTTAACCTAAAATAATCATATCTAACGGTTGTCAGACCTGTAATTACCTATGCTGCGCTGGTTAGGTGAAAAGAAACACACCAGATAAAGTCGGATTAGGGTTTACAGGTCCTAATATAAGGCTATCAATTGCTCTGGAATACACTTCTATTATCATCCACCACTTTTAGGTTTAAAACAGCCTGGAACTGCAAACAGCTTCTTAAGCTACTGGCTAACCAAAACAAAGTAACTGTGCTATGGGTACCAGAGCATTAAGGGATTGTCGAAAACGGGATTTCTGATAGTCTTGCAAAGAAGGTCTTCTTTAATTGGACCTAAACCTTTTCGTGGCATCTCAAAATACCACATTTTGAATGAAGATCGTAATTGTGGACAGTAACTCAGTGCAGCCTACTGCATAAATACTTGGAGCCAAAGACAAGCGAAAAGTTTAAAACTACCTTCACTACGCTAATCTAAATTACTCTTAGAGTCTCAAAAACCTGAACTCATAGTAATCACAGACACTGTCTACTGAGGCATTATCTCTGTAAAATTGGCAAAGACTGGGGAAAATGCAGATTCTGTGATAACAAAGATAAACCGGCTAAACATATTATCTGTAACTGCTGAGTAATTGTTCGCCAACGAGATAAATAATTGGCACAGGTCTTCTTAGAGCCTGATCAGGACTTTTTTTTAAATATCTAGAGTTTATGGACATGTAAATAGATGTAGATGAATATCCTTTAGGTAAGAGAGCATTCAGGTCACCTGGGCCAATTATAGATAATAAATCCATTTATTGATAATAATGATAAATCCATTTATTGATACCATGCCATACATATAAAATTATCATAAAGAAAAAGGTTACAATTTATACAACTTAATAACAAATTAATAAAAAACAAAATAATAGCAATTAAAAAAATAATAGACAGAGTTCAAGAGCAGAAAGGAGCAGATTGATCACAAGTGATCATCTGGTAATAAAAGTGCCTTTACCCTAAAATCCCTTTAGCCCAAAAACCCCAGATAACAAGCTATAACCCAAAGCATAAGATAATGAAATGTAATATAAATTTTAAAAGGTAAAAAACTAAAAACTAAACTAAAACTAAAAATCTAGAAAGTATATAATATAAGATAATTAAATAAACAATAAACAAAAATAAAATAAGTAAAAGAATAAAATACAAAAAGACAAGAATATAAGACAATAAAAAACGCTCCCATTATCTTTTGTTGATAAAGTATAAGACACCCCGACACGAATGAAATGAATTAATTCAATATTAAAAGTAAATTTCTCCATCACGTAACATACACTTTATCCTCTGCTTAAACCGTTCAATGTGAAGATCTTTTAAACGCGTTGGAACTTTATTATAAATGTAAGAAATGGTATAAGTAGGTATATGACGTTTTAAAAAGTTCCAGCCTATGAAAAGGAATTGAAATTGTGTCGCGATTTCGGATGTTAATATTATGGACAGAATGCCTAAAAACAATATTTTCGTACAAATAAAATGGAATTCTGTTGGTGACAATCCCATGATACAGACATGCCAAATACAGACAACGGCGATCACGCATGCACAGCCAACCAGACAATTTCCTGGCAGGAGAAACATGTTCTCGACCACTAATTCCAAAAGCAAATCTAATGCACGAATTCTGAAGCACCTGAATACGTCTTGCATCCGAAAAATCTAGACAGTAATGGTAAACAGTGTCACAGTAGATAAGTTTACTTAGAACCAGTGAGTCGCACAGAAGTAATCTAAGGTTTCGGTCCAAAATATGACGGCAAGAGTACAACATTTTCAAGACAAAATAAGAGGATTGTAGAGTTTTCGTAATGTGTGGTTTGAAGCGCAAATCGGAGTCAATATGTAAGCCAAGATTCTTAACACAATCAGAAAATTGCAAGGGAGTATTTTTAACTGATATATTAGCGACCGTTTTTATTCGCTCTCTTACATAACGATTGCCAAACAAAATTCCGGATGATTTATTAGGATTAATTACTAAACTATGTTTTTCCAAAGTTGCAACTAATCTATTTATGTCGCTATTGAGTTTGTCCAACGCCTATGGAAGGTAGCCATCCGAAAATGAATGATACAGTTGTGTATCGTCTGCGTACATGTGGATGCTAGAGTATTCTATGACGTTTGGAAAAGAGGAAGTATATATCGTGAAAAGTAGTGGACCAAGAATTGAACCCTGTGGCACTCCAGAACAAACATCAGCAGACGCAGACGACACCAGCCAAAACCACTCTTTGGATTCTTTCTGCGATGTGATCGGTAAATAGTTCCACCGCTATGACTCCAAGGCCAATGAACTTGAGAATTGACAAAAGAATTTTATGGTTAATTTTGTCAAAAGCCTTGGAGTAGTCCAGCAGCACCAAGGCAGTAACATGAGCTTTATCTGTGTTATGTAGGATATCATCAGTGATATTAATAAGAGCGGTTGCGCAGCTGTAACCTTTTCGAAACCCAGACGACTGAGTACAGGACAGAATATTTAACTGAGATAAATGAGTCCAATTGAGCTTTCAATAAATATTGCCAATCTACTGGGTCTGAAGTTTGTTTAAATTTTTTGTGGGCTTTATTGCGTAAGGAAATTAAAAATCTAATGTTTGGAGTGGCCCATGGTTTTGACGGTCTAGAAAAAGTTCTTGTAACAAAAGGGGCATGTACGTCAAACAAGGAAATGATGTTTAAATTTAGAAAATTTATTTTATCATTAATATTATTAATGTTATATAATTGCTGCTAAGGTAGAGTTATTAAATCACGTTCAGAAAGTTGAGGGTCAAAGTTAGAGTAATCTCTTTAAGTGCGGACAATAGGTGTTAACGGAACAGGATCAACCGAAATTGTGCAAAAAACTACGCAATGGTCTGCCAGGCCGTGCACAGAGCAAACGCCGGAGTCAGGCAGATTCGCATCGTTAGGTGCCAAGATGTAGTCAATTAAGGTAGATGAATAAGGAGTGATTCTAGTTGGTTCAGAGATTATTTGCCTTAAAGAAAACGAATCGATTAAATTCGAAAAATTTATAATCTACAAAAATTACTTCTTGGCGTTGTATACGAATTTCTAACAAAGTAATATCTTGTGTTTACAATATAACGATTGTTATTTGTTAAGGTTAAAATTGATAAAATATTTTTTTTTAATGTAATTAGTTGATGGTGAAACGCTCTTCGTTGATCAATATCTTTTCATTTAAATAAATCATCAAATAAATTCTTGCAATAGTTTTATAATTTTCCGATGATTATTTTTTCGTATTTCTCTTGTCTCACTTATATTTTAGAATTAACCTTTTTGATTTTGCAATTTTGCCTAGTGTCCGAAGTAGACGTAAGTGGATCTTGTGAGAAAGAGTTCGTGATACAAGTAAGTCGTAATGAGTAATAATACAGTAAGTAACAAAATAAACAGTATAGCGTTCTCAATCATGTCTGTGGACGAAGGTTGTTGAATGGCAAACAGAATTTGAATTCTAGTCCGCAATTCCGGAATTTCAGACGGCGGATCGATACGAAAAACAGCCTCCTTCAGCATTTTTCCATATGTATACGCATGATGTGGCGTTAGGTCTGGTGAGTGCGATGGGTATGAAAAATCAGTGCCACGCGAAATAGTGTAATCCCAAAAGTGATTGAGCAGCATTCGAAGGGACTTCCTTGCCGTGTGACAGGTTGCACGATCCTGCTGAAACCATTGTTGATTAATTCGTAGAATTCTGGCACGACTAATTTGGTGATGACCATATAGAAATTACGTAATAATCTGTTCTCTGTAGTGCTCCTGATTAACATTTAACTGTGTTCCATCGTTTGCTTCAATGATATATGGGCCCAATATGTCATGTGCGGAAAAAGCACACCAAATGGTAAAACTGTCACTCTGAAGAGGGTGCTGGACGATTACGCCGGGGCGTACGAATCCAAAACCCGTATTATCTACTTGTTAATAAATCCATTTAAATAAATATGGCTTTCATATAAAAACCAAATATTGCATCAGAACGACGCGTTCTTATAATCCATAGACAACACACGTGCGCAGTTTTCGTCGCTTATATGCTTATTAACTGCATGTATTTTGTATGCAAACTCACTAATATTCGACATTCGACGGATCATGGATATTAAATTTTAATGATGTTATTCTCAGGCTTCTTTTTGGCGATTGCAGCACTAGATTAAGAACATGTCCGTGACTCGTATTGGTTGTGACAGTTACTAGGCGACCCACGTGACATTTATGTTAACAAAGCACACTTCCCGCCTGTTCTACAAAACTTGTCAACAACTGCTAACTTAACGCTGTTACTCGGAGGGTGTTTGATAAACTAAAGCCGAAATGCGTCGGCAACTGATTTTAAGATTGTATCGTGTTCGCGTCCTTTTGTATGACTAAAAATAGTACTCCACGATAAAAAAATTCTGTAACCATAAGAACCATCTTGAAACACCTAACATGACACATGCAAAAATAAAACAAATTTGACGCAAACGCATAAATTGAATTTAACGACCGTTCTGCGATTTGATGGTTAAGCACCTATAACTTAGTTGTTAGAGCGTCGGCGCGTAGAGCTGAAGGTTGCGAGTTCGAGTCTCGTGGGTGCAACATTTTTTCAATTTCTCCTTAATATCCTTTAATATATTCTTGTTTGTATACTTTCTAAAAAATTCCAACATTTCAAAATTTTCAAAAAACATTTCAGTACTGTTTAAATTGCCGCATAGTGTACTTTAATTAAATTAGTTTGCGTGTTCCAATATTAAATAAGAATCTAATTTTTTAAATGTATTACCATTGTAGTTATTTTTAACCAGAGAAGAATCATTACTCTTAATTCAACGTCGGTGTTTGGTTTCTGGTTAAACAACTACAAGGAACATTTTATAAATTACAATTTGCTAATTTGTATCGTTTGTCTAGAAAGCAAAACTCCAGATCCAGTCAAGAAGGCTCTATATTTTACCTTTAATCTGGAAACTCCTTCCACTCTTTGGTGTCTGTTGCGAATATAAAATTTCTGGTAAAGGTGACTTTCTTGTGTTTTTGGATACTCAGTGGCAGAGAAGGCCTTCAGAGAGGAAGACCGTGGACAATCGTTACCGGGAACTGGAATTGAACATTAGAATCAACTGTTTTTTTTAATAATTAAAAGAAAATAAACAACCACATAATGTGTTAGAGACTAATTTGTACAGTTTGTACTTGAAAAAAAATTCGACCACACCCTGATCTAAAGTAAGCAAATTATTTTTTGTATTTTAATTATTTGTTGAGGATTAAGGAACGTTACAAATTTTCGCGCTAAAATAAAAAAAAAACGTTGCAATCCTTAAAATCTATTTGGAAAAGTAAATTGTTATGAAATCTCTGAAATCTAATACATTGTGCATGGAATGCATTACAAATAAGTAAACTGAATTTTGACAACACCATATCAGATTTTACGTGCCAGCTTGCGAAAATGGAAACTAAAAAAATGTTTGTTTGAATAAATTTGTATATTTTAAAGTTTTCGAAAACTTTTTGTTTTGTTTTTGGTATAATACCTTTTATTCTGTAATAGTGGTTTTCAAATTTAAAAGTACCTAGGCTCTCAATATACTAAAAAAACGGCAGCCTTAAAGGCTGATCGAACATACGTATAAAAAAGCTATCACTTGTGATCACTGACAATTGTGGAAATTCTACTTAATTTGTGAATAATTAAAGACGATATCAGTTTTGACTTTTTATTTATTATTATCAAAAAACATCTGTCCAAAAATCGTAATCATACTAAAACTAAGGTAACGAAATATCAAAATATACACCCACATTTACTCCCCCCTCAGTGTAACGTTAAATCTAACAACTTTTTTTATACTATCATTTGAAGTATGAAAAATGTTAGCTTGTGAAATGTCCATATCTTCTGATTCCATGTAAGCTGGTTTTAATCTATCGATGGAAATGTTTTTTTCTTTTTTGTCCATTAAAAGGGTGAAATATTTATCATTTCGATTAACAACTTTGTATGGACCAGAATAAGGTGATTCCATTTTTTTTTAATTCTGTCTATCCTGACAAATACATGAGAACACTTTAGTAATTCTTTAAAAACAAATATTTTGTTATTTCCATGATTTGAAGTTGGAGTTGGTTTTAAATCTTCCATTAAATCCTTAAGGTATTGATTAAATTCATAAGCTGGGACATTTGGAGATTTTGAGGCAGTAAACATTTCACCAGGAACTCTAAGTGTAGTCCCGTAGACTAATTCTGCACTAGAAGTATTCAAATCTTCTTTAAAACAGGTCCTTAAACCCAAAAGGATTGATGGCAAAGCATCAGACCATTTTTGTGTTTTATAACAGTTAATACTTTGTTTCATTTTCCTATGAAATCTTTCTACTAATCCAATTGCTTTTGGATTATAGGGAGTGGTTCTTGAGCGATCTATGCCCAATAATTTCGAAAATTCTGAGAAAAGTGCTGACTCAAACTGTCCACCTTGATCCTTCGAAATTCGAAGGGGCACACCAAATCTAGAAACCCAGCCCGCATAAAATGTTTTAGCAACACTCTCTGCAGTCATGTCTTTCATAGGATAAGCTTCTGGCCATCTAGTAAACCGATCAACACATGTAAGGCAGTATATAAATCCATTAGAAGGAGGTAATGGCCCGACAATATCTACATTCACATGTTCAAATCTAGTTTCTGGCAATTCGTAAGATCCTGGAACACTAAAAACATGACGACTAATTTTCGATTTTTGGCAAGGTATGCAACATTTAGTCCATAATTTTATACCTTTATCCATTTTGTGCCAAACGAATTTATTTTTGATTTCCTTAACAGTGGATTTTATACCAGGGTGTGCTAAGTTATGAATTTTTTGAAAAACTGTTTTACGAAAATCTTTTGGTACATATGGACGGGGACATTTCAAGGATATATCACAATAAATTTTGATACAGTGTCCAGGAATTTCTATCTCTTTAAAAATTAATGAAGAATTTTTAGATGTTAAGTATCCTTGTAACTCTTTATCCTGATTTTGGGCATGCCTCCATTTGGCATAATCAAAGTTGTCTTGTAAGCTGATCGTTTCAACTCTAGAAAGGGCATCAGCTACTACATTATTTACTCCAGAAATATGTTTTATGGAAGTTGAAAACTGGCTAATGAAATCAAGATACCTAACTTGTCGTGGAGTAAAACTGTCTGACTTCTTTGAAAAAGCAAATGTAAGTGGTTTATGATCAGTATATATGTCAAAATTCAGTCCTTCGAGCATATATCTAAAGTATTTTACTGCTTCATAGATAGCTAACAATTCGCGATCGTATGTGCTGTAATTTTTTTGACTGTTTGTAAGCTTTTGTGAGAAAAAAGCAAGTGGTTTTACCAATGAATGATCATGTTGCTGTAAAGTAGCTCCAATAGAAAAATTTGATGCATCTACCAATAAAGAAACAGGGGAAGAAATAGTTGGATGAGCTAATAATGTAGCTTGAGAGATTGAATTTTTAACAGCTTCAAAAGCGTTTATTTGTTCTAATGTCCACTTGAGGACTTTTGTTCCCTTTGGATTTCCTTTTTGAAATTCGTTAAGAGGTGCTTGAAGATCTGCTGATTTTGGGATAGACGTTCTGTAATAATTTACCATGCCAAGAAATCGACGAAGATCTTTAACTGTCTTAGGTTGGGGATAGTCGAGTATAGCTTTTGTTTTTTTATTCGTTGGTTTGATACCCTCAACAGTAACATAGTATCCTAAAAATTCAATTGATTTTTGTCCAAATTCGCACTTGCTAGGATTAATGATTACACCATATTTTTGAAGTCTATCAAATAGTTGGGATAGGTGATTAGCATGTTGTTTTTCATCCACAGAAGCTACTAAAAAATCATCGATATAGGGGAAACAGAAATCTAAATCTCTTGTAACATCATGAACAAAACGCTGCATGGTTTGTGCGGCGTTTCTTAAACCGAATGGCATTTAAAGATACTCAAACAATCCAAAAGGTGTAATAATTGCTGTTTTTTCTATATCCTCTTTAGCCATAGGTATTTGGTGAAATGCTTTGACTAAGTCAATTTTTGAAAAAATGGTTTTGTTTTTTAAAATAAATGTAAAGTCTTTAATATTTGGCAAGGGATACCTGTCTGGAATTGTCATTGCATTCAAAAGTCGGTAGTCTCCACAAGGACGCCAATCACCATTTTGTTTACGCACCATATGCAGTGGACTTGCCCATGGGCTTTTAGATGGTCTGATAATATCATGTTCCAGTAAATATTGAAATTCCTTCTTTGCTGCTTCTAACTTCTCAGGATTTAGTCTGCGAACTTTGCAATTTACTGGTTGTCCCCTGGTGACTATGTGATGTTCTACGTTTGTTAATTCCGTTTGTCGAGGAGTAAAGGTACGTGTTATTTCTGGATAAGAACATAAAATTTTTGAATACTGATTGTCCGGGTGAACAGTTTTAATTGAAGATAAAAACTTATTTTTAGAAATTGTACCTTTAATTCTGAGATCTGTTGTAGAGTCTATAACTTGCTTGTTTATTAAATCAATTATAAGTTTAAAATGATGTAAGAAATCTGCTCCTATAATCGGGCAATCACAATCTGCTATTATGAAAATCCAAGAAAAGGTTCTTTTAAGTCCAAGACTAACCTCCAATAATTTTTCTCCATATGTATGGATAATTGAACCATTGGCGGCATAAAGTACTTTTTGTGATTGAATTTGATTAATACTTGACGTTTTTGGGATAATAGAAACATCCGCTCCAGTATCAATTAAAAAAAATAATTTTGAAGTAGGATCCTTAATAAATAGGCGGCGATTTATCGGACCAGTAAAATCACTCGCCGCAGATAATGACTGGTCACTTAGTTTTCCGAAAATTGTTTATTAAAATTGCAAGGGTCTACGCATTTTGTAGCTTTATCACCAAATTTAATATAATACCAACAAAGACCATCACGTTTAGAATTAAGGTTTTTATTGGTTTGCATTTTTGTTAATGATCTAGAACGTAATCGTGAACGAAAAGTTTGGTTTAAAACCTTTTCCATTTTTTTAGATAGTTGATCAATTTTATCTTCCAATGAAGAATTTTCTTGAAAAATTGATTTCTCCGAAGTAGTAACATTAACGTTTGAGTTGTTGGAGGTGATTATTCGATCTGCCATATCAATTAATTCATTTTCTGTGAATTTATCTTTAAAAACTCTTATCGTAGTTGCGACAGAAGAAGGTAGCTTATTTAACCATGAAATAATCACGTAATTTCTTGACATTTCTCCAGATGAAAGGTCCAACATTTCATTAAAAAGTTGACTTGGTTTTTTGTCTCCTAACTGAATTTCAGTAAAAAGTTTTGTTATCTTTTCCTCATCTGAAACTTGATACAATTTTATAATTTTTTGTTTTAAATTAGTATAGGGATATTCATGATCTTGACTAAAAACCGTGGCATTATCTTTAAGAGTACTGCAATCTAACATGGGTAATATTTTGGTAAACTTTAGTTTTTCAGATAGAACTCCATGATTTTCAAAAATAACATCCACTGTTTTAAACCATAAGTCTGGATTGCCTTTCCAAAAAGGTGGTAAGGAAATTGATTTAATTTTAGCGGGTTCCAAAAAATTATATGAACTAGAACTAGGATATGCTTGATTTTCTAAACGATTTTACATTAATTCGAAATACTGTTCAAGCTTAACAATTTTTTGTTCCAAATGTTCAAATTTTAAATCATAATTCTCAATTCTTTCCATAAAACGTTCCAACATTAAATCCACTTTTTTAAATTTATCATACAATTCATATGTTACCAAAAGATTTGTTTGAGACGCTTCTTCCAGAAGATCTGTAAAATCAAAATCAGCAACATTTTCAACTTCTGGATGCCTTTGTTTAATTTCAGCTTCCAAAACCAGTTTTAAATCTTTGAGGGATCCATCTGTGTTTACATTAAAATATTTTAATATTCTTTGAACGTGTTCTTTTTTAAGACTATTTAGTAGTCTAGTAATTTTGAGTAGATCTTCCCAAAAGTTTTTTTTAAAAGGTCACCAGTGTGGAAATTCTACTTAATTTGTGAATAATTAAAGACGATATCAGTTTTGACTTTTTATTTATTATTATCAAAAAACATCTGTCCAAAAATCGTAATCATACTAAAACTAAGGTAACGAAATATCAAAATATGCACCCACAACAATCACTTGAAATTATTTGTGATCAATTGGAATTACTTGTGAGCTGAAATATCTAGGGGTCTGGTTACATAGATACTGATGCCCTCAGATAGTAGGGGAAATTAAAAAAGCGAATATGATAGCCGGAAAGATCCAAGGCATTATACCCAACATTGGGAGGCAATCTAGCAATAAAAGAATTTTACCATACAGAGTTGTGGAGTCCACGCTCCTCTATTAAGCACCAGTGTGGCGCGCTGCGTTTAAAATTCAAAAACATAAAATCAAACCAGAGGGCCTCCAACGAAAAATGTTGAGGGTCATATCTGGCCGAACGATCTCAACAGCGGCAGCCCAGATTATGGCAGGTGTAATCCCAATCGACCTTCTCGTTGAGGAAAAAGCGGAGATATTTGAAAACTAGTATGCGCCACAGTACCGAAAGGAACCTAGGACGAGAACTCTTGCTTCCTGACAGCAACAGTAGGAAAATGAGATAACGCGTGAGTGGACGAGAAGACTGATTACCTGGAGTGAATGTCAACACAAGAAGATAAAATGCCAGAAATGGCATAGAAAAGGTGATTTCTACTAAAACAGCATGGAAAGCAGTTATTACTCTTGCGACGAAGATCATGACTACTAAAGGAACGGATGAAAGAAGATATCAGGAGAAGGGTGGAAACTCTGAAATATACTTATCCTGATAAAACCACACAAAGATGCTGTAGTAGCAAGGAGATAAAATAGGAAATAACAAAGACTATACATAACAACGAAGGTAAGCATACTAAACACCTTAGATTTCCACATGAAGTTGCATGAGTTATACATTCCTTACTGACATAGTAATAACTAATAATACATGAAAAAAGAACAAAAAGAAGAAGAAAAGAAAGGTATGCAGAATTTTCCGATAACGTGGAGTACATATCTGAACAATATCCGGAACATAAACTGGGAGACTTTAACCTTCCGCACTGTCAGATTCTCATCGGTTGCTGTACCTCGAGCAGGAGTCGTACAAATCCTTTCATTCTTGTGCTCTTACCATAACCTTTATCAGGTAAACTCAGTTAGAAATGCTAACAGCAATTTGCTGGATTTGTTCTTTACTCATGAATGAGAAACTGTGATATCTGCGGCTGATGATGCCCTACTTCCAGTGGATAATCATCATCCACCCTTAACGTTTAAGTTAATAATTGAAAAAAATGGTGTATTTAACACTGGTCTGACTGGGATGGCTTTTATAGAGATTTTCATTTAATGAATGTGCGGGAAGTGAAGTGAATAATTTTCTTTCCCAGTTTAATTGGGATGTTTTATTTGAAAATAAGAGTCTCGAGAATATGATAAAGTACTCGGCAAAGTAGTTCCCTGTTTGGTTTTCTTCAGAACTAAAACGAATCATAATAAAGAACAAAAAAAATGCATAAAAAATACATGCAAAGTAGATCATTAAATTACTATAACGAATTTTCTTTAATAAGGGCTCATTTTAAACGCTTAAACAGACAATGCTATCAAAGTTATATTTCTGTAACGGACGCGTCCCTTAAGGATAATGTTAAAAGTTTTTGGAAATTTATAAGTAAGAAAGGCAGAAGTGATATACCTAAAATAATGGACTAAAATAATTTCACTAGCTCATCTGGCAAGGAAATTGTCAGCTTGTTTGCCGAGTATTCTTCCAAAACCTATACTGATAAAGATTGTGTTATGAAAGATACCCTGCCCACTGGAGCCACCAATCTATTCATTTTTGCATATCCATCTCATCAATTTACGAAAAACTAACAAGATTGGATAGGTACTAACAAGGGGCCTGGCCCTGACGGCCTTCCACACTCACTTATTAAGCACTGTAGCTTTTTGTTCTCTAGACCACTTTTTCATTTCTTTAAAAAGTGAATCATTCCTAGCATTTTGGTAAACTAGTTTTATTACTCCTATATTGAAATCTGGAGACAACTCACGTGTCGACAATTACCGGCCCGTCAGTATATTGAGTTGTATTCCTAAAGTATTTGAGAGCCTTGTTTGCGATTATTTGTCAGCTAGCTTAAGAACCTGTTTTATGGATCAACAATTTGGTTTTATTCCTCATCGCTCGAATGAGCTTAAACTCTTAGCATTTACTGACTATCTCTTGGAATCCCTAGAAGATGTTTATCAACACATGCTGTCTATACTGACTTCAAAAAAGCTTTCGATATGGTTAACCATAAAGTTTTAATTAGGCTATCGTCCTACCTTACTGGGAGAATACAAATTGTGCGTATTCAGGGTTTTGAGTCCTTAGAGATTAAGGTACCATCAGGTGTACCCCAAGGTTCACACCTAAGCCCTCTTCTGTTCAATCTTTATATAAATGATATTGCATCCTGTTTTGTTAATGCACGCTTTCTTTTGTTTGCTGACGACTTAAAATTATACATGCAAATAAAGAATAAATCAGACTACTAACTTCAATTTTGAAAATCATGGTTTTGTTCAAAATCCGTTACGTAATTTTACGGTTAACATAATCTACAATCAGAGGAATTTATTCAATTAAATATGATACGTTTACGCACCACGTTTACTCGAAATATTAATACGCATTTACAGAGACGTCGTACAATTCGTGCAAAAGAAGTCATTACTGCTGTAAAGCGTAGCGTAGAGGATATGTGTCCATCCACTTTATGAATGATTTTGCGAAAACATCTTGGCTTACGTGCTTACAAAATCCAACTCGTCAAAGAATTGAAGCCTCAAGATCACCTAGGAAAACACGAGTGCCGTTGATCCAGATTTTTAAAGTGAATTTTGTTTGGCTATGAAGTTCACTTCTGGTTGAATAGATAATCCTCAATGGTATTTTGGATACCGTTACTGTTTGGTGTGTTTTATGGGCTGGTAAAATAAGTTGGTCCGTACTTCTTTAAAAATGACGCTGGCCAGAACGTTACAGATAATGGTGGCCAACATAGAGCTATGATTACTGACTTTTTCGTTAATCTATTAAATAACCATGATGTGCAAAAGCTTTAGTTTCAGCAAGATGGCAGAATAAGTCACACATATCGTGTCACAATTAATCTATTGAAGAAAACGTTTGGTAATCGCATAGTTTCACATTTCGCACCCGTGAATTGGCCTCCAAGATCCTGAGATTTAACGTTGCTTGATTATTTTCTGTGGGGATATATCGCTAGTTTACGCCGATAAGCCAGAAACGATTGACCACTAGGAGGGCAAAATTTGCCGCGTTATTGTCGATATACGACCACAAATGTTGAAAAAGTCATCGAAAATTGGTCCTCCAGGTTAGACTACGTCCGAGCCAGCTGTGGTGGCCACGTGTCAGAAGGCATATTTAAATTATAATGCCATAAGATTATCTTTCGAATAAAGTTATTTTTATTTCAATTAAAAAAAAACATCTTTGTTTTATTCCATTTCAAAGTTCTATATTTCCAAAGAAACACTCTTTATATTAAAACGTCCTAGGATCGTAAATGATACAGTATAAAAGTATTTCTATATTTAGTGTATATCAAAAGAACAAAAATAGAAAGAAAACATAGTATTTATTAAACGAAAAACTTCAACAGTTATCATTATCATACATAACTACTAAAAAATAATGAGGTCACACAGAACCCCAAACTATAATACAGTCACACAGACCTCTAAATGGTAATGTGGCCATACAGGACAAATAACGGCAAGAAAACTACGCAAAAGTTACGAATCCATTAAAAAAAAAAACAAAAAAGAACACAACGATATAACACTGCAAATATTTTAAATCAATCCTAATTCACCGTCGTCAAGTAAATAGCCGAAAATATGTTAAGTTCAGTAACAACCCTCCTTAATAATCAATTCATAATCTAAAAAAAATTTTATGCGAAGGAAATATTTAGAAAACTCTTAATAAATTACTTATATGCTTCATTAATATTTCGAACGAATTAAATCAATCGCAAATAAAAACTTTTTTTAAACCGCCTTCAAAAAAAATGGAAGCAACTAGGCATCTGATGTCGATTTCCTAGAAGTCGGCTCTATTCTTGGTCTGTATCCATAATGTCTGTTATCTAACGGTATTTGAATCTTGATACCTATTCAATTAGTCTTCGCAGTGTTTATATTTAGACCAAGCTCGTCGCCTTTTTTAATTAGCCTGTTTAGTAGCATTTGTATGTTTTCTGTACTGTCAGCTAATATCGCTGTGTCACCAGCCTATCATATATTGAAGAGAGGTTTCTCATTAATTTTTATGTCTTTCTTGGTGCGCTCATACGCTTTCTAAAAGATGGATTCTGAGTAGACATTGAATAAAGTGAGCGATAGTACACATTCTTTTTTAACTCCGCGGTTAATGGGTGTTTCACTTATTAGTTCGCTTTCCAGTCTTACGGATGCTACTTGGTGTCTATATAGGTGAAACAGAGTTTGTATGGCATTATCATCCAATCCCCTTGCATCCAAAATTGTCATTAACTCAGAACAATAAAGATTTTATTGTTTGTTTTCTTTTTTTTTTTTTGAAGGCGGTTCTTATTTCATTACCTTCTTTTAGGTAATCTGTTGGTTTCGTGTGTCGCACAAATTGATTTGTTTCCAGTTTATGTTTTTGATTAATCCTCACATATTTGTTCAGTTAATATTTTGTTTCAAATTACATTGTTTATTGAATCTTTTTTGGTTAGCTGATAGCGTATTTAGTTGCCCAATTTTTAAGTAGCTAAAGTCATATCCATTGCGCATTTTATGGTTTTTGATGATAAATATTCTAAAGTTTAATTTTAGGATGTTGTTTTTAACTTTTATAGAGACGTATTAATCTGTAGATTGTTTATTTTGGTTGTTGTAGGTATAATTATTTCAAAATCTTTAGGATTTTGTTATTTTGTTGTTTCATATTAGTACACTTATCGTTAAAACAAATTAAGTATTTTATTAGGTTTATTTTACTGATTATGACTTTTGATACACACTTTGAGTTGTATATACCGATTGTGACTTTTCTTGGTACAACTTTTGATATTGTAATGTTTAAACTGATTTATTTTATAATAAAACTAATCAAACACTTAACTAACTTATTTATACAACTATAACACTAATTTATCTGAGTCTTAACACTTCACTGACTGCTGGACGATCCGTTACTAGCAAAAAATCTAGACCTATCCAATCTGCGAATTTCTGACTCTAGAGCCTTCTATCCCGCGTAGATTCGGAGAATTTCTGTAAGCCAGTTATTCGAGAATATACCTTTCACAGAATTATCGCTGTAGACAGGTGCCTTGGATTTCTGAGCGGAAATTCGTGTAAAACTGCCCCCCTCTTAAGAAATGGTTCTTCCTGGACCCTGTCATAGTGGAATCTGCAAATGCAATTCCCAGTCTTGGACGCCGGTATCTTGAAAGATGACCTCGGCCGTATTTCGGATAATTCTTCAGTCCAGATGGTGGCACTCTATCTTTAGCATGGCTAAGTTTTGTACGTGATATTCCAAAGCGTGTTTCCTTTGACTAAGCATGGCTTCCCACACCTGACGATATCTAGGCCGATGGTGGGAAGTATATCTAGTCACCAGTTAGAAGAGGTGGCGTCGACCATCTTGGAGCCTCAAGGTCTTACCAGAAGTTGTAATCTGATTTTGAAGTTCTTCCAATCTACCAAACTTTTCTTGGAAAACGGATGCCAACCGTCGTTTATTGGAAATGCTCGCTGGAATGGTATGGGCCAACGCGTAGTCGCCCTAGTGCTTCCATATGCGCCCATGAAATCTTTAAAACTACGGTCAGGATTATCTTGAGCTTGATTCACTGCCACTTCTTGGTCGTTGTCACCCTCGAACGGCGCTAGTCTGTTTTGATGGATTACCTTCGGTTTTCCGTTCGAGATCTTCTTGATGCGGTAGATAACGTCATTAATTTTCATTACGATACATACGGACCTTTCCATGCCGTTTGTAGTTTCAGAGAATAGCCTTTCTGTCTTTTGGGTTATGAAGCCAATCTTGGTCACCTTCTTTGAAACCTCCTTCTGCAGCTTGGGTGTCGTACCGCTTCTTCATTCTATCACTGGCAATTTGGAAATGTGATCGGACCAACTCTTCTACGCAACTTGACCACGTAATCTTCTCCAGCTAGGTCTGCTCCAGATGGACATCTAAATTGCAGGTCACATAGCACCCTTTTGGGCATGATCGTGTAGAAAGAGAGTCTGCATTTCTATTGCTTATAACAGCTCGATGTTCTATCTTGAAGTCATACTCTTGAAGTGAAAACTGCATTCGAATCGGATCAGTGGTTTTCATGTGATGCGCGCACAAACATACAGACAGACAAAAAAATCTAACCACATTTTTGGGTTCTATATCGATGTAGTAACAGCCGCCGCTAATTATTTTTTAAATATCTTTAATGTACAGAATTTTCATTTCTACAGTTTTATTATATGTATAGAGTATAGAGGTAACGCCGGTAGTCAGTGCAGATGCCTAGAAACCTTCGAACTTGATGTTTACTTGTCGGTTGTGGTCATTGCTTGATGGAAGCAACTTTTTCTTTATCGACAGCCACTCCTTTCTTGCTGACTAGGTGACCTTAGTAGTTAACATTTTCTTCTTGGAACAGTTGGCATTTCTTAGGGTTAAGCAGTAACTGAGCAGCTTGCAGTCTTTAAAACACGTCTTCCAAGTTTTTCAGGAGGTCTTCGAATGTTTTATCCAGGACTTTTATGTCTTCTTACTATACCAGGCATGCTTTTCAAGACAGCCCCCTTAGGACATTCTCCAGCAGCCTCTCAAATGTCACAGGAGCATTGTAGAAAATAATTTACTTCCGGCCAGCGTGTCCAAAGTGTCATATTGGTACGTATTATAGGATGATAATGTTTGTTGAAATAGCTGCTTGTACATCGTTAGAAGAATTTCAGATTTCTTGTACGTTGACAAAGTTTTATTGGTAAGATGTAGTTGAATTTGCCATGGGAGAGGAGATTTAATTTTGGATAAATGTATGGTTTTGGGTAAAGTCCCATTAAGTTCAGAAAGGATTAGGTTTAATCGTTCATAAATAGGAAAATCAATTCCTTTTTGATTATTAAATGTCTCTTAAAATCTTTTTGCAAAGACATAAAGGTTTACTGGATTTTCCGGATGTGATGATATTTTAAGAGAGGGTTAAATATTTTCGGCGATCATTGAGGGAATTGCACCAGATTCACATTTTTTTCGTCTCTCTTGCTTACAGTCATCCAGAATGGAAGACATTATTTCAAATGATGGCAACCTCCACTTGTGGCACTTATTTTTTAGGCAACCATGTAATTTTGTGTAGATAAATAAAGAAACTTTAATTTTATATATAATTTAACTAAAAACACATAAGCGTAAATAATTAACAGTAATATACCTGTTTACACCTGGCAACCCATAGATTACGGCATACTGAGAGCTGGCAACCATTTTTATTTTTATTTCTCCCATCATTTTCTTTTTAATAACGTTAAATTCACTTAACAAAATGTAATTATAATATATTTTCTTCATACCTCGGTCGAAAGTACGTTCTTTCGTCCCTAATTGCAGGGAAGAAAGTTTAACATTTACTCCCTGTTTACGGCGGGACGAAAGTTGAATTTTCGGCCCTGCGCGTCATGATGTTTTGTCGTCTTTAACATTTACTTCCTGTTTACGACGGGAGGAAAAATTTCTCATGCGTAGTTACACTTGTAACTAGGGACTGTTTATTCTCGTGTCATTTCTATTTCTATCTATAACCTTTAAAATAATCATCAATGACAAAACTTGACTCTTCGAATGTATTTGATGCCTGTCCCACGACCAGCTGCACTCGCTTCGCTCGTTCTTCAAGTACTTTCGACCGAGGTATGAAGAAAAACAGTATACACTACACGGGCCAAAAGTTGAAATCTCGGTCCTGCGCGTCATGTTGCCCTCGGCTTTTCGCCTCGGGCATCATGACGCGCAGGGCCGAAAATTCAACTTTCGTCCCTTGTAGCGTAATATACTATTTAATTAAAGGTAGTTGTGGCCAACCTTTTATAGGCAACCCTGCTGTAATCTATTCTGCTATCACTTATTATTCATGAAAATTTCATCAAAAAAACAGATACCTGCAGATTCGAGTCGGATCTCGTACTATTGCATGTGTTTTACCATTCAGTGAAGAGTTTCAGTTTTTCTCTATCGTTTAACAATGTAGGAAATCACGTGTGTGCTGTGTTTAGTTTACTCGGAATTCTACAGTAATATAATCGACGCTACTGTGGATATCTTTTCTTTTTTGTTGCATGTATTTGACATGAAAGATTGATATTTTGCATCATTACAAACCGTAGAATTTAAGTGCGCTTACTGTTGAATCAAATTAATAGTGACATTACTTCTGAGACAATGGTAGTAGCTACTACAGACGCATGAATCTTTATTGATACAAGAGACATCCACATGACCATATAAGTCGAAATACGTCCGGTACTTGAATATAAATTTCTTTCAATGTCGCTCTTGGAACTCATACTAATAAGTACAGTGTTATACAATTATTACATACGTGAAAGATTTTTATGAACCACTATTTTAGTACGTCGTTTTAATTGATAATTGCAGATAATGCTGCTTGTTTATTTATCTCTAAACATGACTGGTGTTTATAATAGTTTTTTATTTTCATTCATTGGTTCTAATAGGTTATTCTGTATCGATAAAAACTGCTATAATATTAAATATATTTCAAAGTATTACATAGAATCTATAGTAGATATAAGAGAGCTTAAGCAAAACCTTCTTTAACCTTTACGATACGTTTGTACCCTGCCTAGACGACTTAAATTAAGTCAAGTTATGATCAAAAACGGCAATTAATCGTTAACCATGGCCAAGCGATTTAATCCGCTTTCGGCTATAGACAGAAATTTCAGGTTCAATACCTGCCGGACGTAACATTTTTTTTTTTAAATTTCTCCTTAATGTAATTTCCTGTTTCGTTTAAATTCTAAATTTAAAAAGGACAATTGTTATTGAGATTTTGCAGTACAAATTTTAGTCAACTGCTATGGGGAACTCTGAAAACTTAAAGTGCCAGCACGAAAAATCTTTAATAGAGCCACAAGCATAGGCTAGCGTAATGACTACAAAGAAGCTCTAACAAAGTAAAACGGACTTAGAAGGGCTAAGAGAAAAACATGGAGTCAATTTTCTGAGGGGATGACTGACCTAAATCCAGCAGTACTCACCTTGAGCGGTGACTGTTGGTGACAAAGTAAAGGCTAAACTTAATGAATCTATACAAAGACCATAAAAATAATAGCGGAAAAAATACTTATCCTCAAAAAAATTAAATGTGCCATTAGCAATTTTAAGCTCTACAAATCTCTTTGAGAGAATGACATATTTTCAGCCCTTTTAAAACAAGGGATTAATATACTAATCCCTCACCTAACGAAAATATTCTAGATGAGTTTTACATTTTGTATATTTTAAAAGAATCGAGAAACGTTAATGTCTTCGGAGATATGTACTAAAGTCATATAGACCCAAAAAGTAAAGATATTAGAGAGTTTAAGCAAAACCAACTTTATCCTTTACGGTAATATAACAGAATATGATAACAGATAACAAATAAAGGTAACTCAATAACCATACTATCGTAAAATAAGCCAAGAAGATTGTAGTTATAAGCGGGGTCGATTGACCTTACTATACACTGTGACCTTAAAGACTTTTTTGTGTATACTGTGAATCTAATTTTTAAGTTCATAAGGTCAAGAGGTTTAAGATCCATTATCCTCTTAGAATCCAGGTTTGTAACCTGTTCAGGACTTAAAAAAGTCTGTCCCAGAGATTTATGTCATTGTCGATCGATTACTTTGCAGTTACAAATAACCGTTTTATCTACATGCTCACAGAATCTGCATATCATATTCTCAACTTTGCCCATTTCACAGAGACGGACAGTGTATTGTGACAGTTTCTAAGATTACTTTCAGTCTAGGTTTCTAGAGTTTTAGGAGTAATTTAGAGTAGCACAGTTAAGGTCGGCTTTGGCATCAAGTGTTTTTTCAGTAAGCTGCACTGAGTTCTTTTCCCTATTACGAAATTTGAGATACCACAGAAATGTTCATGTCTGATAAAAGAAGTACTGGCTACTTCTTTTGCAAGGCTACTACCAATCTTGTTTCCGACAATCCCTTTTTCTCTAGCGAAGTTACTTTATTATGTTTAGCCAGTTGCTTAAAATACTGTTTGGAATTTCAAGCTGTTTTGAACTCGAACGTGGTGTTTTTATTGCACTTTTAAGCAGAGAAGTATATTGTCCGTTTGGAAAATCGTAAGAGTGTTTTCCAAGGCTGTTGAAAGCCTAACATTGGGATATGTAATCCTTATACCCCTTCTGATGTTCTAGATCTAGACCCATCAGTATAATAAGTGAGACATTTTTTGTTAGTTTACCGAGTTCATTTTGTGTTAACTCAATACTTAATGTTAGTATAGGTGATTAGGGGTTTGACAATTTTTAGATATGACTAATAGGTCATCTTAAGACTCTCTCTTTCTAGTGTGTACTATTTAAGTTCGATTTATGTGTCGCGTTCATTCTAGAACAAATAACCTAAGAATAGTCTTTTAAGTATAGGTCCCTTTCCTAATTGGTTATCCCGTTACAATATCTTCCCAAAATACCTACGGCTTTTGTAGCTTTACTAGCTACTTACTTTGAATCAATTGTCTTTTCAATGTCTCTTACGAGATAATAGCTACAAGACATCTATTGTTGCTTTGCCAAGTTGATAGACAAATTATTACTCGTGAAAAGGTTGGTTTATTTGACAAATATTCAATACTTATCTGTGTGTCAAGTATTTTTTTATTGCTTTTTGAAAAAAAGACAAAAGGGGTGAGGCTTATAGGTCTATATGACTTTGTTACCTCTGGAGCAACATTGGCATTTTTAGGAATAAAGCAGACCCTAACATTTTTTGAGTCTTTTGGAATATATCCCATGATAAAACTCATCTTGGATATTTTTTTAGCAGAGGGATTACAATATCAATACCATAGATTATACCCTGTTTTAAAGGAGTTTGAAAAATGCCTTTCTCTGGAGCAGATTTGCAGGTCTGAAAACTGTTAATGGCCCTTTTAATGAATATTTTTCCCGCTAGGCTTTTTGATGATCTTTGAACAGATTTATCAAGTCGAGCCTTTTCGTTGTCACTAATAGTCACTGCTCTAGAAAAGTGAGCATCTATCAAGCATCTTAAATAAATCTTTACGACAATGTTTTTAAGGTTTTGGAAACTACACCTATTAATCTTCTAATCAACAGCGAAATTTACAAAAAAAGTATAGATATTATCCTTTTTATTTTTATGTTTTTTTAATTTTTTCTATTTTGTCCCAATCGTTTCTCATTAAATAATCCAGAAATTAAAATTCAACGCCATCTACACGATATCTACATAACCTAGTGTCAAACGATCATAGATATCGATAACTTATATTACCATCTATTAGAAATTCATACTACTAAACAATAACTTCCGTTAATTTTCTATAACAAATGAAAACTCTTGTTCTATGTTAGATTTGAAATCCATTCAGTATTCAAAAAACACTAGAAATATTGGGAATGCACTCAACTAGGTTGTACTGAGATTTTAATAAGGCTAACGAAAACAAAATTATTGTTCGACTAAGGAAAGACACCTGTAACTACGACCATGCCGTTCATTCCGTCAGCGACAACGAGGCGGTAGTGGAGAGATTATCTCCAAATAGAAGGCGCCGGTGAAATTCTGGAACTGCGGAGAACTAGGCCATATAAGAAATACTTGCCCCCATTGCACCCGAGTAGGAAGTAGAGCGCAGAACAAAGAGAAACTCGCGTTGGTTAAGGTTGTACCAGACGACGGGAGCTTTATGATGGTGAAGCAACAAGCAAACGATCCCATTCTGAAAAGGATTCGGGAATGAAAAAGAATGGACGTCGTCCGTTGTGGACGTTTTAAAAGCATATTGGGCCCAATGGAACTCTTTTGTTGTGGACGGTGGACTCCTTAAAAGAAAATTCCGAGGGCACAGAAGCAAGGAAACAGATAGTGGTCCCAAGAAATGTCGTAGGTAATAGAAATTTTAAAACAGATACATAATGATTATTCTGGAGGACATCTGGGTATCATGAAAACGCTGCAAAAGTTCCGAGAGAGATTTTACTGGGTAAATTGCTCTAACGATGTTAAAAATTGGTGTCGTTTATGCACCACATATGCTGCCAGTAATGGTCCGCATTGAATACTGAAGGCGGTAATGCAACAATACAATATGGTCGCAAGTCCTTTCGAAAAAATCGCAGTAGATGTAGTGAGGCAACTTCCAGAGAGCGATGTAGGAAATAAGTACATTTTGGGGTTGAAGCATACGAACTGCCACCACTTTAGCAGGTATATTAATTGAAAAAATTCATAAGCCGTTTTAAGGTACCACCAGAATTAAATTCAGGCCATGGAAGAAATTTTAAAAGCAAGCTATTTCAACTAGTTTGCCAAAGATTGGGCATACACAAAACGCGAACCACAGCGATGCACCCTCAGTCTGATGAAATGTTGGAACGAATGAATGTGCGGTAGAAAAATTAGGCTATCATGTGACTTGGTGTTTGATTCTAAACCTGCTGAAGAAGTGGCCCAAGAAGGATATGTCGCCAATCTTTATAATCGAATGGAGAATATACACAAACTGGTGTGTGGGAAAATTCAATTATCTAGTGATAGGATGAAGAGGTACTATGACACGCGGTCAATCGAAAATAGTTACAAAGTTGGTGATTTAGTATATATAACCCCTGAAGGCTTCGATGCATTTGTGCCAAATTACAGAAGAACTGGGAAGCTCCATACACCATTAAGAAAAAGATTAACGATGCCATTTATTGGATCGTGAAACTTCCCAGAGGGAAACCCGTCGTGGTCCATCATAACCGGTTTAGCGCCTTACCAAGGAAACCAAAGTGAGGATGTGCAGCAGCTCTTAGAAACTGGTTTGGCTGGCTCAAGGTGTGTGCGGGATCTAGACTTAGGAAATAAAATTCCGGGAGGAATGAATCTAAGGAGCGGGCAATGTTAACGGAATAACCGAATAAGGCAAGGACCTTTACTTAAAAGACTGTTTTTAGGGTGCGTATTCCAGAATCTTCTAGATGTGGTTATTAGGTTAGACCATGTTCTCGCAAAGTCTAGAATATTCGTTTGTTCTATATAAGGGGATGTATGAGCAGTTAAGGGGGGTTCAAAAAGTTATTCATTGTAATTGTTAAACTGTTTAGACGTTATCCAGCAGAGTTCTTGTGTATCTGTAACAATTTTGGTGAATAAATTGTGTTAAAGTACCCATAATTAAGAGTTTTAATACAGATGTGTCCAGTTTAATGTTTTCGATTGTAGAAAAACATTAGGTCTTTTACTCTAGATCTCTTTTTACAGTCTATAAGCAGAACTTAGCCAAAATAAACTAAAATTTACACTTTGAAGAAGGAAGGTCTAAATATTGTTTTTGCGTTTGTAAATATGTGTTAAACAGTTTTAAAATTTGGAGTTAGAAATGGAACCCATCAAGTTAAAATTATCCATTTGTGGAATTTACAACATTTCTTGACCACAAAAATAGAGCTTTGTACTGTGAACATGTAAGTCCTACATTCCACAGTTTCTATATTACTTTGGTTACAATAGAGTTTTACAGGTTATTCATAAAACAAAGAAAGTGCTTTTAGTGTTTTATTTGTAAGCAACATACATTGTATAGAAGAAAGATGCATATTTTATTTTTGTATATACCTCAGTCACAGTATATAGGCAAGAATAGGAGGATTACTTTCGCAAAAACTTCTTCAATGCAGCCGAAGCTTTCAGTCTGCATCGTTGTCGCTGACCAGCAGTGTTGCCAACCTAAAATTTCTAAAATCGGTAGATTGATACGCAAAAACGGAGAACTCGGTAGACATAAATAAATGGCGGCAAATTGAAAAAAGTGTTAATTTAAAAAAACCGTAAGCTTAAATTAAGCTACAGAAAAATTAAATAATTATGAAAGAAAATTATAACGGTATATCAGTAGATTATTTCCTAAATCCGTAGAGCTACCCAAAAATCGTTGGCATCGCTGCTCACCAGTGCTTACAAAACTGTACAAAAAACGTCGGCAAACCGGAGAGAAATGTGGTATAAAAAACTTTAAATGCGGCGGGTAGAATGATCTATTCTTGTCTATATACAGTGCCTCAATTGTTTATATCAATACAATAACAACCTTTTGTTGTTCTTATTTTAACCACTCATTTACAAAAACCTATATAAATATATAAACACACCTAAATTCATATTTTCAAACAATGCCCCTTCTAAATAGGCTTTACATTGGGTAAACTACTCAATGCGTGAAAAAAAAATTAGATCCTAATTAATTATATATTAACATTTGTAAAGCAGTTTATAAACAATTTTACGTTTTTTCTCTTTTGTTCCAATGGTTTGTTATTAACTAATTCAGAAATTGATATTTAACGCCATATACACAATATATACACAACATAATGTCAAATGGTGATAGATAGCTGTATCGATGTATTAACTTACATTTCCATCTATTAGAAATTCATAACACTAAACAATAACTTCAGTAAAATTTCTAAAACAAATATTGAAAGCACTCATTATGAAATTTGAAATCGGTTCAGTATTCAAAAAACACCATAAATATTGGGAATGCAGTCAGCAAGGTTTGGCTCAGAGGTTAATAGGACTCTTTGAGCTTTTAGTTCAGCTTTCGGATTTTTTATTTCTTCAGTTCATTGTACTAGGGAAGAAGGTTCATTTAAACCAGCGGTTCTCAATCTAATGGGTTCCACATTGGAACTGGCGACTCTGAGTTCTTTTTCTAGTTAAAGCTTGTTTCAATATTTAGATTTTAACGAAGCAACAGCAAAAAATCCTGTTTCATAAAGATAGGACTTGGTGAAAACTAACAAAATCCTTATCGATTTGGATTTTATTACTAAGAAGTCATTTGGAAGTTCGATCCAGAAATTTGTTAAAGATTTGCTACTGTAATACATTCTCAGTGATAGGCCATTATGTTTAATATCATATGCATTACAAACCCAATTCCAATTGGACAAATTGATATTTTCTTATGCAGAAAAGTTTCGTCGGAAATTCGTACAAAGAATTCCAAAGTTTCCAAATGACCCTCCAAGGTTTTTAACATTACAATTTTATTATTCCGTTTTAGTGGATAATCCTGGATACTTTAACACATAAAGGTGTTTTTTACCTTTTGACTCAAATCAAATACTTTCAAGTGTTTCCAGGAGTTTAAGATTTAGAGTATTAAGTTTTTCAAAGATATCTACCAAATAAGAAAGCTTCATTAAAAATAAAATGTCACAAAATTCTGTCGAACGCTTAAGACCTTCTTCCTTCAAAAATAGCATTATCGCATTTCTTAGTTTGCAGATACGCTTGACAACCTTACTACGTGCTGACCATTTGGATGACGAATAAAACAGCAAAGATTTATGTTGAGATCCCTTATCTGTACAAAGCGTAGAAATAATCATTCCAGTTTTTATGTAGTTAACTAATTCAATGACTTCCAAAACAATATTTAGACCAGGACTTAAAGACTTGGACGCTAAAGCTTCCCGATGAATCATCAAATGTGTCCAAATAATATCTGAGGATTCTTTCTTTTCAAGCGCTGGCAAACTATACTATATACCAGACATGGCTTGGGTTCTATCAGTGCTAATCCCAAAACAATTCTTCCATTGCAAATTCACCGCAATGATAGCAGTATTTGTAATCCTGAATAATTTGTTGGCTGTAGTTCTTCGTTCATTCAGTTTGCAAAACTGTTATTCTTTACATATTGTGATACTCTTAAAAATCTTATGTAACAAATTAAATGGGATTCATTATTGGATTCAGGTGCTTAATCAAGTTGAATAGCAAATAATTTTCCAATTAACTGAGATTCAATCTGCTCCTGTCAGAAGGTATATCCGAAATTCTTTGACAGATGGTAACATTTGACAAAGGAATATTGTTAGGTGGTTTAGCATGGCTTTCACCAAACAATGTCTTTGGTAACAGGTAGGATAAGTAGCTCTGCTATAGTGTTTGGTTATTTACATTTAGCTACTTTGTAAGCCACTTTTTATGATGTTAACAAAGTCTTCTTAACAAAGAATTTTTACACAAAAAGGACTTGCAAAAGTAAAAAAAATATTAGAAAATATTAACTGGAGTATTTTTAATGGTACCGGAAACGTGAATTCATTGGCATCATTCTTAATAGGTCATTTATAATTAATAATAGATAAAAACAAATGTCCTCTCTCTTGGTATAATGATAATTTAAAATTTATGAGAAAATCACTTGAAACCTATAAAGTCATAGCAGATGTTAGCAAAGAACAAATATTTTTTGAAATGTATTCTCAGGCTCTACACATCCAAGTTGCTGTAGATGGACATTCTTTCAACCTCTATAATATCAACGCTGGAGTTCCCCAAGGATCAGCTCTAGCGCCTAATCTATTCTTATTACACATGATCTACTAGAAGCCACTAATAACCCGATACATGTTTTTGCAGATGATAACAACCTACACTGTAGCAAAACGCAGAAACATCCCATACTTCTAGATATTCTGGAAGAGCACAGAAGATCCACAACAGCTTCTCTCAATCAAGATTTGAGAATTGTAGACGAGTGGGGAAGAAAGAATCTTGTCAATTTCAACGTTTCCAAGACAAAGACATGTTGCCTATCCAACAAGAGGCAAATATGCGACTCATCCATTACAATCAACGATCAGACACTGGTAGCGGGCGACTGCATTATGCTGGTTGGTATAACGATCTCCCAAGACTTACTATGGAACGAACATATTGCATCCATAGCAACTGCAGCAGGAAAGAAATTAGGCTTTCTGTTTAGAGCACGGAAGTATTTCTCTCCATCCAACTATAACGATATAATAAAAAAAATCCAAAAAAGTTTTTTTGGGTGGGTATCGCCACCTACTTTGCGAAGCCAAAGCAGACTCACATCAAGATAATAGTTCAATTGAATTCTTACATAGTGTAACGGGATAACCGTAAAGGAAGGGACCTTAATTTAAAAGATTGTTATTGACAGTTGATTTTTAGAAGTTTCTAAAAATCAACTGACCATTTTAAATAATGTTTCTAGAAAATTCTAGAAACTTCTAAAGACACTGACTAGATTAAATAAAGTTCTATATAAGGGGATGCATGGGCAGTTAACGTCAGTTCAAGTTCAAGTATTCACAAGAGTTCATTGTATTGTCAAGTAGTTAGACGTTATCCAGCAGAGTTCAGTGTATCTTAACAATTTTGTAAATAAATTGTGTAAAAAGCCCCCATAAGTGTTTCAAATTGGTGTCAGGTGTGGGGTGAAGATACAAGAATGCCTGGAAAGAAAATAAATAAACTATTGGTGGCAGAGCTCAGAAGAGAGCTCGAAGAATTAGAATTGGAAACTACTGGGACCAAATCTGTATTGTTGAATAGGCTCCGTGAATACTACCTAAGTAATAATTTGGACCCTGACGTTGTGGAGTTCGATGACCCGGTTCAATAAGCAATTTCTGAGCTATCGCAACGAATAACGAGCCAACAAGAAGAACAAACTCAACAACTTTCCCAGCTGTCGCAACGAATGACGAGCCAACAAGAAGATCAAACTCAACAACTCTCCCGGCTGCAAGAGGAGCTATCAGGACGAATGACGAGCCAGCAAGACGAGCTATCCAGTCAGATGAAGAGCCAGCAAGAGGAGCTTTCCAGTTAAATGACGAGCCAGCGAGAGGAGCTTTCCAGTCAGATGAAGAGGCAGCGCGAAGATATGTCCCAGCTATCACAACGGATGTCTACCCTACCAGAAAAGTTATCCAGTTACTTCTCCCAGCAAATATCGCATTTGCACTCCGAAATGTACACTAAAATGTACAATGTCCCTAACCTTAGCTCTGTGAGGCGAAGCTTTAGACGTCTTGCAATCATTGACACCGGATGAAGCTGACAACTTCGAGTTATTGGTGAATCGTCTAGAGATGCGTTATGGTCAAACTCATCTACAACCGGTGTACTGAATGCAGTTAAAGAGCCGAAAACAGAAAAATGAAGAAACTATCCAGGAATTTGAGGCGGATGTAGCAAGAATTCAAATGCAGCGGAGGATTTCCTGGAGTGCCTAGCAGTCCAAACCTTCACCGATGGTCTTCGAGACGTCGAGTTGCAGCGCGCTGTACGGTTGGCGCGGCCGAATACTCTTGTGGACGCCTTGACCATTGCCCTGGAGTTTGAGGCGGCGACGGAGGCCTCACGTGGAGTTGCTCGACTAAGGGAAGTCACCGGTAACTACGACCATGCTGTTCATTCCGTTAGCGACGTTGAAGCGGTAGTAGAGAGGTTAATGAAGTTTTCTCCAAAAAGAAGGCGCCCAGTGAGATGCTGGAAATGCGGAGAACTAGGCCATATAAGAAATACTTGCCCCCAAAAAGAAAAATCTCCTGCTAATGTACCCCAGCAGCAGGAAAACTTTAAACTGGTCGACTCCTGGAGGGCGACTTCGACCCCAAACATTCCCGAAGCCCCTCACACCATTAAATTGGCAACTCTGCGACATCACGTGGACAGCTTATATGTGGATGGCCTCATTGATGGGAAGAACTTTAGCATGCTGGTAGACACTGGAGCTACGAAAATCATCGTTCGACCATCCATCATTATGCGAAAGAAGATGTGGCCTACCAGTTGGAGACTGCGAACCGCTACCGGAGATTCTGTTAGAGTCTACGGTGAGATACAGGTGACGCTACAGTTTGGTCCAACCTCTCTTGTGCACTCGGTGCTGGTGGCTGACGTTGATGAAGATGTTGTTCTGGGCATGGATGTTATGCTCCACTGTGGTTTTCATTTGGATCTTCGCCAACGTATCCTTCGTACTGGTAATGAAGAAATATTCCTGCACCGAAAAAAAGTTGACAATGCCTCGATTAAGCTAATCGATGATATCGAACTTCCGGCAAGCTGCGAATGTGTCGTCACAGCGCGGTTGGATGGACTGGAGCCAGATGGTGCCCCAGCCATGATAGAGCCGAAGAACCATGACCATGAATTGGGAAAAGGACTCCTTGTGGGTAAGACTCTTGTTAGATCCGCCAAAGAGGTACCCATCCGAGTTATCAACTTGAACGATCATCTAGTTTTTCTCCGAAAGGACACGGAAATGGGAAGTTTAGAACCAGTAACGGCCATAATTCACAAGGTAAACGTTACGGAAACAGATGAGACCAACGGAATATAACAATTCTTGACAAAATTAGATCCATCTTTGTCAAAATTAGAAAAGAAACAGGTAAGAGATCTACTTTACCGTTATAAACCTGTATTTGGTTCTAAAAGTAAACTGGGAAGAACTGATGTTGTACAACATAGAATTGACACTGGTGATGCACGTCCGATTCGACAGGTACCCCGAAGGATGCCTCAAGTTAAGAAGGAAGAAGCAGACAGAGCCCTTAAAGAAATGATTCAAAATGGCATAGTCGAACCATCCAGTAGTCCGTGGGCTTCTCCTGTGGTATTAGTGAGAAAGAAAGACGGATCAATGCGGTTTTGTGTCGACTATCGAAAGCTAAATGATGTCACTAAGAAGGACAGTTATCCTCTGCCAAGGATTGATGATGCCCTCGACGCTTTGGCGGGTTCTACTCTGTTTTCTACCTTGGACCTTAAAAGCGGATACTGGCAAGTTAAAATGAATCCTGCAGACAAAGAAAAGACTGCCTTTACCAGTGGATCAGGGTTATGGCAATTCACGGTCCTTCCATTTGGCCTCTGTAATGCTCCTGCGACGTTTGAACGACTAATGGAGAACATCCTGCGGGGTTTGTCATGGGAAACTTGTCTAGTTTATCTAGACGACATCATCATAATGGGTAAGACCTTTAAGGAACATTTATCTAACCTGGAAGAAGTTTTTAAAAGATAACCGAACGCTAATCTAACATTGAATGTTAAGAAATGCCACTTGTTCCAGAGACAGGTCAACTATTTAGGACATAACGTAAGCAAGGATGGCGTTGCTATTGACCCCGCTAAGATACAAGCCGTTCAGGAATGGCCAATCCCTATCGACAAACATCAGCTCCGGAGTTTCTTGGGTCTTTGTTCCTATTACCGACGATATGTCAAGAATTTTGGAGACATCGCCAAACCCTTGACACGTTTGACAGAACAAGATAAGTCCTTCTGTTGGCATCAGGAATGTCAAGAGGCGTTTGAAATATTGAAGAAACAGCTTACGTCAGCACCTGTTCTTGCTTATCCACTTCCTGATGGTAAGCTTATTCTGGACACCGACGCCAGCAATGTGGGAATTGGAGCCGTCTTGTCACAGCTACAAGACAGTAAGGAAAGAGTGGTTGGTTACTTCAGCAAAACTTTATCGAAAGCTGAAAAGAACTACTGTGTAACTCGGAGGGAACTGTTAGCAGTTCTAAAATCCGTCGAACACTTTTATAAATATCTGTATGGCAGAAAATTCCTGATTAGAACAGACCATGCTAGTTTAAAGTGGTTACTTAGCTTTAGGAATCCAGAAGGACAGATAGCAAGATGGCTCGAAAAACTGCAGGAATATGATGTTGAAATCGAGCACAGACCTGGAACAAGACATCGTAATGCTGATGCACTTTCCAGAAGACCAAGTCGACCTGATTGCCCCCATTGTACCCGTATGGAGCAGAACGAGGAAAAACTTGCCTTAGTTAAGGTTGTGCCAGAAGACGAGAGCTCTATGCTGGAGGAGCAACAAGAAAACGATCCCGTTCTGAGAAAGATTCGGGAGTGGAAAAAAATGGACCGTCGTCCGTTGTGGAGAGAGATATTCTCATCCTCTCCTGCTTTAAAAGCATACTGGCCCAATGGAGCTCTTTAATTTTGGACGGAGGGCTCGTTAAAAGACTTGTAGAAAATTCCGAGGGCACAGAAACAAGGAAACAAATAGTGGTCCCGAGAAATGCTGTACCGGAAATTTTAAAACAGATGCATAATGATAGTTCTGGAGGACATCTGGGTATCACGAAAACGCTGCAAAAGATCCGAGATAGATTTTACTGGGTAAATTACACTAATGATGTTAAAGATTGGTGTCGTAAATGCACTACATGTGCTGCCAGTAACGGTCCGCACCGAAAACCGAAGGCGGAAATGCAGCAATACCTGGTTGGAAGTCCTTTTGAAAGAATCGCAGTAGATGTATTGGGGCCACTTCCACAGACCGATGTAGGAAACAAGTACATCTTTGTTGTAATGGACTACTTCACTAAATGGGTTGAAGCATATGCAGTTCCTAATCAGGAAGCCACCACTTTAGCAGATATATTGGTTGAAGAATTCGTAAGCCGATTTGGGGAAGGTCCTTACACCATCAAGAAGAAGATTAACGATGTCATTTATCGGATCGTGAAAATTCCCAGAGGGAAACCCGTCGTGGTCCATCATGATCGTTTGGCGCCTTACCAGGTAAACCACAGTGGAGATGCGCAGCAACTCCAAGAAGATGGTTTGGCTGGCTCAGGGAGTGTGCGGGATTCCGATGTAGGAAATAACATTCCAGGAGGAATGAATTTAAGGAGGGGGCAGTGTAACGGGATAACCGTAAAGGAAGGGACCTTAATTTGAAAGATTGTTATTGACAGTTGATTTTTAGAAGTTTCTAAAAATCAACTGACCATTTTAAATAATGTTTCTAGAAAATTAAGGTCCCTTCCTTTACGTTTATCCCGTTACAATATTTTGAAAAAGTTTGATTGAACAATTACTTTCTTTTGTGATGTTCTTGTACATAGGATGGTTTTGCATTATAAATATTTTCTCTTTGTACATATCGACGAGTGCTATCACCGAATTAATTCGAATCCGAAGTCTGTTTTGCTTCATCAGCCATGAATTCTAAGTAAACTTAGGCCAAAAATCAGGATTTACGTAGTATGCCTGCTTCTAACGTTTATGGCATAGTCGAGCATTATGTGAAAAAAATATGGCCAGCTAGAACAAATTTCGATCAAGGTTCTAAAAATGTTATACGCACACCATTGATTGATCCTTCTCATTATCCGCTACCACCTTAGCATATTAAGCGTTGTCTCATAAAGCAGTATTTTAAACCTCTTGATAAAAGCGGAATTTTCTTTCAATTTATGAGAAAAGTTTATATCGATAAGTGACGTTGAATTAAAAGAATGAATTTTCGATGGACCACAAATTCGAAGCTTATTTGAGGATGAAAATTTTGTTGGCACTATAAATTACTGTGTAAAATCAGTTTCACAATGTTTTAAATCTATTATTTTTTGGGAAATAAGAAAAGTGAGGATGACAAAATTATTGTCGAGGACCTGGTGGTAAGTTTTAAAAATTAAGGTTGCTTAATGAATCTTAAATTACATTTCCTACACTTTCATCTTGACTATTTTTTTCAAATGGAGTCTTTAGTGAAGAACAAGGTGAAAGATTTCATCAAGACCTAAGAGTTATGGAAGCTCGGTATCAAGGAAGGTGGGATGTCAATATCATTTTTGCTGGATGTTAAAAAGAGAAAGAAACGAAACTAGAAAACGAAAGACAAACCTGCTCTGCATATTTTTCGTAGAAAAAGAATGCGATACAAACGAAAAACAGTTTGAAATTTTTTCTTTTAATTTCTTAGCCATTTTCAAGACACTAGATTTGTATAAGGGGCTTCAAAATTATTAAGAAATCTGCTTACATTAGTCCAAAACACTTTAACATTTTCAGCGATTTCTAGTGTTTTTTACAGTTCACTCAAAACTCAAGCTTGATGAAGCAAAATAGAAGAGCATCAAAAAGCATGTAAATAAGTTTGTCTGGTCAAAAGTACCGATCACTTTTTTTGTGTGCCGGTGTAAATAATCACATAATTAAAAGACATCTGCACTTTCGCGCTGCTTTTGATTTGAGTTTGCTTTGACTTCGCATAGAATCCAGTAGGTGGCGATACCCATCGATACCCTCAGCGGATACGGACAGAGCAATGTATTATACATTCGTAGCAAATTTTTGGGTAACGTTTTCTTGCCATTAGAGGTTTCCACAGCTTCTTTTTTAATAATGTGTTAAATGTCTTTAGAAACTCCTTCAATATCTTTAGAAGATTCTCCATAACTAGTTTTAATATCTCCAGGACCACAACTTTAACACGCTGCTTTATAATGTCACTGACTTTAGTGGCTTCTTCACCATTTCTAGAAGACTTTCATTGCAACTTATGTTTTAATTCCTTCAGGGGTTTCAAAAACTTCTTTAAACCGCTGCTTTATTATCCACACTGTTTGATAACATTTTATTGTCTTTTGTGGCTTCTTCTACATCACTAGAAGATTCGTCTCAAAGTCTCAAGTTACTCCTCCATTATCTCTAAAAGATCCTTTATAACTAGTAAACGTTTTAATACCTTCAGGGGTTTGAACAACTTTTTGTAGATGCTGCTTTAAAATCTACATTGTTCGATAACATTTTAATATCTTTTGTCAGTTCTTAAACGTCTCTAGAAGAATTTTCATAATTAGTTAACGTTTTAATATCTCCAGGGGTTTCAACAAGTTTTTGAAGACGCTTTTTTATGATCTACATTGTTTGATAACATTTCAATTACTTTTATAGCTTCTCCAATATCTCTAGAAGATTTTTATAAATTGTTCAAAATGCTGCTTCATAATCTACATTATCTAAGAACGTCTCAATGCCTTAAGTTACTTCACCAACATCTCTAAGAGATCCTTTATAACTAGTACACATTTTAATCCCTCCAGTGGTTTCAACAAATTCTTGTAGATGCTTTTTTAAAATCTACATCGTTTGATATCATTATAATGTCTTTGGTGGCTTCTTAAGCAAGTGTAGAAGATTTTTTATAATAAGTTAAAGTTTTAATATCGACAGGGTTCTCAGCAACTTTTTGAAGACTTATAATCTACATTGTTTGATAACATTTTAATGTCTTTTGGGGGCTCTCCAATATATCTAGAAGATTCTCATAACTAGTTCAAGATGCTGTTTGATAATTTACTTTATTTAACAACGCCTCAATGTCTTAGTTACTTCTTCAAAAGACCCTTTAAAACTAGTAAACGTTCTTATATCTCCAGTGGTTTTAACAACTTCTTGAAGATGCTGCTTTAAAATCTACATTGTTTCATAACATTTTAATGTTGTTTGTGGCTTTTTAAATATGTCTAGTAAATTTTTTATAACTTGTCAACGTTTTAATATACCCAGTGGTTTCAACAACTTTTTGAAGACTATTTTTTATAATCTACATTGTTTGATAATATTTTATTGTCTTTTGTAGCTTCTTCAACATCTCTAGAAGATTCTCATAACTAGTTCAAGAATCGCATCGTTAGTACAAGTGCAAAACTTAAGATGTGTTTTAGTTTACTTAATTTATGATCAAAACAGTTCTATATTTTTAAAACGAATGAAGCAACCTCTAACATTAGTTAATGACAATACATTTCCCCAACAAATATTAATGTAGCTAATATCGTGCCCCCAATTAAAATATATATTGCAATTAATATATGATTTATTTTCAGAGCCTGAGGTTGTTCGTCATTAATAGTGGACTGTATCTGTGGTTCTTTGTTTAATGATATATCTCTCCATTTGGATATAAGACCACCTTCTATAAGTCCACTTAAAATTTTGTCAAATTCCGTTACAAAGGGAGAGTTTTCTGGTAAAGCATAAGCTATAAAGTAGCTTATAGGACATTCTGGAATTACATACAGCTCAGGATGACCATAAGAATCTAAATATAATGATTCAATGAAGTATTTTGCAAATGATTTTCTTTCTAAAGCTGCACGATTGTCAAACTGTTTTACATTATATATATTTGAAATGTTACTTTTACTGCTATCCACTATTTTCTTTTGAAGTGCTTTGTATAAATTTATATCTACATTATCAAAAGCACGAAACAATGATGTATGAATTTTTATATTACTTTTTATAAAGGTTTCTAAACTCATTTCAGGAAAATACTGAACCTTATTATAAGATTTCACCAAGTTTCCTTGAAATATATTAGAAATTATCATAACATACACCAGAAACACAGCTAAAAAGGGTCTTAAAATTGTATTTTTTATATTCAGTGTGGGAACTGAAATTGAAACACCATATATAACTAACCAAGAATCTGTGGATTTTTTAGTTAACAACCAAAGTATTATACATAATACTTCAATAAGTAAAATTAATAACCAGACTTTAAAATCAAAACAAAAAAATATAGCTGCCCACAATGGTTTTTTACTTGCTTTTCGTATAATTATACAAATTTTTTCTATATCTATAGGGATAGTGTATTTAATAGAAGGTGACCCATCAATATATCTATTATTCCCTGCAAAATCCACTTCTTTACGTACAAGTTTTCCTAAAGCTCCTGTTACTATTCCGTTTACGTAATAATTTCCATAATTAAACGAAGAATCGTCTAATACCACAGAAAAATTTAAATATTTCGATAAATTTATTAACACATTGGTATCCACCCCGCATTGCATACAGGTATTACGTTGAATAAAATTATTATTAAAAATCTCATTGGGTTCATTCATCATCATTGGAATTTTTTTAAATATCGACACTCTCAAAGGCCACAGGTTTAAATTCTTTAAATTATTATTAATGCACCAAAATTTGTTCTTTATTTTTGATATTTTTTTTATTTTTAATTTCTTTAAATATCCGTAAGAGTTATTGGAGGTTTTTTCAAATGGTTTGTATAAGTAGATATTATTCCTATGACATCCACATGGTGCCTGAGTTATTACGTTCAATATCTTGGATCGTTTCCACAATTGAGAAATACTTGATTGAAAATCTTAAACATATATTCATACGTTAGTTTAGTAGACTATTGATTATTTCCTAAAAATGAGGGAAATAAGGAACTAAGACACCGAATATAGACAAGAATAATAGGATCAGAACAAATTGTAGATAATACAAGTCGATATTTGGTGTGGTTCCCCTAAACTCATCTATATCTATACATATAATAAAACTGTAGAAATGTATATGTTTGTGCGCGCATCACATGAAAACTACTGATCCTATTCAAATGCAGTTTCAAAGACTTATTTGTCTTCATCTGGTGTATAAAACTTTCTCCCCCCTACCCCTTCAACGGGGTGAGGAAAGAAATTTTTATACAAAACTAAACACGTCACGCGAATGACGTCGCGGGTACATCGAAAAAGAAACCCAAAAATTTTGTTAGATTTTTTTTGCCTTTCTGTATGTCTGTCTGTCTGTCTGTATGTATGTGCGCATCACATGAAAACAAGTGATCTCAAAAAACTGCGTCGAATACCGTCTTGAACATCAAAATCGAATAACGCGTTAAAAAGAGTTGCTTTTTAAACATTCCAAAAAAGCTCAAAAACGTCAAAATACGCCAGGTTACTTTAGCCTTGGGGTTAAAATTAGCGGGAAGTTGCAAGGATGGCCTTTAAGGCCAACCTGTTTTCGAATTTTTTTATTCAGGATACAGTTGCTTCGGACAGTTCCTGTCAACAAAACCGAGACAATTTGTAGCATTACCTTGAAACACACAATAGTTCTAGTATAAGTTTCAAGTTTAAAACTGTTAAAATTTCTCTCTACCCTGGTGTAGAGTAGTGCTACAATTTAATTGCTTTTCTGCTGTATACCCATATAGGAGTTGTCCGTAGCAACTTTATTCTGTGTAAGAAAGACCATTTGGCATGTTCTTTCTGCAATTAACTAGTTCGAGGTTAAGACGATTGAGGAAAAAATACAGAAAACTTAAGTCTACTTTCTTTACAATTTGTTCTTAATTTTGCATAATGGTGCCTCTTCGAGATGGTCCTGGAGCTCCTCTGGATGATGCTGACCTGCTACATGAAGTAACTTCAGCTGAAAAAGCGGAAGCTTTCTTCGATGCTTCCTCTGGATGATTCTGCGTATCCTGTTCTAGAAATTTCGTAGGGACTCTTTGGCTCAGATGGTGCACTATCATTCGAGGTCCTGTTACCGAAGAGGTAAGGGAGTAGTATTTTTGTAAATATATACTTGGATAAGATTCTTTTCACTCTGCGGTGGCTATACGGTTTTTCTGTTAGAGCTCGGCAGTACAATAAGGACAGCCTTGTAATCGATTAATGGTCAAATGTTTTATATGTATGGAAGTTTTAAAGTGGCCTCTTGCAATGCATTTACACAATGCACGAAGCGAAAAACACGTTTTTTCATTTTGTCAAGGGTTCAAATATAAAAGTGGACGATAACTTTAATGGTGGTTGGTTGGTGCAGGAGTCGACATCTCACGGTCAACCCTGCCAAAACGATAGTCGTACCTTTCACACGCAGGCACAAACTGGCAGGCTTAACGCCACCCAGAATCTTTGGTGAAAGAATAACAATTGCCAATGAGGTAAAGTTCCTAGGCGTCCATCTGGACAAGAGACTTACCTGGAATGGGCATTTAGAACACACTATAGACAAGTCTAAGGTATTTTAAACATGCTCAGGCGATCTGTGGGGAAGACGTGGGGACTCTCACCCAAGGTCGTCCGATGGATATACCTGGCGGTTGTCAGACCCATTGTCTCCTACGGATCATGCGTATGGTGGAACAAGGTTAAGCAATCAACTGTTCAGAGGAAGCTGGACTCGCTTAAGAGGCTTGTATGCCTGCAGATCTCTGGGGCTATGAGGACAGCCCCTACAGCGGCACTGGGAGTTATTCTGGGCTTGCCACCTCTTAATGTTTACATTAAGGGGGAGGCGATGTCTGGAGCTCACAGGCTGAAAGTTAACGGGTGTGATGGTGATGGCATGCATCGTTACCTCACGCTGTTCACTGGGGATTGCCAGGTCTTGTTGACGGGCTTGCCAACTGACCAGATGATCCCCAGTTTCAACTTTGAGAGTCGATACCAAGTCCGGCGAAGAGACAGAGCCGAGTGGACTGAGGACGGCTTGCAAAGAATTTTCGACAATGCAATGATTAAGTACTTTACTAACGAATCTCGCACTTCAGAAGGAACTGGTGCAGGGGTCTGTGGTCCACGCAACCTTAGGCTGCACTTCAGCTTGGGAACGGAGTCAACCGTATACCAGGCTGAGGTATTCGCCTTACTAAAGGCTGCCGACCACGCCCGAGGCCGTGGCTGGAGAGGGGAGAGGATAACTTTCTTCTCAGACAGCCAGGCTGCACTTCTGGCCTTAAAACAATTCCGGGTTAGTTACAAGCTGATCTATAAGTGCATACAAAACATCAATGAACTGGCTAAACACAACAGGGTCTTCTTGGAGTGGGTACCAGGGCATAAGGGTTTTGAAGGTAATGAAACCGCGGACCTTCTGGCCAAGAAGGGAGCAGACACACGATTCGTTGGTCCAAAACCTGTATTGGGACTGCCTAGAGCCTGGGTAAGGACCAAAGTCAAGAACTGGGTCTGGGAAGAGTCGACCAACCACTGGACTAATACTGTAGGACTGAGGCACCCACGTTGTGCCGATTGTGCGCCATGGACAATGAGACGGCAATTCACATTCTATTTGAGTGTGAGGCCTTGGACCATAAACGGTTCCTCATCCTCGGTGACACGAACGCTGAATCCTATCACCACCTTGAGGAGCTAGTCATAGGACTCAAATCTCTTATAAAGGGGACTGCCCTGTGGCAACAATAACTCAAGGAACTTGTGATACCTGGATTCAAGTCTACCTGAAGATCAGCGTGGTATTGATTTTCAGCTGAGCAAACTAGAGTTCTGCACGCACGGGTGCATGTAAGGACTCTTGGTGCCGAACCTGGTCACAATATTCCCATAGGAAGCAGTGCTTAAAACATGGGGCTCCACAGGAGTGACCATGCCAGGTTTATTTAGATTAGATTAGATTAATGGTGGTTAAAAGCACTTAAAGCAAACCGTGTAGTTTAAAACTAGACATAATATACTGAATATAGTGGTTAAACCAACATTTAAATATGCGTATTAGGAGGGTCGTCAAAGTTACAACAACAAAAATATTATCCAAGCTAAGCAAGGTTCAAAAGCTTGCTTGCTTTTGCTTAACTGAAGCTCTGAAAGAGATTCCATCAGCAACAATCAAAGACAGGTTAGAACTTCCTTCTATTCACTTAATCTTGAAGGGGGAGGCAAGGATGGAATTCTACAGGCTGCAAAAAAATCTTAGCAACACTTTTTTTAGATCAGGAAACAACAAACTTAAGCAGGAATTTGATAGATTATTCTAGACCTCATGGTTCTCAATACAGCAACGTAAGTATGGCAAAATTAGAGCGTTCAACCCAAGATTCACCTGGTACACAAACGGGTCTAAACCTGAAGAGGGTCCAGAAATAAGAATTTACAGCATACATATGTATTTCAAGCAGACAGTTTGGGTGCCAGGATATGGAGATACTTAAACCTTGGATCCGTAGACCATAAAACCAACACTAAAGCACATCTCTGGTCAGGCACACAGTGTAATGTATATTTAACCGACAATACCGACATATGCCTTAAGCGCTAAAACTCTGCTCACAACCAGTAGGAATCAACTACGAGTCATTACAGGATTCGTTACACGCCATGTACCTGTCAAGGGACACTTGCAAACCATTGTACTGTTTAATGGAAACTTAACCCTAAATTAAACAATTAAACACTGCCAAGCACTGGATCGCAAAAGACGATCCATTTTTGTTGGAGGCTTTTAAGTACTTCCACAAACATATGACACCTATCCTTAAAACCTGTACAATCTAGTAGAGGGTACCAAGATAAGGGAGTGAATGATATAAATTAATGGAAGAAGTACAATAAGTCTAACTAGGTTGTAGTTTTGTTTTTCTTTTTTGGGTATACAGATATCCTCCATGTTTTACACCAGATCCAGTAAATGTTGTGTTTTGATATTCAGAAAAGCTTTAGTTTTGTCTTTTTCGAAACGAAAGTTCATACGATAGAAATTATGATACTAATAAATACTAAATAAACTTTTTGTACCTATTACAAATCTATCGCAGTAAGTTTCAACTTTTGCTGTAAATATTATCAAAACCGGAAGATCTACGTTCGGATTAAGTAGCTTTATGAATTTTTTTAGGTTTAGCCCATCTTGGAGTATGACAATTAAGTGATTGAAAAAATATGAAGAATACAACTTTTTAATGTCAGCACCAAACTTAATTCTTTTAATGATTACTTTTTTATTGACAATTTTTCCGAAATAATTAATAATATCATTTGATCTGTACGAATCAGTGTCGTTTGCTTGAACATATTGGACAATCATAACTGTTTCAAATATTGCAAAATAATTTCTATAAAATGTTTGCGTAACTTCTTTTTGTAAATCACATAAACTCCGTTCGATAGTTATTTTCGATTGAATAGAAACTAATAATGTTAAAAATACCAAAACAACAAATTTAACATCCATAACGACGCAAGTTGTTACTAACACAATAATACTATTGCCGATCTCGTAACTGTTTTCTAATTATCCCTTAAATAACTGACATTTCTTTGTTGTTACTTCCATTATTAATGTATACATGTTTGTATAAAACTTAAAAAGTAAAATCAATATTGTCTCATTATTATTCAATAAAGAGGAATATAATTTTGTTTAACTAAAAATATTTGAAAGGTTGACATTTCTTACATAAAGAAAGTAAGGAAACATGAAACACATTTTTATAAAAATATAAGTACATACTTACTTTGTTTGTCTTGATATAATTTTAGAGAATTTTCATATAAACTGAGATAAGCTGTTGTTGGGTGCTTGTTGTTTTAGTTTTTACATATTTATGTATAGTCCTTCCAATGTCAGTTTAACATCGTCATCTTTTTAATCTCATTGAGGCCAAGGTCAGCCATTGGCGTGGAAATGAAAAAAAAACTTATTTGTACACAATATTCTTAACTAATCTGTCATTAGGCGCTAAAACTATCAAGCTAATGGGTGCACTTACTCGTGAGCAAGCAATGTTCTCTCAAGTCAATACCCGCAAATTTGAGAGTTTGCCCGTAAGACTTGTTTATTGTCAGGGCAAAGCAGACTTTTAGGGGAAACTGAAATCGTTTAAATTCGAACAGGATATCATTCAGTATTTCCCAGTTAATATAGCGGCTTCCACTATATTGCGATGTAGAATCACGCTTACACTTGCAGTCCCGTACCGTTACAAAGTACGCGTGTGGCATAAGCATTTTTTATCATATCAGCAAAATATTCGTCAGGTGTTAAATAGTTATCACCATTGCTGTCGTGGGTCATAGTTAAAAACTTGTTCCAGTCATTAACCACATATCTGACAATTTCTGAACGCATCTACATCGCTCTATCATGTGTTCCGTATATTAAATAAGAGAGAGCAAGAAACAAACATGCACAGTCACCAACAATAAGAACGACAGTACATTCTTCAACTTCTCCATTAACGTTCATATTTTCTTTAGCCATTTTAAAAAAGTGTAACCGACAAAACCTATACTTAAACTAAACGAAAACAAAACAACTGCCAAATTATTACCTTTTTAAATCCTGATTACCATTTTGGTTTATATATTCTGTTAAATACAAATGAAGCAGAAATGGAAACAAACCATGATATTGAAGATGATTACATGGTTATAGAGGTACCTACAGAGCAAGAAATAGTAAACGAAATAAAGGGTTTAAAAAATAATAAATGTCCAGGAATAACAGAAATATCCGCTGAAATGATTAAATCAGGAGGCGAAAAATTCCAAAAAGAGATATATCGACTGATAAAAAGCATACCTATGGAAAACGAAAAAATTTCCAGGAGAGTGGTTTAAAGCAAGGATATGCCCTATACATAAAAAGGTGACAAAATGGTATGTAAAAATTATAGAGGTAATGCGCTATTAGAAATAGTTTACAAAAGGTAAAGATTAAATCAATACTCGAAAAAGAACCATTTACTCCTATTAGTTTCATAGGACTGCTAACTTTGTTGGGTTAAACAACTTCTTCAATGAGACTGACTGGCCCTTTATTTCTGACAGTCAGGACATAATTTTTGTGCAGCGTTTTTACTAAATTGTTAAGGAGGGTATCACTATGTTTGTTCTCAAAAAACGTATTTAAAATTACAAATACCCTATTTGGTTCGACTACTCAGTCCGCAAACTGATTGAAGAGAAAAATAAGTTGCATAAGAGATTTAGGCGGACATGTCTTTAAGCAGATTACTTTGCTTTCTCAGAGAAGAGGTGCGAAGTTAAATATAGAACAGAGTTGTGCTACCTTACGTTTGTTACCAATTCCGAACATCTAATCCCTGAAAATGTAAAGCACTTTTGGTAATATATTAAAAATTTGAAAACAAGCTTTGGCTTGCCAAAAGTAATGACATACAGCATTTTAGAAATAAGTGCTCCCACAGAAATAGCAAATACTTTTGCAAATCACTTTCAAGCCAGCTATACCGACAACAATTCTGATCCAACTATTCACACATCAGTACCTACCCTTTTGGTTAACCCTATCTTTGCACACGTTTAATGTTGAAGGGGTAGCTACAAAAATCAATAGCTTAGATGTATCCAAGAACGCTGGTCCGGACGGAATACCGCCATTAATGCTAAAGCGTTGCTGTGACTCCGTTTCTTTACCACTGAGTCAACTCTTTCAACAATCCTTCAATTTTGGATATTTTCCCACAGCTTGGAAATTTTCAAACCTTATTCCAATTTATAAGAAGGGCGACAAAACTGACGTCAAAAACTACAAAGGCATCTCTTTGATTTCTACTATTCCAAAGCTATTTGAATCTATTCTTACTGATGAAATATTTACCCACACCAGCATAGGTTTTACAAAGGTCGTATAACTGCTACAAATCTTGCTATTTACCAGGAATACTTAATTTCGTCAATTGAAGCAGGTCATCAGGTCGATGCAATATATACAGACCTTTCTAAAGAATTCGATAGTGTCTAGTTCAGAAACTTTCCCAAATTTGTATCTCTGGTAACCACTTGAATTGGATCTTCTCCTATTTAACAGATCGTTGTCAACGTGTTCTGGTCCAAAATTCTGTCTCCAGTGACATATCAGTGACGTCAGGCGTCTCTCAAGGCCGACGACCTTAAATTATATAGCATAAAGACCAGTAACAACTCAGTCTTGCAATCCGATCTGGTCCGTTTCATTGTGTTTTAAAGTGCTTGATGTTTTCTGTTCTTTTTAGTATTTTTTAAATTGTGTATTATTAAACTTTAAAATGAATATGTAAGTTTCCGTGCAATTGTGCTACCTATATTACTTTTTACTGTTAATGTTTTATACCTAATAGTTTTAAAGTATTTGTATTGTACATTTATTTCATTTTAAAAATGTATATTGTATCTATTATTCTTATTCCAATCTCAGTAGACTATGCATTTTATTTCTTGGATTGGCACTTCATTTTTTTGGGTTAGTACTGTTAGTACCTAAACTGAAAACGTCCTATCCTACTGTCGAAATATTGACAGCTCATATTATCAAAGGTTAAAATTTTTATAAGTAATGCCAAAAAAATCAGTATAGAACTACATAACAACATTATTAAATGGTATGGTACGTTTAAGAAATAAAGCAACAGCAGCGAAAGTGGCTCAGATCTTTAAGGTAAGTGCCTACCATTTTGCTATTTCTTTTAAATGAATCCTAGTTTGTGACAGCGAACATAAAGTTATATATTTTGCATTAGATTGATTGAAAGAGGTTTTTGTAATGATTTTATAAATATGTATCGCTTTTTAAATAAAATTTATATTATTAACATAATACATAACCGTTTTTGACAGATATCCATAGACAAATTAAGCAGATATCATAATAAGTTATAAACAACGTTGTCAGATTTCAGATTTCTAAATTAAAGATTTTGTAGCTATAATTTAATTCAAAATTTTGTTAAATATTTTTAAATCTCATATCTACCTTTGTGTAACTGAGGTATATTTTTTGAAACTAACTATATGACAAACATTCTAAATGCTTAATTTTTTTAGATTAGTGTTTGGAAAATACGGAGAATTATTAAGGATTGAAAAATAATGAGAAAGTCGCAGATAAAGGAAGTAAAACTGATACATTTGAGAAGTTTATTTTAAAAAAGACTTACAGCGACAGATTTGGATCTACCAATCTAAAAATGAACATTTTACTTTGGACTGATGATATGATGCTAAACAGAATTTTGATTTTAAAGGGGGACGCACTACACTATAAAAACTTATAAAATTAATGGGATACAAATTTAAAAAAGTAAATGGACGACATATTTTATGTGAACAACGACACGTTAAAAATAGTAAAATCACTTTCATTCGGAAATATAAACAACTAAACAATCTTACTGAGAGAGTTACATTCCTGTACCTAGATGAAACATGGATCTATCAAAATGGTAGCTCAGTGCGTCAGTGGGTACACGATTCTGACCTGAAAAGTAATCCAGCTCGTGTAAAATCCGAAAGAAAGCGATTTACTATTTTACATGCTCACACGACACTGGATGATTTTTGAAAGGATGTGACTTGTTACTAGAGTCTTCGAATACAGACTTTGACTATCACAAAAGTATGAATAGTGACCTTTTTAAAAACTGGGTTGTTAATCAACACATTCCTGCTCTATCTGTATTTCAATAAAAATGTGTGGTGGTCATGGATAACGCGCCATACCATTCAGTTCAACTTAACAAACCACCCTATTTTAGCGAAAAAAGCGATGTTGCAGGAATGGTTGATTAACAATAACATTATGTTTGACACAAAAATGACAAAGAAATAACTGTACTCAATAATCTTACCTTATAAAACTGACGAAAAGATATATGCAGTGGATGAAATTTTAAAACAACGAGGACATGAAGTACTTTGCCTACCACCATACCATTGTCATTACAATCCAATAGAACTAGCATGGGGGTTTACTAAGACATATTATAACAAACATATAACATCAACTTATCTTGACCAGGATAGAGTTAAAAAAACGTGGACAGAAGCATTGACTAAATGTACACCAGACAGACGAACTTATTTTGGCAGATTGGACTACCTACATGGGAAACTGCTCACATGACAATATTCATCCTTTAATTATTTCATTGGAGGAATCAGATTCTGACGATTCCGATTTTGGATTTGATAGTGACTCTGATTCTTCCAGTGAAATAATGGAAGAGGATTGATCATACAAATACACCGACAACATTTACACGTTACATCTAAATCTGCATCTTTATTTGTTTTTATTTGCTTTTATGTAATTTATTAAAATATTTTTTCATTGTATCAGTTTGAAAAATTTTTGAAGAATTTTTGTTATAAAGAACATTATTAAAACATCTGCATATATAAGTCAACTGCGACTCCACTTGAGGCGGACCAGGAAAATCAAATTTGTACTGGAGTAGTTTCCTTAATTAACCCATTAGTGCAGTCATTGAAGCTTTTTACCTCATAAATATTTTACTATGAAACGATTTGCATGAAATTTTGGAATTAAGCTTAACTCACCCTTAACTTCAAAAGTGAGTTTGACCCGAACTCTGCTTTTACCCTGGTGGTGGTTGCCACCCCTTTTCGGTGGTGGAATTTTTTTTTTTCAAAATAACCTCTGATATCGATAGAAGACCTAATTTTAAGCAAAAATGTTCTATAAAGTTTTTCCCAAAACTCAATACTTATTAAGTTATTGTCAATCGAAAATTCGAAATTTTTTCACGTTTTTTATCGGTTTTTTACAAATATCTCCAAAAATATGCATTTTAATGAAAATTTTATAATAAACAAAATTGAAGCGAGTAAAAAATTGAACAGTGTTGTAAGTGCAATATTAAGCGAGATATTGAAGATCCAAGCGGTTTTTTATTTTGCCCGAAATTTAATCAATGTGTTTAATGCCATCTAGCGACGAGCAGATACATTTTATGCATTTTAATGAAATAGGGTTTTGTAGTGCTTGAAATAAGCTTTAAAATAAGCACTGTTAAAATTCTTTTGCACCTAAAATGAGTGCGCTATAATGAAAAAAAGGGGAACATCTAATGATTTTTTTTTTAAATCAATGGGTTTCATAAGTGCCATTTTCACCAAAATTAAAATTAATCGTATTCCATCTACAATTAACTTTGATATAGAGATTTTGATGGATTCTAGCAGTTTGGCTGCTTTGGAACCCATATTTTTCGAAAATCAGGATTTTCAGAAAAAAAAACTTCGAATTTTTGAAAAAAACACCTTTTTTCATGATATCTCAAAAATGATGAAAGATAAGAGAAAAAGTGTAATAATAAAAAATGTAGGTCTTTTTTTAACAAAAAAATTGGTTTGTTGTTTATCTCTGTCACACAAAAATGGACGGAGATATGATTATTTAAAGAGCGCGCGGTAGCGCAATCACACTCCCTCTTGAGCCCTTTGATCCGTTACCGTTTCAAAATAAAAGGTTTTTCACTATACATTGTAATGAAAAAAGATGTAGCCCCTTAAATTACCTTTCAAATGCTTTTTTATAAATTGTGATAACATCAAAATTGAAGGAGTTATGATCCAAAAACTAATCGTATTTTTTCTACCTATTAAACTGAAAATTTCGGAGCGTGAATAACTGGAGCAAAGTGAAAGTCTATCGTAATATAAACCCAAAACTATAGTCTTATGTGTACATATACATCTTATGGCTCACTTTATTTTGGAAACGTAAGCATATGATTTTCCACCATAGCTTTTTCGACAACGTGGAATGATATTTAAATCCTTTTTAGTTCATCAAAAAAAAATTTTTTTATACAATTTTTAATTGAGGGGTTGTTTTCAAGGGTTAAAAGGGGTTAACAATTAGATAATTAAAATAGAGAATGAAAAATATATTTTCTCTATATTTAAATCTTTTTATGTCATACTAAATTAATGTTTTGCCAATTTTTTCTATTTAGGGGTTGTTTGCAGGGGTTGTACGGATTTCATGGGGATGAAAATAAGTTTAACATAAAGTTACTGTGTTAGAAAACACTTTACAATGTCACTCCTTATTATTAAACACGATTTCTGGCGATAAAATGGCTCAATGTCAATTTTTCCATTAAGGGGTTGTTTTCACCCCTTAAAAATAAAAAGCAGAGTTCGGGTCAAACTCACTTTTGAAGTTAAGGGTGAGATAAGCCTAATTCCAAAATTTCATGCAAATCGGTTCATGGTAAAAAATTTATGAAGTAAAAGCCTATTTTACGCTTCAATGACTGCACTACATTGGATGTGAATTTTATTACCCTATAGCCACTATTACAATAATCTACGATGCCAATTGGATGTAAAATAGTAGACTTTAAAAAAGATGGATATAACATTTGAGTACTGTGTTTTTATGTCAAACTCAAAAATGATTAAATAATTTTTTTACCACTACTTGAATAGTTTAAAAGTTTTATTATACATTTGTAAAAATGATTTTTTTTACTTTTGCTTGATTAATTTAAAAGTTGTATTAAACGTTTTTAGTTAATATATGGATATGTGCTACATTTTGAATTGTACTTATTTACTTGTATTAGAATGTAAATATAAAAGTATATTTTTTGTTATAGACCAATAAAATAATAATTGACTATAAACAGGGCTCTGTTCTGTGTAAAGGAATGTGTTATTTTGAGTATCAGTCAAAATTCATGTGAATTCAAATAGACCATTCTTGGATATTAATACCTACTACTTGCAGCGCAAACTGACATATCTACTTTTGTATTCAGTTTAATATTAAATATATTGACTTATTTCCTGCAAGTTCTAAATTTGGTTTGCAAATTTAATTACTTAAGATATTTGTATTGAATACACATATTTTTATTGAAGACGTGACAACATCGTACTTACAATTAACAAGACCACAGAGCAGTAAACCCAGACGTGTATTATACAGGGCGAAATTCATGTTACTAACAGAGCCTACTGAGATTGGAATAAAAAGTGAACGGATTATAAGTTTCCATACTATTTAGGATCTATAAATCCTGTAATGTATGCCTATTAGTAAATAAATAAAAACAAATATTGGGCCTACAACAGAGTAAACAAACAAAAGATGTACAAACAAATGAAAGAGATGGGTCGGGTCTACCAAGTAAAATTGTCAGAATAGTAAAAATTACTATGGATAATACAAAAAACCAAATAGCATGGAAAGGTAATAAGTCAAATAATTTTGAATCAAGGGAAGAAAAGTATCAAAAGCTCTGTTCAATCTGGTATTGAAAGAAATAATTAGAAAAAGCAGGATAAACATGCAACAGACTAATATTTAGAAATGTTCACCAATGTATAGCATACAAATACGCGGAGACAAAACATACATGTTCAAAACAGTTAAAAAAGTTACTTACCTGGGTGTTCAAATAGATGAAAATAGAAATAGCAAAAGTAAACAAAAAGTATGGAGCGTTAAGAAAAATATGTGTCAAGAAAAGTAAAAACTAGAATTTACAAGACAGCTACATATGCCAGCGAACAGTGGGTGCTCAACAAATCAAAAATAAAACTTTTAGACAGATGGGAGAGAAAAATACAAAGATCGAGGTGTGAAAATAGATGATCAGTGGAGAAGAACAAAGAATTAGAATAATTATATAAACATCCAAAGACTGTAATTAAATCACAGAGAATACGATATTTAGGACACATTAAAAGAATAGGAAAAAAAAAATGTCGAAAATGGTACTTTCACGAAAGCCAATACAAAAGAGAAGAAAAGATAGACCAAGAAAGAGACGGAAAGACAACGTAATGAAGACTTGGAAAGAAGTAAAATTGAGAATAGGAAAGAAAAAGCATTGGACAGAACTGAATGGATAAAAGTGGTTAGGGAATGCACAAAAGGGCTTTAACAAAAACAAATTTTTACTAAACTAAGTAATGTAATGTAATGCAATCTTTTTAGCCCTGTTAAGCTTTTTTAAATAAAATAAATAAACTTTCTGAGTAAGTGTTAACAGAAAGGGGTAAAGAAACCGATGAATTTGTACGAGATATTAATGGAATGTGAATGTTAGTCTGCTACTGAGTGAGATTATTGTTCAGCTGAGAGATACTCTGAGAGTGCTGGGGAGCAATCATTGAAACTAGTGATAAACACAACAATATGTCATCGTCTTGTGACATATTTTTATCTTTATTTGCAAGGATTACTTGTTGTAAAACCTTTATAAACTCATTTTCTCCATCAAACGTGTTCTTTTTTTGTCTAGTATTAGGTAAAACATCCATTGGAGTTTGATGTGCTTCTGAATTCTCGTTCACATCTCCAGTCTGTAGGTTTGAAGTCGTTGCCCTCTGTTGAGAAATGGATTTAAGAAAACGTAATTGTTCAATCTATATATATATATATATATATATATATATATATATATATATATATATATATATAGGATAGGAATGATTGGGTTAGCAGCAATGAAACGATAGATTATGTGTGCTCATTTATCATACCAAGCTTTCGGCTACGATTGTAGCCATCTTCAGGGATCTACAAAAAGTGTTATTCAGTACAACTTATACAAAGAAAAAAATGAAAAGATTGTTTACCGATAGTCGAGATTGTATCTTTATGTGTTCTAATGGAATGACTATGGTGGTAAGTATTGTTTAAATACCCAATATTATGGTTACAATTGTTATAATTATTATTATTAATATCCAGGTACACAGACTAACAAATTCAAAAAACGAAATTTAGTATTATTCGAAAGCCAAATTCTATGGTAATATAGTTATAGATCTTCTTATCTCGGTACACAGACCAAAAATTCTACAATGAACTATAGTAGTACTATAACTACAATATAACAAAGTCCAAAAACGGAAAGCTCTCACAACAGGTATGCCGGTAAGGTACCTTCACAATTTTCAGGTAAGTAATATCAACAATAATTCTTTCCCTTAATACAGAAAATTATAAGTATTTCTCGATAACAGTTCTATTATCTAACACTATTACAATATAACGCAGCACGAACTTAATTTTAAAACACGTGTAAATCTTGTTCTTTGGTTAACCAAAAAATTAGTAATGTCAAAATTGTCAAAAACATGACAGCGACCTTGATCAGCAATGACTTAACAAAACGCGTCTTTACAATTAAAATTAATTCAGGTTTGATTACAGTTTTCATCAATTTACAATCTACAAATATTATCTGACAAATATATTAGTTTTAATAACGTTAAGGTTCTCACAAATTCTACTAGTAAATTATGTTTTCTATTGTTTTATAGACAAATAAGTAATGACAGATGCCATGAAACAAACAATAGGTACCTATAGTACAAAGAAACGCATCCAAATATAACATTGACATTTAGGTTATCTTTCAAAAAAGATGTAAACAACAACCACAAAATTATAAACTACAGCAAAAATTGAGTAGAAAACTGATTGAAAAAAAGGGGGTTTAGTATCAAGAATCCATCACAAGCAGGTAAGCATATATCTCACTTAAACTCTGAATATCCGATCTATTATTCATACATAATTCACCGATCTTAGTAATATGAGCCATTTCAAGGAAAACTCGCTTAGATGTGTTGCGTTCTCTATCCAAAACTTGAACATTATTATAATCTGCTGTATGATTGGAAGCGGCTATATATTTCCCTAAAGCTGTTCTATCAGGGTATAAGCGCACATCACTTTTATGAGACACTAATCTATCTTTAAGTCTTCTTGATGTTTGTCCAACATATACTTTATTACACATTCCACAAGGTATAGTATAAACTACATTGGATTCAGATAGTAATTTCGTTTTATCTTTTAGGTTAGAAAAGACATTATTAATAGTGTATGATGATCTATTCGCTAATCTTAGTCCTGTTTAAGAACATTCCAGGACTAAGATTAGCGAATAGATCATCATACACTATTAATAATGTCTTTTCTAACCTAAAAGATAAAACGAAATTACTATCTGAATCCAATGTAGTTTATACTATACCTTGTGGAATGTGTAATAAAGTATATGTTGGACAAACATCAAGAAGACTTAAAGATAGATTAGTGTCTCATAAAAGTGATGTGCGCTTATACCCTGATAGAACAGCTTTAGGGAAACATATAGCCGCTTCCAATCATACAGCAGATATAATAATGTTCAAGTTTTGGATAGAGAACGCAACACATCTAAGCGAGTTTTCCTTGAAATGGCTCATATTACTAAGATCGGTGAATTATGTATGAATAATAGATCGGATATTCAGAGTTTAAGTGAGATATATGCTTACCTGCTTGTGATGGATTCTTGATACTAAACCCCCTTTTTTTCAATCAGTTTTCTACTCAATTTTTGCTGTAGTTTATAATTTTGTGGTTGTTGTTTACATCTTTTTTGAAAGATAACCTAAATGTCAATGTTATATTTGGATGCGTTTCTTTGTACTATAGGTACCTATTGTTTGTTTCATGGCATCTGTCATTACTTATTTGTCTATAAAACAATAGAAAACATAATTTACTAGTAGAATTTTATGGAGGGTAGAGGTAAGGAGAACTGTCTCCGTGTATTGAATGTGTCCGTCAAAATGTGGAAAATAAGGGTGGCGCTACGATCGTAGTAGGGTAAATTTTAAAAAAAGCGCCATAATTTCTTAGAGTAGGATGGATAAATAAACAAGGAAAGACACATTTCCGCTTTATTATGACACCCGTTTTAAAATAATCATAATATAAGATACATAAGATAATAATAATGTATATAAAATGAAATTTTATTAATGATTATTTTCCAGTAATAAGTGAATAAGTATTTAAAAATTCATTACCTAATATGGGGATAAATAGCACGATCCAAATAACAAAATAAAAACTAATTTGAAAAGTATGATAGCAAAAAAAAATTCACAAGATTGTATTCAAAATTTTTTGCTTAAATAAATCAGAAAATGTATCGAAAAAAATTTATCGGTATATTTTTTCATCTCTAAATCAGGACAAAATAAAACTTTTCTTTTTTAATTTCCAATCACTGAAAATGTAATTATACATTTAAAAAAATATATTGCTTGAATAATTAATTCAGGTATCTACATAGAATTTGTTATTATACAATTTTTTTATTTAATTCCTAAATTTAATATTTAAATAGACTTTATATAAAATTTAAAAATTAAAATTCAAACCTGCTGTTATGGTCGAGCGGCTATGGTTTGTGACTCCAAAGATCATTGTCGCAAATTCGAATCCTGGATTTTTTATTTTTTTTTCTACGTCAAATTCAAGAAGACAAAATTAAGAGTTAAGTTCGTTCTAAATTCTACCGATAAATATTTTTTTTAAATAAACGTTATGAGGATTGATCATTTCTTAATTTCTATATTATTGTCAATTTTTGTTTTTTAAAAGAATGAATTTTATTGATGGTAAGAATTTTTTTTAAATCAAATTAATAAATAAATCGTTAGAAGAGTAAAACTCAACGTGAGAAAAAATTATCAAGAAATTATCAAATTCAAAAAAATGTTAAAAATTGAATTTGGATTGTTCCTCTTCATCACAGAAAATTTTCAAACATTTATTACTAAATCTGATTTTAAATAGATATTTTAAAGATTAAAAGGAGGTGTCGAAATTCGAATTCCTGCAACAATTTTCGTAAGTCCAACACCCAGGTATCTTATATTTTTTTAACGACTAATTAGGCTCAAAATTAATACTGCTTCTTATATAATTGTTCTTAAATTATGAGCATTCGTAAATACATTCACCATTTCAGCAACAATTTTTCGCATGGGTCAATGTTAACAATAAAAAAAATTAAATATATCATTTCATTATTCTACAACGTTTTTATTAGTTTAAATTTATAATTAAAATAAAAAAAAACAATATACAAATATTAAACAATCACAAGTATTGTATTAGAGCAATTTGGCGTTTTTTCTATTCATCTTAATTTTGGCTTTGGCTGTATCGTAGCGCTTGTTTTCTGATTTCGCTAAAAAGTGGGCGCGCATAACAATGTAAATATCAATAATTTTTTTAGTTAGTTCATTTTCATGCTGAATGCACCCTACTTTTAAGAGAGCTTGTTTATTAAGCTCTGTACATATTTGGTTAATCGTATCCACATTGGTTATATTTTTACTGACAGCTCGTAAAACACACTTTTCTAACTGCTTTGTTAGATTAAATAATTGATTACTTGCAAATTGTAATCCACCATACAAATCCATCTTACAAATAACATCGTTTCGCTGTAATTTTTGGCCAGCTTCATCACTCATCTCAACATCTAATAAACAATTCTGACATTTCTCCATTTTTTTTAATTTGCGAACTATGTAGCCAGCGATATATGACTGGACGGCATCGCTGGTTACAGCTTCGTTATAATCATGGTCCTCGTCAATTGAAGAGCCTTCGTGTGATGGTGGTTGCTCAGTACTTTCCAGCATATTATCAATATTTTGCAGCCATGTATTTATTTCTTCTTTGTTTGCAGACGTTAAGACTTCCTTATGTCCTATTAAACTTTTTAGAAGATCTGTCCCAGTAACATTGCTTCCTTTTGGTGGACGAATTAATGAGAAAGACGACGCTAATCGATATACTTGGGCAAACATTTTGGGATCGGGGTGATCGTTTCCTCCACACGAATATCTCATTACGGAAAAAAATCTCTAAAATTTCAAATAAAACATAACATGTATGATGTCAATAATCGCAATAAAAATAATAATAATAACGGTATAACCACCTCTAATGGATCTTGAGATAAGCTCGCAGTCATCAAATATTTATAATTACATTCGGTGCTAAGCATATTCAAAATTTCAAGTGTCGCCTGTAAGGTTACTTTTAAACCCAGTAAAGTACTCTTCGAAACAGGTATTTTATTATCAAGTTGTTCCCAGTCTCTAAGGAATTGTAAAAATTGAAGAATTGCCTAAAATAAGTAAAAAAACTATAATTTTTATATCATTGATAAAGCAACAAAACAAATAATAAAACCATTAGATTAAATATTTAAATATTCTTTATAACTTCTTTTTGGCATAATAACATCTATTTACTTCTTCAGCTGGGATCTTTTTGCCACTAAAACAAACTGATAAAAAAAACAACTTGCATAATAAAGAAGTATACGGTAATAGTATATTACGTAACAGGAGTGGTAAGTAGGACATTACGTACGATTGGAAAAGTTACACGCGTACGTAATACCTCTTACCACTCGAGTTACGTACTATGCTTTATCTACGACTCAATATTTTAATTTCATTTCTAAATATTTGACATCTCTAAAAAGATATATGACGTACGTACTGTACTGTTTTCTACTCCTTCGACAGAATACTCATTGTCACCATGCAGGGTAAGTAAGCTATAACGCACAGTTGTGCGTAATGAAACGTCATTTCAACATGACGTTTCATTACGCACAACTGTGCGTTATAGCTTACTTACCCTGCATGGTGACAAGAAGTATAAATAACATTTACTATCAAAGGAGTAGATAAATATTTTTATCATCTTTGAAATTCGACAACCACATCGGTTTAGAGTCATTTAAAAAAAATATTTTAATTTTTTTAGCCATTCTCAGTTTTAAAAAACGACCCTAAACAAATTTGACATATCCATTAAGATTAATAAGCAAGGGTCACTTTCAAAATATTGATTTATATTTTTTATCAGTTTGTAAAGAAGTCATTAGATTAAATGTTCTAAATTACTTTATATATACCTATATAAAACATGAATGTTTGGCATTAAATACCCGACAGTTGTTGCTTAGTACCAAAAGCCAAAGCTTTCTCAAGTGATTTTTTGCCAATAAGCTTGATATTTCTTCGCACATTATACAATTAGTTGGTAAATAATTTTTTTTTATAATTATTTACTTATTACATTGCGAAACGTTTGTTATCATGTAAACCTTCAAAACTAATATTTTCAGTTATTTTTTATGTTCTACAGCTACTGTTACCTGTTTTTTACGGCAATCGCCGTCTGCATACAGAGCATCTCTTGGTGTACGCGATGACATTGCTTGGATTAAATTAAAAACTATATCAATGAATTTTTGTGTCGGTGTCGAGTCTTTTAGTTTTTCGCACGTTTGTTGATAATGGGCCATTGCAACGGATACTTCATGACCAAATACCTGTAATTATCACAATTTAAACACAAAAATCAAACAAACTAGTGTTAACCGATAATATCTATCGTACAGTCACTATGTCGTTGTAGTGATTGTTATAAATAGAAATATTTAAATGTACATACATCCGTAGCAAGAGGAACATTCATTACTTGATAGCCTTTTGGATTTAAGTGTGCAGGTGTCAACTTGTAAGCTATTTTCAAATTCGGTTGACGATAATTCTCTTGTTCTAAAAGAGCTTCCCAGTGTTGTTTTTTAACAGTTCCATACGGGGTCTGATAAACGTTAAATTAAAATTATAAATAAAAATAATATACTTTTATTTCACAGTAAAAATAATCATTTCTGTATTTTACCTTAAATTCTTTTAGTTTATCATCTAATACCGAAGTTCGGAAACATTTCAGTAAATGATTAAAATCCGAAATCATCCATAAACGCCGTGAGATATCGCAGGGATGTTCACAGCTACTTTTAGTTTCATCTATACCAAATATCTTCCATACTCCTCGATTCCAAGAAGCGCCATCCATAACAAAAGCATCAACTTTAATTCCGCTATTTTCCAATAAAACAGTACATTCCAAAAGTAGCTTATGTAATGGGCCACTTTTGCAAGCACTCTTTGAAAGAAAGCATCCAACAATTTGAACCCATCTACCTCTGAAAGGTACGAATTTAAAAACTAAAGCATGATCTGCCGTTTTATCTTTTAAATCATCAGGGGTGTGTTTTCCAAGGTCAACAAAACCACAAAATTTCATAGATTGTGGATCGAAGAAAACACCTTCACTTAGTTTCATCTCGTCAACCAAAATAACTCCTCGTTTGTCTCCTTCCTCCATTGCGGCACACTTTTCTTTTAAGCCGTGAAAAGTAGAAGATTGAAAGCCGTAAGCGGAGCAACTAATTCTTCTGATGAACTTGTTTAGTGTATCAATCGAAGGAAGCGGTAAAATATTCCTGTGACGCAAATATTGATATGTGTTTCTATTTTTTAAACGAATCAACAAACACTCATAAATCCATTCTAAACTATATCGTCGACCTTTCGCATTACTTTTTTTCGCGGCTTCAAAGCACGAATTCACGGAATTTTGATATTCCGTAGGTAATGTCTTAATTCTTTCTTGTACTACAGTTTCTGATTTTCTAGCACATCGAGATTTGGCAATAAAAATTTTTTCTTTTAGCCGATCTCTCTGCAAAATATAATAGTGAGATAAAAAATTAAATTTGTTTTATTACAGTATGCAACAAAGCAGGCTATAAAACTGATTAACTTTGATGGTATTGCAAAGTACAGAGGTAATCATCCTTCGAATGTTCGTGCAACATGAGTTGTGCGAATATTTAATTATAACTAATAATTTTATTCGATAATATAATATTTTATTTATTTCTGCTCTTCGGGAGGGAATAAAAGGAATTCAGCAGTCGATTAACAATTAACAATGCTCGGGTGACAGGAAACAAATAAAAATAAATTAATAAATAAATTTATGGTAACTGGGAACGGGTAAAAATATTTCAATTGGCAATTGTTTCGGGTTGTGGGCGAAAGAAGTGAATGAAAAAAATTAATATAATTAATATATACTCAATATCACTCTCAAGTATCAAACAGTTTATATATCAGTTTCTGTAAATTATTAAAATCCTTAAAATAATAACACCTCACAGATTGATAGTAATACAAACATTTTTTTTTATTAAGGATGTCCTCGTTGGTATAGACCTAAATACAAATGTACCGAGAACATCTATTGGGGCAGAAGAGACAATTTATTAATTCGGGATTTAAAGGCATGCAAGTTAGGACGAGTGGGAAAAACGTGGGAAGGTAAGGAGTTCTATAATCTGGAGACCCTGATGATGAAGGAACGATCAAATCGATCCGTTCTCGATGTCGGGCATTTCACAGTATAAGGGTGCATGAAGTTGGCACGTCGCGTTGTTCTGGCTGGTTTAACAAGTGGAGGCATTATAGAGCGGAGTTCTTCTGAGCAAATTTCGTTTAAGTATCGGTAAAACAAAAAAAGATCAGACACTGCTCTTCGGTGGGACAGTGGGGCTAGGTTTTTGTTGATACTGGTGTTGTTTATTGGTCGAACTGCTCTTCTCTGTATTGCATCAAGAACTCCGAGCCTTGACGGAGCCACCGAACATCATACATGCGAGCAGTATTCATGATTAGGTCGTATTTGGGCTTTGTAAAGAGTAACTAAATTGGATGGAGAGAAATATTTTCATGCTCTAAAAAGAAAACATAACTTCTTTCCTGCTGTAGTTACTATGAATGCAATATGTTCGTTCCATAGTAAATCCTGGGAGATCGTTATACCAACCAGCATAATGGAGTCACCCGCTACCAGTGTCTGATCGTTGATTGTAAGGGATGAGTCGCATGTTTGCCTCTTGTTGGACAGGCAACATGTCTTTGTCTTGGAAGCGTTGAAAATAACAAGATTCTTTCTTCCCCACTCGTCTACAATTCTCAGATCTTGATTGAGAGCAGCCGTTGTGGATGTTCTGTCCTCTTCCAGAATATCTAGAAGTATGGGACGTTGTACGCTTTGCTACAGTGTAGGTTGATATCATCTGCAAAACCATGGAGATGATTTAAAATTCCTTCAGTGACAAAGTGTATTTGTATGTTGTTTATATAAAAAATAGAAGTTTAATACAGAATGACAGACAGCAATTTCTACTAATGCTACTAATACTAGCAGTACAGAAAAGATGTTGAAAATGCAAAAAATAAATGCTGCTTCACTCCAGAAAAAAAATTTAAAGCTTACCACTGTCTTCAGACGTTTACATTGTTTGACAATACGTGAATGACGCCGATTTTTTGCTGTAGTCCTTTCGAAGTGAAGAGAAGATGAATTACGGCTCTGCAATAGTTTTCGAAAAATGCGACACGATTTACATCTAGGTTTCGCTTGATTTCTTATGTAAGCGTCATCAGCAACAATCACACCCTTACAAATTGCCGAATACCTAAAAATTAATGTAATTGTTAAAATAAATTTCGTATATAATTTAGTTTCAGGATTTCATTTATTTATATATTTATTTATTTATCTATTTATTTATTTATTTATTTATTTAATGAATAAATTAATCTTACTTGTTACTGTCGATTTCAGTGCCAACGCATAATGGCCATCTTTCTACAGATTTTAAGAAACTGAAGATATCACGGGAAGATTGAATTTTCTCGTTTAGATGCCATTCTTCATTATTACGAAAAATTACCTGAAATCGGATTGTAGTTTATTATTGTTACAAAAAAAATTCGATATATTTATTTGGGCTTTAATTAATACTTACAGTAATAGATTTATCCTTATTCAAACGTAAATGGTTCTTGATCTGTCCAGTTGTTGGATCCATTCGCATATATTCGACTCCACTTGGTTTATCTATGTACAGCCATAGCGGTGGCAGAAATTGATGATAAAGATCCGTAAAATTCTCAGATTCTAAAGTCGTTTCGTTTTGCGGACGATTATTTGAATCATTGTGGCCAAATTGACCTAACTGTGGTTCTTTTAACTCTTGTTCGATTAGAACATTTGGATCTATTAAATTATTAGAAACTTCTTCATGTATTGATATTTTCTGCTTGACAGTGTTTTCTGGTAATTCATACTTCTGTTCTTTGTCAGAATTTGCCAGGAGCTCATGTTCTGTTACTGAAATAAATTGATGCTTGATCGTGGGCATAGCTGTATCTCTAACTCTTTTTTGTCCTGTAGGAAAAATTTTGAGCTCTCCATTAATCTTAAACTTTTCGTACATTTTAATATCTTCCTCTCGAAAATGATGGTGACAAATATAATCTGTAGCTCTCAATTCAATCCCCAAAGAAGTTTTCCATTTTTGTAATTTCGCCGGTGTCTGTAAATTTGTATAAACAAAAATCAAAGAAATGATAATTAACTTTAATAAATATTAAAAATAAATAAAAAAAATATAGTATATATTTCATAAAAAAATATTTTACTTACTGATGCTTGGAAATAAGATAGAGACTGATGAGAGGAATCTTTTCTTATGTTTTTCAATTTTCGGCCACTCTGACAACTTTTCACAATACAAATTTTACCCATGGTTTAATTATTTAACGCTATGAAACGAATTTAAAACACACTGAACTAAATTCGCTGACCACGTTTTTTATAGCACTTATATTACGAAATCATACGACATTTCAATCAATTTGTCAAAAACTGCTACATTCATTCTGTACCCTACATCTACTTTAGCGCCATTGTAGTGGCAAGTTTGAGAAGCGTTATGTTCCGGTAAAAAGTGGACACATTTTTAATCATTTCCCATTTAAGATCGTTCTCCTTACCTCTACCCTCCATATAGAATTTGTGAGAACCTTAACGTTATTAAAACTAATATATTTGTCAGATAATATTTGTAGATTGTAAATTGATGAAAACTGTAATCAAACCTGAATTAATTTTAATTGTAAAGACGCGTTTTGTTAAGTCATTGCTGATCAAGGTCGCTGTCATGTTTTTGACAATTTTGACATTACTAATTTTTTGGTTAACCAAAGAACAAGATTTACACGTGTTTTAAAATTAAGTTCGTGCTGCGTTATATTGTAATAGTGTTAGATAATAGAACTGTTATCGAGAAATACTTATAATTTTCTGTATTAAGGGAAAGAATTATTGTTGATATTACTTACCTGAAAATTGTGAAGGTACCTTACCGGCATACCTGTTGTGAGAGCTTTCCGTTTTTGGACTTTGTTATATTGTAGTTATAGTACTACTATAGTTCATTGTAGAATTTTTGGTCTGTGTACCGAGATAAGAAGATCTATAACTATATTACCATAGAATTTGGCTTTCGAATAATACTAAATTTCGTTTTTTGAATTTGTTAGTCTGTGTACCTGGATATTAATAATAATAATTATAACAATTGTAACCATAATATTGGGTATTTAAACAATACTTACCACCATAGTCATTCCATTAGAACACATAAAGATACAATCTCGACTATCGGTAAACAATCTTTTCATTTTTTTCCTTGTATAAGTTGTACTGAATAACACTTTTTGTAGATCCCTGAAGATGGCTACAATCGTAGCCGAAAGCTTGGTATGATAAATGAGCACACATAATCTATCGTTTCATTGCTGCTAACCCAATCATTCCTATCCTAAATAGTGAACCAGCAAATATTACTGTCTATATATATATATATATATAAACAAAGTGCCAAGAAAATGCGTATTAATATAAACAAAAGGGGAAAATTATTGGGCATGTACGCAAAAAGAATCATAGGATTACGAGTAAGAATGGTAACCGCAGACATGCATGTTTCTGGCTCATTAGCCGTCATCAGTGCGGCATAACCAAGTACCCAACACTTTTGCTAGCCAAGTGCAATGCCCTACTTGGTTATGCCGCACTGATGACGGCTAATGAGCCAGAAACATGCATGTCTGCGGTTACCATTCTTACTCGTAATCCTATGATTCTTTTTGCGTACATGCCCAATAATTTTCCCCTTTTGTTTATATATATATATATATATATATATATATATATATATATATATAGCCAGGGTAGTTCTTTGCTGGAACTAGTTAGGAAAAACTATTTGGTAAATTTTTTTGGGGATAGCAGCAAAAGGTAAAAAGTAAACTCTATGTAGTTACGCTAGCTTTCGGAAATTTTATTGACTTAAATCCATCATCAGGCAATCTACAATAGAATGAGGTAATGTCTTAATTAATTGTCTAAAGAAAAACTGAATTTTACTTACAACTATGTGAGGTTGAAAAAACTTATTGTTGGAATGACTATGAATTATCTGAAGAATATTAATGAATACACTAACTACTATGCAAATATGATTTACAACGATGTTTTATATAACGCATTTTACAACATTAATTTAAAATCTATATTATTGTTTATTGATTCATCTCGGTGAACATGTGGCTTTAAAGTGATAGGTTAAGTCTTCCCTTTCCGGCTGTCGACTATCAGTATTGACAGATGCCAGTCGTGAAAAGAAGAAGAAGAAAAAGTGGCCTTTTGCTGTTACCTAGCCACCAAACTAAAATTAATATTGATGTCACCAACAACCAAAAATCTCCAAAACGAGGAAGTAAGGATGGATATCATTATCATAAAGTCAATAATTTAGTATTAAAGCATCCTACATCAAGAGGTTATTTACAAATTTCTACAATTCAGTACTTCCCATGAGTGTATTTATTCTGTTTTCAAGGTTTAATCGTTGTCATGATCTATAATTTTCTTAGTTTTATCTAGATTCAATAAATACGAGTAAATGTTACTAAGGTTATTGATATCAGATCTTTTATTAATACACTCATTTTCCTGAGCTATCCAGGCCATTTCCAGAAAGAGTCTTTTACTGTGATTGCTTTCCTTGTCTAACACTACAGCTGAATCATAGTCTATTATGTGATCTAATTTGAAAACATGTTCAGCCAAGGAGCATCTTTCTAGATACAGTCTGGCATCACTTTTATGAGATATTATACGACCATTTAGAGTCCTTGATGTTTCTCCTACATATACTTTGTTACAATTTTTGTATGGAATTTTGTAAACTATTTCTTACATAGATTCTTTCGGAGTTTTATCTTTTACTTTGCTAAAAATGGATTCTACTTTTAAAGTTGTTCTGTTAGCTATCTTAATGTTCAACATGGGTTTTAATATTCTAGTTACCTTAGGTGTTAGGTCTCTTATGTATGGTAAACTTACATATGTACAATGAATTGGGGTTGCATTATTATCATTCTCATCTGTATGAACATTCTCAATAACTGGTGGATTGTGGATTGCGTTTTGTCCACCCACCTCGGCTACTTCTGTGATTGGTATAGAAAGCCATGTCACTCTGGGCGCTATCTAAATTACCACTCTTATCACAAACACCAAATGAAAATAAATTTAATCAAACAAATGAAAACAAGGGTTTTAAAGATATCGGATAAAAGTTTCCACAACAAAAATTTACACATTTTAAAAAATCTATTTATAGACAACTCATATCCTACAAAATTGGTTAATAACATACTTTTTAATACAACATCACTCACAGAAGTAGCCGAGGTGGGTGGACAAAACGCAATCCACAATCCACCAGTTATTGAGAATGTTCATACAGATGAGAATGATAATAATGCAACCCCAATTCATTGTACATATGTAAGTTTACCATACATAAGAGACCTAACACCTAAGGTAACTAGAAGATTAAAACCCATGTTGAACATTAAGATAGCTAACAGAACAACTTTAAAAATAGAATCCATTTTTAGCAAAGTAAAAGATAAAACACCGAAAGAATCTATGTCAGAAATAGTTTACAAAATTCCATGCAAAAATTGTAACAAAGTATATGTAGGAGAAACATCAGGGACTCTAAATGGTCGTATAATCTATATATATATAAAAAAGGATGTGTTTTTATGTAAGAAATCGATGAACTCAAAAACTACTGGACCGATTATTATGAAAATTGGTATATACATGTATTTTTCCACGGAGAAGGTTTATATGATATGCTCATTGATGCCACTCGCCACCAGGTGGCGCTGCAAAGTAGCAACTTCTGCCCCGTTCAACCGATTGTTATGAAAATTGGTATGTATATGTACTTTTTCACGGAGAAAACGAATATGCTATGCTCATTGATGCCACTCGCCACCAGGTGGCGCTGCAAAGTAGCAACTTCTGCCCCGTTCAACCGATTGTCATGAAAATTGGTATGTATATGTATTTTTTTACGGAAAAAACGGACACGCTATGCACATTGATGCCACTCGCCACCAGGTGGCGTTGTAGAGTAGCAACTTCTGCCCCGTTCAACCGATTGTCATAAAAATTGGTATGTATATGTATTTTTTCACGGAGAAAACGAATATGCTATGTACATTGATGCCCTGTCCACCAGGTGGCGCTGCAGAGTAGCAACTTCTGCCCCGTTCAACCGATTGTCATGAAAATTAGTATCCATATGTATTTTTCCACGGAGAAGGTTTGTATGATATGCACATTGATGCCATTCGCCACCAGGTGGCGCTGCAGAGTAACAACTTCTGCCCTGTTCAACCGATTGTCATGAAAATCAGTAGGATGCTGTATTTTTAATGGTTAATATAAATATGATATTCGTATTAATGGAAGTTACCACCAGATGGCGCTTCCATTAAACGAGCAACCACTACTTATTTGATTACTTTATATCACGCCACCGTAAGGTGGCGCAGTTAATATCACATATATTTAAACGAGCAATCCTTATCTATTTATATATATAAAAAAAATGTTTGTATGTATGAAATCGATAGACTCAGAAACTATTTGACCGATCAATATTAAAATTGGTATGTACATGTATTTTTCCACGGAGAAGCTTTATATGCTATGCCCATTGATGTAGCTCGCTACCAAGCGGCGCTGTAAAGTATCGACTTCCGCCCCGTTCAACCGATTGTCATGAAAATCAGTACGATGATGTATTTTTATTAGGTAAAATGAGTATGATCTTCTTATTATTGGAAGTTACTACCAGATGGCGCTTCCATTAAACAAGCAACCACTACTTATTTGATTACCGTAAGGTAGCGCAGTTAATATCACATATATTTAAACGAGCAATCCTTACTTAAGTAATGTGACGCCACCGGAAGGTGGTGCAGTTAATATCACTTATTTTTAAACGAGAAATTCTTACTAAATTAAGTATTGTTATGCAACTAATATATTTTATCGATAAACTACAAAATATAACGAAAAAAAAGTATAAACCTGATAACTAACGAGAAAATATGATGAAAACGATAAAATCAAAATAAATTGAAAAAACGAAAAATTAAAGAATGACATAAATGATTTGCGGTACGAAGTCCGCCGGGTCAGCTAGTATCTCATAAAAGTGATGCCAGACTGTATCCAGAAAGATGCTCCTTGGCTGAACATGTTTTCAAATTAGATCACATAATAGACTATGATTCAGCTGTAGTGTTAGACAAGAAAAGCAATCACAGTAAAAGACTCTTTCTGGAAATGGTCTGGATAGCTCAGGAAAATGAGTGTATTAATAAAAGATCTGATATCAATAATCTTAGTAACATTTACTCGTATTTATTGAATCTAGATAAAACTAAGAAAATTATAGATCATGACAACGATTAAACCTTGAAAACAGAATAAATACACTCATGGGAAGTACTGAATTGTAGAAATTTGTAAATAACCTCTTGATGTAGGATGCTTTAATACTAAATTATTGACTTTATGATAATGATATCCATCCTTACTTCCTCGTTTTGGAGATTTTTGGTTGTTGGTGACATCAATATTAATTTTAGTTTGGTGGCTAGGTAACAGCAAAAGGCCACTTTTTCTTCTTCTTCTTTTCACGACTGGCATCCGTCAATACTGATAGTCGACAGCCGGAAAGGGAAGACTTAACCTATCACTTTAAAGCCACATGTTCACCGAGATGAATCAATAAACAATAATATAGATTTTAAATTAATGTTGTAAAATGTGTTATATAAAACATCGTTGTAAATCATTTTTGCATAGTAGTTAGTGTATTCATTAATATTCTTCAGATAATTCATAGTCATTCCAACAATAAGTTTTTTCAACCTCACATAGTTGTAAGTAAAATTCAGTTTTTCTTTAGACAATTAATTAAGACATTACCTCATTCTATTGTAGATTGCCTGATGATGGATTTAAGTCAATAAAATTTCCGAAAGCTAGCGTAACTACATAGAGTTTACTTTTTACCTTTTGCTGCTATCCCCAAAAAATTTCACAAAATTGTTTTATATATATATATATATATATATATATATATATATATATATATATTATAACATATATGAATAATAATAATAATATGTTTTGATAATATCAATCACTATGTTATAAAATATTCCTTACCTTTAATTAATTTTAAATTTTAAATATAAATAGTGAATAGGTAAGAATTACTCAGTGTAATTATTTTCCAATATGATTAATTAAATATGCTACCGGCTATTCCCTTATGTCAAGGTCAGAGTTCAAATATTCAACCAAACTAGATTCAAAATCAGTTAATACACAAATTTGCAATAAAATGACTGTATAACCGCACTATCCTAGACCATCAATATTTTCCAGGCATGAATTGCATATAAATTTCTAACCTTTCTAATTCCAAATGTGTCAAACTTCAAAGATACCGTTGATAAACCAAAACATGCATCAAATATATAAAATGAAGTATTCTGACTTGAGTTACTGAGCAATTTAGATTAAACTTAACAAAAAGTGAATAATAATAATAATAATTTCGTTAAATACATAAAACAGTGAAATAAAAATGTTCATCAAAATTTCAAAAATCAAACACATATAAAACTCTTTATTATAACGAGTGCAAAGTTGTTACCATTTGTGTGAAGCTTCACCCTCTTCTGGAATCAGGATTCTGTTCTTAGGACAATCTACTTTCTTCCTCCAATACAGCAAAGATTTCAGGAAACTTTATGAAGATCAAATAATCACTTCCTCTTCAAAACCAAGCGATGGATGGCTACTATTTTCTCTAAGTAAGTGTAATTATGACTTTCTTTCTTGTTAAATATTAATTTAATCTTCTTTAACTCAATTAAAATACAGTTATACCATAAAGTGCTCAGCCCCATAAATTGAAATATCTATTTCTTCATAAAATCATATAAATTTCTCTTACCAATTGCTCTCTCTGGTTACCTTGGGATAATCTTGATACTTTAAACTGTTTTAATACTTTCTATTCTCAATACTTTCAAAAAAAACTCAAAATTTCTACGGAGCAAATTTTTAATACAACTTCTATCTCAACAACCAGAAAACAAGTGAGACATATCTTCTACAAACTTCTTAACTAATTATTTAAAATATAAATCTTACTAATCTCCTTTTAACTTTCTTTTAACATCATAATTTTTACAAAAATCTTCATCGAAACTTTTTACATCCTTCCTCTTCAGAAGGTCCAAAACAAGAGAGCCTCTATCAGAATCAACAAAAAAAACAAATGACAAATTCAACAAACTTAAATCTATACATCTTTTCCATCTAATCGCCTACTACTTTCTTATTCAAATAAAATTTTTAACAAAATCTAATTCTTGATTCAATATTACAATTTAAAACAATGATCATTCCTTTTTTTTTTATATTCTTATGAAATTTACTAGCACTACAAACTAATAATTTTCTCTTTTTCAGAATATTTCATTTGGCATTTGAACTATTAATAAATTAGAATATGGTTGGTAAATACGTATTATTTAAAAGTAAGTAGAAGTTTTAACATGTATTTTAACTATTTGTGATGTCTTTTTTTTATAATTTAATTTTCTCATTTACTTACACCCCTAATTCATTTAAAATTAATGTTTGATTACTAACGTATTGGCAATTTTATAAACTTTTAATTATCTACTTTACCCATTTATCAATTTCATAATTATCAAAACTTTATATAATGTAGATTAATCATTTTTGAATCTTTAAATAAAAATCTTTGAAATGTATTTGTATTTTTTTTTCTTATTATTCTATTTTCTTTTTCCTTTTTTAGGAATTATGAAGAAGATGATGATAATCAATCCCAATGTTACTAAATTTGCGCTCTGACTCGAAATAAGAAAATCTCCTTTCTCTACTTTCCATTAGATTTTCCTTCTACATTCTTATTTAATATAACATAGTAACTAATATCATCTCAATATATATATGTTATGATGTAGTGTTTCACGGATGGTAGAATGAACAGTAGTGGTGTTCCGGGTTTCAATCCGTTGGTTGTTTGTGTCTTCACGACGTTTCGCCAACATCTCAGCTGGCATTTTCAAGTGATGCTTCCTTTGCGGCTGCTCAACTTGTTCATATATATATATATATATATATATATATATATATTGAGATGTTATAAGATAATATGCTATAATTAAAAAAAAATATATAAATTAAATAAGTACTGATCACATTAATAAAACGAAGATATTCTTAATTCCAGGCAGAATTCAAGGTTATAGATTTTATATACATTTGTTCAAATTTTTTTTTCATGACCATAAATATTTTCCAAGTTTTTTTTTCTTATTTCCTAAAAAGGGAAAAACAAAATTAATATATATAGAATATTGGATTAGTTTTTTTTTATTAAAAAAAGGAAAAAGTATCTCTATTTTAGAAAATGCATATAGCTGTTTGTTATACTTTAAATTACATTGAATATTTTTTTTTATATAAGAAAGTTAAATGTTTTAAAAAAAAAGGTTTCATATAAAGTATCAATACTAAATGATATATCATTTCAAAAAGTATAATTTATATCATAAATAAAATTAAAAACTACTTACGTTTATAATAATTAATATTTGAGATTCAAGCGAGGATAATGTTTGTAATAGATTTAAATTTTGATGAAATAAGAAATTGTGAAATTTTAAAAGTATTTTAGGTTAGAATTATATAAATATTAGATTTTTGTTTGAAATTAAATGTAACAGAATTTTGAATGTAAAAATAATTGTATAAATCTAAATCAAGTGTTACAATTTGTAATTTTGTGACAATTTATCAAGTAGGGTATAATAGATAGATAGTAGTTGAAGCTTTGTTATAGAAGGCAATTGTTAGTTTTTGTTGATTTTGGAAGAGGTCTCTTGTTTTTTGTTCGTTAAAGAGCGACATGTATTAAATTTGGTTCCTGTTAAAATTTGAGTTTTTTTATTGAAATTAGTAAGATAAAAGAGTTTAATTAATAGAAAATCGATACTAAAGTAAAGGAGAAGTGATTGAATACCCTGGCAAGCAGAGAAATTTATTTATAATTAGAAAATAGAATCTAAGAAGAGGCTAAAGTGAAGTAGTACATTGTACGAGGAGATATTTGATTGTATTTGAAAGCAAATAGTAATGATAAAAGTTTTATAAGTATCAGAATTTATGTACCTGCCTAGCCGTTCCAATAATTAGCAGATGACCCAGAGTTTTGAACGAGTTTTATGGTCCTGAAGTGGATACAATCCTGGGAGTGGAGCATATCTTCAAGATTAACGGTATCCAAATTTCATTTTAACAATAAAGAACTTTTCTGTGTTTGATTTTTATATATTTAATGAACATTTATTTTCACTGTTTCACTGTGCACTATTTTCTTAGTTTATAAGATTATTTTACTTGTTTTTATTGATAATAGTTATGAAATTTTCCATTCTCATTCAAATTGAATAAGTTGAGTTTTGAAAACAGTTATCTCTTCAACATTCTAAGTATATTATAGGTTAATATAATTCTTCTTTCCCGAAATCTCATCAGCATAACGTCAGTTAGTTCATTTGCATAAAAAATTTATATTTTACAAACAAAATTATATAATAATCTAAGTTAAATGTTGAATTCTGCCCATGAAGATAGAGTCATTGTCGGGAAATATAATATTAATTTACAATACTTAAAAATTTAAAACAATTTGCCTATATAAAACTTTTAATAAAATTTTAATATTTTCATAAACATTTATAAAGTTAAAGGCAAGGTTTATTTATGGCATATTAACTTATAATAAATATAATAGCAAGTTATATATGTTATAATATATATATATATATATATCCGGTTATCAATGTTGCGTCCATATTATAACATTCTACCATTCATTATTGCGTCCTGTATAATAATGCGTCCGTATATCGGACGCAATAATGTTTTTACATGATATTTTATGTAAACGGTAAAAAAAAAGATATTTAATTGATCTTGTAGAACCACAAATTTTTGTTCTAAATATGGACCTTACTCTGTATTTTGTATCTCTGTTAGTCCCAGAGATATTAAGCTGTCCTCCAGACGCAACATTATATGTCCAGCGTAAATTTGTATAGTTTTATGTTTTAAAAAAACAAATATAGGGGGCGCATTAAAGTTTGTATAGAGAGTATACATAAATATATATTTGCGGTTCTGCCTACATTATTGCGTTTTTAATTTGGCAACGCATCCCTTGCAGTGGTTTTATTTTAGTATTGACCAACGTTTATGTGAGTTCATGTTTGGTGTTTCTTTACATTATCTCGACGTTAGCTTAGAAATGTATTCGGAAAGAACACAAAAAATCTTTTCTTTGCTGCCCACCGAGGTAAGTTACCTTTTAAATATTATATTTAAATGAGTGAATTTTTGTTATTAAATGAAGTTTTAAGTTTTTATTTATTGTTAAATTAGCAATAACAACCGACTTTATTAACTTTTATAATGAATAATAAAATGCCTACTATGTTTGTCATAATATGAACGGTATCAGTGAATATTAAGGATGATCAAATAGCCTTACAATAAAAAATCAAATCCAATGTGTAGTTTATTTGATTGATGACGTTTATGTTTCTTACTCCAAGATTGGTTATATATTCCAAATTTATTAGGCAAAGGATATAATCAGTGAAATATCAAATAGTCTGTAATATGATAAAACAAATAAACAAACTTTGTTGTAGCGTCCCTATGTGCCAAAAATATTTAAAAACAAGCTATGTAATGTTGGTCTATCTCCAGAACGAAATCAGGTTAGTGTGTCGCATTAGATAGGTACTTTTTTATGATATTCTGATACGTAAACTAAATTCAAATGAAACCATCACTTTATTATTAAGTAAATGCATTTTTCGACATTTTTTGTATACATTGTCATGAATTAATTCAAATTAAAAAAGTTAATTAATTTATTATTAATAATTAATGGAAGCTTAAATTTACTGAATCAAAACATTACTCATGATTCTAGAACCATCAGAGAGAAATAGATTTATATGATATGATACCAGAAAACAAGTCTCCAGATAACCACTATACTGGGATCGAGTCACCGCCTCCAAATGGAGATTTTAGTTTCGTTCCATTACCCTCAGATACATCAGATGATGATGAAGTTCAAAAAAATAAAGAACTTGATGAGGTAATTTTTGTACCAATTCAATTGTATGTGTCAGTAATCTAATAGCAAAACAGTCAAAATATGATTTTTTCTACCGACAATAGATTATTATATTTTGTAAAAGTCTTTTATAAAACTAATTATATTTTTAGATATTCTCACCGTTCGATGACTCTGAAGCAGATCCTTCATTTAGTCCTTCAGAAGAAGTAAGTCTGCTAACTGTTACATGTCCACGTTAATAGGTCTAACATACGGTATTTGGATATTGGTGTGGTTTATTTCTTAGTATCTCTAATAATTTCTTTTTTTATTAAACAAACAATGCGTGTTTTTTAAACATGTAATTTAAAAAAGTGTATTTAAAAGTGTATGTAAATGGCCAATTCAAATAAAAAAAACCTTCAGGGTGTATCTTAAAACTTTTCGCGAAACATATAGATTAGTCACTTTAGATCTTAGTAAAAGTCTTTTAGAAAAGCTAGCTAATCGTAATTTATAAAAATTACATATTTTAATGGGCTGGTGAAACAAAAAACTACCTATTTTTATGTTTAAACTTTCCCAATAAATTCTCCAATTTTCATTATCGTTGGAGTGGCAAATTTATGCATTTATATTATTATTATTTACTAATAAAAACAATTATCTTCTCAGAATAAAATATTTTTATACTTTTTATTATAATACTTCTGACAAAATAATTACCATTACTTTATACCTCTTTAGCACAAATAAAGTGAAAACAAATATTTATTTAACCCTCCCTTATTAAATTATATTTGGTTACCACCTAGAATACTATTAATACCTTATGAACCTTCCTATTTGCTTTAATAAATAAAATAAAAAAAATTGTGCAAGTATGTAATAGGTCTAGTAATACAAATTTTTATTTTGATGCATTTGCTACACTTATAGATCCATCTATTTTCAGCGCAAGAAAAACAAAAAGAAGTTTCGTTCACTTCTTACAGATTCCGAATCATCTTCTCAAAATTCATCAAATACTTCAAATCGGTTATCATCTGATTCAATTAAAAGTAATAAAACCAAAAGAGTTGATAACTCAAGTGAAAAAATGCATAACTTTACAGAAGTAGAAGATATTGGTTCCATTACAAATATTAGCAGCAATATAGACAATGCAACGAAAGATTATTCTGATACACAACAAGAACCTAAGAAAATGATATCTAAAATATCAAAACGAAAACGAGATTTTTGTTATTTTTGCGAGGAAAATGTTCTTAATTTTGCAAGACACATACAAAGAAATCATTCTTATGAAACAGAAGTTGTTAAAATTATGTCCCTTGAACCAAACAACAAAGAGAGAAAATTGATCTTTTACGCAAACGAGGAAATTACTTAAAAAATGTTGGTGGTTATTTTAAGCCTGCGAGGTCTCCGCTGATAAATAAAGAAAATATTTTGCCTTGTTCTAAGTGCCTGGGATTTTATTCACGTAAATTATTATATCGCCACCGAAAAAAATGTTGTGGAGACAATGACGGAAAGGATGCTCAAATTATGGGCCAAAACTGTTTAGTCGAAAGTACTGGTAAACGCATTGATATTCGTCTGAAAGAGCAAGTTTTTCCTCGAATGAGACCAGATAAGATTAGTTTGGAAGCGAAAAAAGATGCTTTAATATGCGCATTCGGCGTGAGATATTTGAAATCCCACAGAGAAGAACACTTTATACAAGTAACTTCCAGAAAAATGAGAGAATTATCTAGGTTACTGTTAATTATAAAGGAGAAAGATCCAAAAATTCATAACCTTTTTGAAGCTCTACAGCCTCAATATTTTGATATTTTTGTTGAATCAACCAAAATAGCAGCAAAATTTGATACATCAACAAACGTTTACGGTGCTCCCACATTTGCAATGAACATTGCTACATCTCTAAAACAATGCTGCGAAATAGCTCTTTCTCTGTATTTAACAAAAAAAATTTCTAGTACAACAACAGCAGAAGTAGAGAGCAATTTGAAAAACATGCTACAATTATTTACTTCAGACTGGAAATTTGAAATATCTTCCCAAGCTGGAAATGACTTAAGCATGAAAAAATGGAACAAAATTACCATAGTACCTTTAGCTGAAGACCTTAAAAAATTAAAAAATCACCTAATAAACGAAGCTAATTCTGCAATTAAGATATTAAAACAAGACCCAAATAATGTGGAGGGATATATATTATTACTAGAAACGATCTACTGTAGAGTTATTTTACTCAACCGGAAGAGACCTGGAGAATTGCAGAGAATAAGCGTACAATCTTATTTAAGTTGCATTACTCAAAATTCTAATTCTGAATATGATCAGTTTGATGGAATTATTTCTTCTGCTGAAAAATTATTACTTAAAAATTTTAAAAGAGTGGTAGTCAGAGGAAAGCGAGGTCGAGGTGTTCCGATATTATTCAGTTTAGATGTGCAAGAACATATTAATATTTTGTTAAGTGTAAGATCCAAATTTACTAATCCTAATCCTTTTTTATTTGGCAAGCCAAATCTAAACACTTCAATTACCGGTTACAAAGTTCTGGAAAAATATGTTAGATCTTGTGGGGCAAAAAATCCAAGTTCTATGACATGTACTAAATTACGTAAACATCTTGCTACACTGTCTCAGGTATTTGCTCTTAATGAAACTGAAATAGATCAATTAGCTACTTTTATGGGACATACAATTGGTGTCCATAAAAATTCCTATAGACTTCCGGATGATATTTATCAAACAGCCAAACTTACTAAGATGTTGTTGTTACTTGAAGGTGGTAATGTCAGTGGTTTTAAAGGAAAAACACTGGATGATATAAATACAAATTTGGATGAAGATTTATTGCTATCGACAAACAATGTAGATGAAAGTGACGAAAATGAAGATGATTTAAATGAATATGTTAATACCGATTTTGAATATAAACGCCAAAACTCAGAATTAATTATAGAAGAAAAAGCTGTTTCCAAAAATTTAAAAATTAAAAAAAAGCGTATATTGGTTCCCTGGACTCAGGAACAGAAGAAAGTTGTAAAAGAATATTTTAAAGAACATATTGAAACTAATAAACCACCAAAACAAAGTGAATGTCAAAAACTTATCAGTCAATATCCAGAATTACTTCAGAACAAAGGATGGCAAAAAGTGAAAGTCTTCGTGCAAAATATATATTCAAAGAAATGTAAATAAATGTTATAATTTTTATTGGATGCAGAAATATTTTTTATTTCTAATTTTTTCGGGAATTTTCTTATTATCCTACCAATTAAAATTTAAAATGTTATTTTTTACATCTTGTTTTAGTTACTTAGTTTATAATACCTACTGTAGTTTTAAAAAAATATAGTATATTTGTTTGAATGTAACTCGTTTTATTAATAAATTTGTTTGCAGATAGACGTTTCAAATTAACTGTTCAGTATAAATATTAAATAACGGAAAAAAAACAAAATGGAATCATTAGCCCAAAACAAAATTTGAAAATATTTAATGTTTCCCAAAAAAATTAATAACGTAAATTAAACAATTTTATATCTAGAAATCTTAAAAAGCTAATGTTTTATGAATTGAAAATATGAAATTTCCTGTTTTAAAAAAATCCAAATGTAAAATAATATTTGATATAAAATTTAATTTGAAAATATTCGTACATCCTTATCAAAGAAAAAGCACAATATTATATTATATAATCTGCTAGAAAAAAAATTAGTAAGCATACTAAATGTAAAGCCGTACTGAATATTAATTTTGTAACGAATGGTCTGAAACGACTATAAGTAAAGGTGAATTTCATCACAGTTTTTCAACTAAAAAGGCAGTGCAAATTTGGCAACATTGCTGGACGTAGTATTGTTAGTGACTTGAAAATAAATATACAGAACAGACGTTATAAGGTCTCTGATTTGCAGTAGAATATATAAAGGGCGCAGCAAGGTGTCATGCTTGTTGTGACGCAGTAATGTACAAATATTCAAATTCTTCTCTAATTAAGATAAGAAAACACCGAAACTAGCTATTGACAGAAAATCGTCGATTTTTTATATATACAATAATCAGATTCGCTCTAAATACAGTATTTCTGGGAGACGCAGTAAAGTTGGACTTTTGATTTGATGCAGGATTGATAGCGGGATGTATATATATATATATATATATATATATATATATATATATATATATAGCCAGGGTAGTTCTTTGCTGGAACTAGTTAGGAAAAACTATTTGGTGAATTTTTTTGGGGATAGCAGCAAAAGGTAAAAAGTAAACTCTATGTAGTTACGCTAGCTTTCGGAAATTTTATTGACTTAAATCCATCATCAGGCAATCTACAATAGAATGAGGTAATGTCTTAATTAATTGTCTAAAGAAAAACTGAATTTTACTTACAACTATGTGAGGTTGAAAAAACTTATTGTTGGAATGACTATGAATTATCTGAAGAATATTAATGAATACACTAACTACTATGCAAATATGATTTACAACGATGTTTTATATAACACATTTTACAACATTAATTTAAAATCTATATTATTGATTATTGATTCATCTCGGTGAACATGTGGCTTTAAAGTGATAGGTTAAGTCTTCCCTTTCCGGCTGTCGACTATCAGTATTGACAGATGCCAGTCGTGAAAAGAAGAAGAAGAAAAAGTGGCCTTTTGCTGTTACCTAGCCACCAAACTAAAATTAATATTGATGTCACCAACAACCAAAAATCTCCAAAACGAGGAAGTAAGGATGGATATCATTATCATAAAGTCAATAATTTAGTATTAAAGCATCCTACATCAAGAGGTTATTTACAAATTTCTACAATTCAGTACTTCCCATGAGTGTATTTATTTTGTTTTCAAGGTTTAATCGTTGTCATGATCTATAATTTTCTTAGTTTTATCTAGATTCAATAAATACGAGTAAATGTTACTAAGATTATTGATATCAGATCTTTTATTAATACACTCATTTTCCTGAGCTATCCAGGCCATTTCCAGAAAGAGTCTTTTACTGTGATTGCTTTCCTTGTCTAACACTACAGCTGAATCATAGTCTATTATGTGATCTAATTTGAAAACATGTTCAGCCAAGGAGCATCTTTCTGGATACAGTCTGGCATCACTTTTATGAGATATTATACGACCATTTAGAGTCCTTGATGTTTCTCCTACATATACTTTGTTACAATTTTTGCATGGAATTTTGTAAACTATTTCTTACATAGATTTTTTCGGAGTTTTATCTTTTACTTTGCTAAAAATGGATTCTACTTTTAAAGTTGTTCTGTTAGCTATCTTAATGTTCAACATGGGTTTTAATATTCTAGTTACCTTAGGTGTTAGGTCTCTTATGTATGGTAAACTTACATATGTACAATGAATTGGGGTTGCATTATTATCATTCTCATCTGTATGAACATTCTCAATAACTGGTGGATTGTGGATTGCGTTTTGTCCACCCACCTCGGCTACTTCTGTGATTGGTATAGAAAGCCATGTCACTCTGGGCGCTATCTAAATTACCACTCTTATCACAAACACCAAATGAAAATAAATTTAATCAAACAAATGAAAACAAGGGTTTTAAAGATATCGGATAAAAGTTTCCACAACAAAAATTTACACATTTTAAAAAATCTATTTATAGACAACTCATATCCTACAAAATTGGTTAATAACATACTTTTTAATACAACATCACTCACAGAAGTAGCCGAGGTGGGTGGACAAAACGCAATCCACAATCCACCAGTTATTGAGAATGTTCATACAGATGAGAATGATAATAATGCAACCCCAATTCATTGTACATATGTAAGTTTACCATACATAAGAGACCTAACACCTAAGGTAACTAGAAGATTAAAACCCATGTTGAACATTAAGATAGCTTACAGAACAACTTTAAAAATAGAATCCATTTTTAGCAAAGTAAAAGATAAAACACCGAAAGAATCTATGTCAGAAATAGTTTACAAAATTCCATGCAAAAATTGTAACAAAGTATATGTAGGAGAAACATCAGGGACTCTAAATGGTCGTATAATCTATATATATATATAAAAAAGGATGTGTTTTTATGTAAGAAATCGATGAACTCAAAAACTACTGGACCGATTATTATGAAAATTGGTATATACATGTATTTTTCCACGGAGAAGGTTTATATGATATGCTCATTGATGCCACTCGCCACCAGGTGGCGCTGCAAAGTAGCAACTTCTGTCCCGTTCAACCGATTGTTATGAAAATTGGTATGTATATGTACTTTTTCACGGAGAAAACGAATATGCTATGCTCATTGATGCCACTCGCCACCAGGTGGCGCTGCAAAGTAGCAACTTCTGCCCCGTTCAACCGATTGTCATAAAAATTGGTATGTATATGTATTTTTTTACGGAAAAAACGGACACGCTATGCACATTGATGCCACTCGCCACCAGGTGGCGTTGTAGAGTAGCAACTTCTGCCCCGTTCAACCGATTGTCATAAAAATTGGTATGTATATGTATTTTTTCACGGAGAAAACGAATATGCTATGTACATTGATGCCCTGTCCACCAGGTGGCGCTGCAGAGTAGCAACTTCTGCCCCGTTCAACCGATTGTCATGAAAATTAGTATCCATATGTATTTTTCCACGGAGAAGGTTTGTATGATATGCACATTGATGCCATTCGCCACCAGGTGGCGCTGCAGAGTAACAACTTCTGCCCTGTTCAACCGATTGTCATGAAAATCAGTAGGATGCTGTATTTTTAATGGTTAATGTAAATATGATATTCGTATTAATGGAAGTTACCACCAGATGGCGCTTCCATTAAACGAGCAACCACTACTTATTTGATTACTTTATATCACGCCACCGTAAGGTGGCGCAGTTAATATCACATATATTTAAACGAGCAATCCTTATCTATTTATATATATAAAAAAAATGTTTGTATGTATGAAATCGATAGACTCAGAAACTATTTGACCGATCAATATTAAAATTGGTATGTACATGTATTTTTCCACGGAGAAGCTTTATATGCTCTGCCCATTGATGTAGCTCGCTACCAAGCGGCGCTGTAAAGTATCGACTTCCGCCCCGTTCAACCGATTGTCATGAAAATCAGTACGATGATGTATTTTTATTAGGTAAAATGAGTATGATCTTCGTATTATTGGAAGTTACTACCAGATGGCGCTTCCATTAAACGAGCAACCACTACTTATTTGATTACCGTAGAGTAGCGCAGTTAATATCACATATATTTAAACGAGCAATCCTTACTTAAGTAATGTGACGCCACCGGAAGGTGGCGCAGTTAATATCACTTATTTTTAAACGAGAAATTCTTACTAAATTAAGTATTGTTATGCAACTAATATATTTTATCGATAAACTACAAAATATAACGAAAAAAAAGTATAAACCTGATAACTAACGAGAAAATATGATGAAAACGATAAAATCAAAATAAATTGAAAAAACGAAAAATTAAAGAATGACATAAATGATTTGCGGTACGAAGTTCGCCGGGTCAGCTAGTATCTCATAAAAGTGATGCCAGACTGTATCCAGAAAGATGCTCCTTGGCTGAACATGTTTTCAAATTAGATCACATAATAGACTATGATTCAGCTGTAGTGTTAGACAAGAAAAGCAATCACAGTAAAAGACTCTTTCTGGAAATGGTCTGGATAGCTCAGGAAAATGAGTGTATTAATAAAAGATCTGATATCAATAATCTTAGTAACATTTACTCGTATTTATTGAATCTAGATAAAACTAAGAAAATTATAGATCATGACAACGATTAAACCTTGAAAACAGAATAAATACACTCATGGGAAGTACTGAATTGTAGAAATTTGTAAATAACCTCTTGATGTAGGATGCTTTAATACTAAATTATTGACTTTATGATAATGATATCCATCCTTACTTCCTCGTTTTGGAGATTTTTGGTTGTTGGTGACATCAATATTAATTTTAGTTTGGTGGCTAGGTAACAGCAAAAGGCCACATTTTCTTCTTCTTCTTTTCACGACTGGCATCTGTCAATACTGATAGTCGACAGCCGGAAAGGGAAGACTTAACCTATCACTTTAAAGCCACATGTTCACCGAGATGAATCAATAAACAATAATATAGATTTTAAATTAATGTTGTAAAATGTGTTATATAAAACATCGTTGTAAATCATTTTTGCATAGTAGTTAGTGTATTCATTAATATTCTTCAGATAATTCATAGTCATTCCAACAATAAGTTTTTTCAACCTCACATAGTTGTAAGTAAAATTCAGTTTTTCTTTAGACAATTAATTAAGACATTACCTCATTCTATTGTAGATTGCCTGATGATGGATTTAAGTCAATAAAATTTCCGAAAGCTAGCGTAACTACATAGAGTTTACTTTTTACCTTTTGCTGCTATCCCCAAAAAATTTCACAAAATTGTTTTATATATATATATATATATATATATATATATATATATATATATATATATATATTGAGATGTTATAAGATAATATGCTATAATTAAAAAAAAATATATAAATTAAATAAGTACTGATCACATTAATAAAACGAAGATATTCTTAATTCCAGGCAGAATTCAAGGTTATAGATTTTATATACATTTGTTCAAATTTTTTTTTCATGACCATAAATATTTTCCAAGTTTTTTTTTTCTTATTTCCTAAAAAGGGAAAAACAAAATTAATATATATAGAATATTGGATTAGTTTTTTTTTATTAAAAAAAGGAAAAAGTATCTCTATTTTAGAAAATGCATATAACTGTTTGTTATACTTTAAATTACATTGAATATTTTTTTTTATATAAGAAAGTTAAATGTTTTAAAAAAAAAGGTTTCATATAAAGTATCAATACTAAATGATATATCATTTCAAAAAGTATAATTTATATCATAAATAAAATTAAAAACTACTTACGTTTATAATAATTAATATTTGAGATTCAAGCGAGGATATTGTTTGTAATAGATTTAAATTTTGATGAAATAAGAAATTGTGAAATTTTAAAAGTATTTTAGGTTAGAATTATATAAATATTAGATTTTTGTTTGAAATTAAATGTAACAGAATTTTGAATGTAAAAATAATTGTATAAATCTAAATCAAGTGTTACAATTTGTAATTTTGTGACAATTTATCAAGTAGGGTATAATAGATAGATAGTAGTTGAAGCTTTGTTATAGAAGGCAATTGTTAGTTTTTGTTGATTTTGGAAGAGGTCTCTTGTTTTTTGTTCGTTAAAGAGCGACATGTATTAAATTTGGTTCCTGTTAAAATTTGAGTTTTTTTATTGAAATTAGTAAGATAAAAGAGTTTAATTAATAGAAAATCGATACTAAAGTAAAGGAGAAGTGATTGAATACCCTGGCAAGCAGAGAAATTTATTTATAATTAGAAAATAGAATCTAAGAAGAGGCTAAAGTGAAGTAGTACATTGTACGAGGAGATATTTGATTGTATTTGAAAGCAAATAGTAATGATAAAAGTTTTATAAGTATCAGAATTTATGTACCTGCCTAGCTGTTCCAATAATTAGCAGATGACCCAGAGTTTTGAACGAGTTTTATGAAGTTTCCTGAAGTGGATACAATCCTGGGAGTGGAGCATATCTTCAAGATTAACGGTATCCAAATTTCATTTTAACAATAAAGAACTTTTCTGTGTTTGATTTTTATATATTTAATGAACATTTATTTTCACTGTTTCACTGTGCACTATTTTCTTAGTTTATAAGATTATTTTACTTGTTTTTATTGATAATAGTTATGAAATTTTCCATTCTCATTCAAATTGAATAAGTTGAGTTTTGAAAACAGTTATCTCTTCAACATTCTAAGTATATTATAGGTTAATATAATTCTTCTTTCCCGAAATCTCATCAGCATAACGTCAGTTAGTTCATTTGCATAAAAAATTTATATTTTACAAACAAAATTATATAATAATCTAAGTTAAATGTTGAATTCTGCCCATGAAGATAGAGTCATTGTCGGGAAATATAATATTAATTTACAATACTTAAAAATTTAAAACAATTTGCCTATATAAAACTTTTAATAAAATTTTAATATTTTCATAAACATTTATAAAGTTAAAGGCAAGGTTTATTTATGGCATATTAACTTATAATAAATATAATAGCAAGTTATATATGTTATAATATATATATATATATATATATATATATATATATATATATATATATATATATATATATATATTGAAATGAATCCTCCTTCAGGAACACCCTCTTTCAATAAATTTATCGGTCGTGGATTCAAGAATTTTTAAATTGATTGTCCTAAAATAAATTTTAAAATTATAAATAAAAAAAATAATTCTCTCGGGTCTTTCTAAATCTTTCTTCCTCCGTTTTTCCGCTCTTTCTCTATATCTTCCTCTTCCAACTACTTTCCAACTCCTTCTTGCTGCTGCCTTTCCATCTATTTGATACCTTTCTGCTGCTCAACTCTTTCTCTATACCTTCTTCTTTTACAATTTTCCAACTCTGACCTCTCTGTATCCTCTTATCCAATTCCAATTACCTTTTTATTTATTTATTTGTTATTTATAAACTCTTCTTATCTTAATTTAAATTTCAATATTTAATTTTTTACAATTTTATTTTATCTGACTTTTACAAAATTAACTCAATGACAATCTAATCAATAATAATAAATAATAATCCCCATCCATCAAACAATCTCTAAACTAAACAAAAACAAATACAATATCAAAAAAAAACTTAATCAAGACAACCGATTTAGAAATCATGACCACGTTCCAACATTTCACTGAAAGAACCTGTCCCAAGAAGAAAAATCCATATCAATATATATATATATATATATATATATATATATATATATATATATATATATATATATATAAACAAAAGGAGACAATTATTGGGCATGTACGCAAAAGGATCAATAAGGCCACGAGTAGGAATGGTAACCGCAGACATGCATGTTTCTGGCTCATTAGCCGTCATCAGTGCGGCATAACCAAGTAGGGTATTGCACTTGGCTAGCAAAAGTGTTGGGTACTTGGGAGCAAGGGATGTTGGGGAAACATGTGTAAAGAAACATAAAAACACAAAAACAACGAAAGCTCACACAGGAGTCCTATCGCCATTTTGTGCTTTCGGCCAGCTGTGCCAATGGGTTTTCGGCTAGCAACCAGCGTCGCAACGTTGGCGAAACGGACTCATTGTGTTTGAGTCGTTCTAAGCCCAGGATATGAAATAAACAAAGTGCCAAGAAAATGCGTATTAATATATAAACAAAAGGGGACAATTATTGGGCATGTACGCAAAAGGATCAATAAGGCCACGAGTAGGAATGGTAACCGCAGACATGCATGTTTCTGGCTCATTAGCCGTCATCAGTGCGGCATAACCAAGTAGGGTATTGCACTTGGCTAGCAAAAGTGTTGGGTACTTGGGAGCAAGGGATGTTGGGGAAACATGTGTAAAGAAACATAAAAACACAAAAACAACGAAAGCTGGTTTAGTTTGGCTATATTGAAAGATCCTCTCTCCTCTCTAGTGACTACAAAAAATGAATCCTGGATTGTAAACCAGTCACACACCGACATCCCCAATGACATCAAATCCTTCCTGTCATTAGGTCCCCGTTTCGCTCTGCCTGTAGGAGTTAAAGACATCCACGCATGTATACTTACCTGGCAGACATAGAATACTGCATAAAATTGGTCCCGGAATCTTCACAAGATCTAGAAAGAACGATAATTACCAATGCGATTACCAACTACATAAAAACTAACAGACATTTCATAACTCCTGCCACACAAATTGAAACCAAAACTCGGAAGTTCCTGAAAGAAAACCCAAACATCATCATAACGAAGGCGGATAAAGGAAACACAACAGTAATTTTAGATAGGGAAGAGTATATTACAAAATCCAAAAATATGCTAAATGACGAAGAATGTTACAAAAGAATTCCCAGGGATTTAACCTCGATAGTAGAACGTACCACGAACCAACTGGTAAAGGACCTTTGTGAATCTGGTTACATCACAGATGAAACAAAGAAAGATCTCACTGGTTATACAGGTATCGCACCGAAATATTACGGACTCCCAAAGATACACAAAGAAGAAAGTCCTCTACGGCCCATCATCGCTTGCAACAATGCTCCCTCACAACGACTAGCTGGGTATCTAGCAAAGATAATCGATGCCGCTTTCGCTTCCTACAACATTTTTAGAGTGAAAGATTCTTTCGACTTCGCAGAGAAAATAAACGGGCTCATAATATCTACAGGTTACGTATTAGTGAGCTTCGATGTGACCTCTCTGTTCACGAATATACCATTAGAGTTAGTTACCACCATCATCTCCGATAACTATCATCTCATCGAAGAGCACTGCAACATACCGAAGAATATGTTCTTAAAAATGCTGACGTTTCTGTACAATCATACTTACTTCAGTTTTCAAGAAGAGTACTATCTACAAATAAAAGGAGCACCAATGGGGGGTGCCATTTCTCCTTCCATAGCTGAGATTGTAATGAATTCCCTACTCCACTACTGCAAGAACAAGGTAGACTTCCATTTCCCATTCCTCTACCAATATGTCGATGACCTCATATGTGCTGTACCCAAAAACAAAATAGAGTACACTTTGGAAATTTTTAACGCCTACAATACTCACCTCAAGTTCACCTGTGAGACTGAAACCAACAGAATGGTACCCTTTTTGGATACTGCAGTTATCAGACATGATGACAATTCCATCAGGCTCGATTGGTACAGAAAGAAGACATTTTCAGGAAGGTACGTCCCTTTCCACTCCTACCATCCGTTCGAACAAAAGGTAAACATCATTATCGGTCTAAAAAATCGCATTCAGAAGATTTGCCATCCGTCATATGTAAACAAGAACATTGATTTATTATTTGTCATATTACGGAAGAATCACTATCCTAAGAATCTCCTGAACAAGGTGTTGCACCAAGATTGTCCCACTCGCACAATCCCACCAAAAAACTCTATGGAAACAGAACCTGTTGAATTTCACTATGCCAGGCTTCCATTCATAAGAGGGTTATCGTCTCAAATCTCCAACCGACTGAGAAAACACAATATTATCGTCGCAAATGCCACCTATAGAAAATTGGGTACCTTTTTCTCCCAGTTGAAAGACAAAACGCCGAAGATGAATAAATCGAACGTGGTTTACTCCATACAGTGTAGTGGATGCCCCAAACAATACATAGGGCAGACAGGCCAAAAGCTCGCAAAAAGAATCGCCTTACACAAAAGCGATACGGTTAAGAAACCCACTATAACTGCGTTAAGTCAACACGTACATTCTACCTCACACCAAATGGATTATGGGAATGTAAGAATCCTCGAAACAGTCACTAATCAATTTAAAAGAAACTTCGTGGAAATGTGTTACATAAATGGGTGCAAAAATGCGTTGAATTCTAAAAAAGATGTGGAAGGTTTAAGTTCGATTTACACCTACCTGGTACATCAGGATCTAACGAAGAAGATCAGACATGGGGACATTACCTAAATTAGTGCAGTATTGGTGTTTCGTGAGTGAAAAAACAATGTTTTTCATGGTTGTTGTGTGGTGTTTTGTTTGTGTTTATGTCCAGGGCCTAACCTTAAAACAATAAATGGCTGATACCTGTCGCAGGTCTATCCAAATGTCACAGTAGGTGGCCTCTAACAACAGGAGTATCCTAGCAACTCTTACCCAGAGTTCGCTCTGTGTATTCCTAATATGTTTTGTCTTTGTCTTAATAATACAAAAATAAAAAGGATACATGTTTCTGCGTTCTTCGATGTCCTTGTGGTTTACTGTTATGTTTCGAATTTTACAACAGTAAAAACTTTTAAATTGTTTAAAATTAATATCGGGAAATTAAACACTGTTATATCCGAAAATCTTTATTGTATTACTGTTTTTGCATAGTACAAATTATGTTGTATTTGAACACCTAAAAAATAGGAAAATTAGAACACTTTCCTCTGTAAGTTTTAACATCATACTATATTTTATATACTTACAAATCTTGTAATTCCCATTTTAGGCGCTGATGAAGGCGAAAAAAGTCGCCGAAAATTTCGCATATTTGGAATAAAGTTTCTCTCACGTCTGGCTCTTTTCATCCATTGCCTAACCTATTCCTGTGGCGCTTCCCGAAAGTTAACTAAAAAGATCTTTTGTTTTAAAAAAACGCGCCGTGATCAACCAAAATTTATATATATATATATATATATATATATATATATATATATATATATATATATATTATAACATGTATGAATAATAATGATATGTTTTGATAATATCAATCACTATGTTATAAAATATTCCTTACCTTTAATTAAATTTAAATTTTAAATGTAAATAGTGAATAGGTAAGAATTAACTCAGTGTAATTATTTTCCAATATGATTAATTAAATATGCTACCGGCTATTCCCTTATGTCAAGGTCAGAGTTCAAATATTCAACCAAACTAGATTCAAAATCAATTAATACACAAATTTGCAATAAAATGACTGTATAACCGCACTATCCTAGACCATTAATATTTTCCAGGCATGAATTGCATATAAATTTCTAACCTTTCTAATTCAAAATGTGTCAAACTTCAAAGATACCGTTGATAAACCCAAATATGCATCAAATAGGTATATAAAATGAAGTATTCTGACTTGAGTTATTAAACAATTTGGATTAAACTTATCAAAAAGGTGAATAATAATAATAATAATTTAGTTAAATACATAAAACAGTGAAATAAAAATGTTCATCAAAATTTCAAAAATCAAACACATATAAAACTCTTTATTATAACGAGTGCAAAGTTGTTACCATTTGTGTGAAGCTTCACCCTCTTCTGGAATCATGATTCAGTTCTTAGGACAATCTACTTTCTTCTTCCAATACAGCAAAGATTTCAGGAAACTTTATGAAGATCAATTAATCAATTCCTCTTCAAAACCAAGCGATGTATGGCTACTATTTTCTTCTGGTAAGTGTAATTAAGACTTTCTTTCTTGTTAAATACTAATTTAATCCTCCTTAACTCAATTAAAATACAGTTATACCATAAAGTGCTCAGCCCCATAAATTGAAATATCTATTTCTTCATAAAATCATATAAATTTCTCTTACCAATTACTTCCTCTGGTTACCTTGGGATATTCTTTATACTTTAAACTGTTTTAATACTTTCTATTCTCAATACTTTCAAAAAAAACTCAAAATTTCTACGGAGCAAATTTTTAATACAACTTCCATTTCAACAACCAAAAAACAAGAGACAAATATCTTCTACAAACTTCTTAACTAATTATTTATAATATAAATCTTACTAATCTCCTTTTAACTTTCTTTTAACATCATAATTTTTACAAAAAATCTTCATCGAAACTTTTTACATCCTTCCTCTTCAGAAGGTCGAAAACAAGAGAGATTCTATCAGAATCAACAAAAAAACAAATGACAAATTCAACAAACTTAAATCTATACATCTTTTCCATCTAATCGCCTACTAATTTCTTATTCAAATAAAATTTTTAACAAAATCTAATTCTTGATTCAATATTAGAATTTAAAACAATGATCATTCTTTTTTATTATATTCTTATGAAATTTACTAGCACTACAAACTAATAATTTTCTCTTTTTCAGAATATTTCATTTGGCATTTGAACTATTAATAAATTAGAATATGGTTGGTAAATACGTATTATTTAAAAGTAAGTAGAAGTTTTAACATGTATTTTAACTATTTGTGATGTCTTTTTTTTTTTTATAATTTAATTTTCTCATTTACTTACACCCCTAATTCATTTAAAATTAATGTTTGATTACTAACGTATTGGCAATTTTATAAACTTTTAATTATCTACTTTACCCATTTATCAATTTCATAATTATCAAAACTTTATATAATGTAGATTAATCATTTTTGAATCTTTAAATAAAAATCTTTGAAATGTATTTGTATTTTTTTTCTTATTATTCTATTTTCTTTTTTCTTTTTTTTAGGAATTATGAAGAAGATGATGATAATCAATCCCAATGTTACTAAATTTGCGCTCTGACTCGAAATAAGAAAATCTCCTTTCTCTACTTTCCATTAGATTTTCCTTCTACATTCTTATTTAATATAACATAGTAACTAATATCATCTCAAATCCCCCAATTAAAATTTTTACATCAAACATTTCATTGATGTTGGATTAAAAATTATAATTTTAATCTATTTTTTTTTTTATAAATAAACACTCATTTTACAAAAACTTTAGCCTCAATTAATATTATTTGCACAGATTGTATAAACCTTTTTTTAATAAAACCATTCAATCTTAATTTGATATTTACATCTTAATACTATTATTTACAAAACTTTGCTATTAATATCATCTACCTAACATCTTTATGAATTTTTTTAATTTGTAAAATTCTGTTAATCTCAAATTCCTTCCCCCTTTCTAACATTCATTCAAATATAACTTAATTTTTCTACTTTAAAACTTGTTCCCCCTTATTTAATATATTTCCTATACATTTAATTTTCCGATACACCTAAATATCTTGCCTCTTTCCTGATATTTCCAAATATACCTAATACCTATTATAGATTTAAATTTCTTCCCCCTTTCTTGGTATTTTCCTATATACCTAAAAGCTATTATAAATTTAGTTTTCTTCCCCCTTTCTTTATATTTCCAAATGTACAATTTTTCCCAGAATGCTTGTTTTATCTTTCCCAAGAAATATTTACAAAATTGCTTATCATCCATAGACAAATTTTGATTTTCTCTGTTGTTAACAATTTGATGGTGCATTATTGCTTGAATTTCTTCTACTTGTTCTGGTTTATTCTGTTTTTTCGTATGACTTAGCAATATACCACTGTCTTTAACTTTCTGAATTATTTTATTTTCACTCTTTTCTGCTTGTTTTGCTTTATATTCATCTACAAATTTCTTAATAGTCTTCTCCCTTCCTTCATCTATTTGATTTGTGTCTTCCTCTGTACTCTTCAAATTGTCTTGTTTTATGTTATTAATTTCTCTTCTAAATATCTTAGTATCTTCTTTTATTTCCTTCAATCTTTTATTAGTCTGATTCAATTTATTATTAATCTCTTCAAATTTTTTATTCATATTTTCCTTCATATCTTCCGTCATTTCATCCAATATTTTATTATTCTCATCCAATTTTTTATTATTTTCCTCTAGTTTGTTATTCATATATTCTTTCATATCTTCTGTCATTCCATCCAATTTTTTATTCTTCTCTTCAACTTTCTCTTCAATTGTTTCATTCATATTCATAATATTTTTATCCATAGTCATCATAATACTTTTATTCATTTCTTCAAACTTCTTATCCAACTCTTTTATAATATCTTCCTTCCTTTCATCCAATTTTTCATTCTTATCCTCCAATTTCTCTTCAAATTTCTTACTATCATCTTCTATTTTCTCCAATATTTCGTTAGTCTCATTCAATTTCTTATTGTTCTCCTCTGGTTTATTATTCATATCTTCTTTTACTTCATCTAATCCTTCATTATTTATAACTTTAACTTCTTCTCTTATCTTTAAATTGTCTTCTTTAATACTTTTCATTTCACTTCTAAATTTCTTATTATCTTCTTTTATTTCCTCAAATTTCTTATCTATATCTTTCCTCATCTTCACATTATCTTCTTTTATATCTTCTTTTAATTTCTTATTCATATCTTTTATTTCTTCTTTCATCTTCATATTATCTTCTTTTCTGCTTTTATTAGACTCTTCCAATTTCTTATCCATATTTTTGTTTATATCGTCATTCATATTCATGATTAAACTTTGTATCATCCTGAACATATCAGCTTGGGACTCCTCTCTTGGTCTTTCCTGTACTACCTGTTCTTCTGGTTCATTTCCACCAGCATTTGCCTCTGTCTCTATTTCTACCATAGTTCGATCCTGCTCTCCCCCTATCTCTATTAAATTCTCTCCTTCTTCCGTTTCTGCTTCTTCCTGTGTCTGTCCAGTTTGAATCAGCTCTTCCACTCGATAATCTCCGGCTCCTAACACTCTCTCTTCATGTACTTGTACCGCCACACTTTCCATCTCAATCTCTCCTCCATCACTACTTTCACTCTCATCTCCTACTATCTTACCATCTCTCAATCTCATTTTTCCCTCCATATTCACAATTTATTCTATCGAGATAAATATAACTAATATGAATCACAAAAAAAAATTTCAAATCAAGTTTTCAAAAAAAATATTTTAAATATTATTTATTTAAATAGGCTCTAGTTTTGATTGTTTAGAGCGAAATAATAAAAAAAATTTAACAAAATTTTCAAATTTTAATTATTTGAATCGGCTCTAATTTTGATTGTTTAGAGCCCCACGTTGGGCGCCAAAATTTATAACATGTATGAATAATAATGATATGTTTTGATAATATCAATCACTATGTTATAAAATATTCCTTACCTTTAATTAAATTTAAATTTTAAATGTAAATAGTGAATAGGTAAGAATTAACTCAGTGTAATTATTTTCCAATATGATTAATTAAATATGCTACCGGCTATTCCCTTATGTCAAGGTCAGAGTTCAAATATTCAACCAAACTAGATTCAAAATCAATTAATACACAAATTTGCAATAAAATGACTGTATAACCGCACTATCCTAGACCATTAATATTTTCCAGGCATGAATTGCATATAAATTTCTAACCTTTCTAATTCAAAATGTGTCAAACTTCAAAGATACCGTTGATAAACCCAAATATGCATCAAATATATAAAATGAAGTATTCTGACTTGAGTTATTAAACAATTTGGATTAAACTTATCAAAAAGGTGAATAATAATAATAATAATTTAGTTAAATACATAAAACAGTGAAATAAAAATGTTCATCAAAATTTCAAAAATCAAACACATATAAAACTCTTTATTATAACGAGTGCAAAGTTGTTACCATTTGTGTGAAGCTTCACCCTCTTCTGGAATCATGATTCAGTTCTTAGGACAATCTACTTTCTTCTTCCAATACAGCAAAGATTTCAGGAAACTTTATGAAGATCAATTAATCAATTCCTCTTCAAAACCAAGCGATGTATGGCTACTATTTTCTTCTGGTAAGTGTAATTAAGACTTTCTTTCTTGTTAAATACTAATTTAATCCTCCTTAACTCAATTAAAATACAGTTATACCATAAAGTGCTCAGCCCCATAAATTGAAATATCTATTTCTTCATAAAATCATATAAATTTCTCTTACCAATTACTTCCTCTGGTTACCTTGGGATATTCTTTATACTTTAAACTGTTTTAATACTTTCTATTCTCAATACTTTCAAAAAAAACTCAAAATTTCTACGGAGCAAATTTTTAATACAACTTCCATTTCAACAACCAAAAAACAAGAGACAAATATCTTCTACAAACTTCTTAACTAATTATTTATAATATAAATCTTACTAATCTCCTTTTAACTTTCTTTTAACATCATAATTTTTACAAAAAATCTTCATCGAAACTTTTTACATCCTTCCTCTTCAGAAGGTCGAAAACAAGAGAGATTCTATCAGAATCAACAAAAAAACAAATGACAAATTCAACAAACTTAAATCTATACATCTTTTCCATCTAATCGCCTACTAATTTCTTATTCAAATAAAATTTTTAACAAAATCTAATTCTTGATTCAATATTAGAATTTAAAACAATGATCATTCTTTTTTATTATATTCTTATGAAATTTACTAGCACTACAAACTAATAATTTTCTCTTTTTCAGAATATTTCATTTGGCATTTGAACTATTAATAAATTAGAATATGGTTGGTAAATACGTATTATTTAAAAGTAAGTAGAAGTTTTAACATGTATTTTAACTATTTGTGATGTCTTTTTTTTTTTTATAATTTAATTTTCTCATTTACTTACACCCCTAATTCATTTAAAATTAATGTTTGATTACTAACGTATTGGCAATTTTATAAACTTTTAATTATCTACTTTACCCATTTATCAATTTCATAATTATCAAAACTTTATATAATGTAGATTAATCATTTTTGAATCTTTAAATAAAAATCTTTGAAATGTATTTGTATTTTTTTTCTTATTATTCTATTTTCTTTTTTCTTTTTTTTAGGAATTATGAAGAAGATGATGATAATCAATCCCAATGTTACTAAATTTGCGCTCTGACTCGAAATAAGAAAATCTCCTTTCTCTACTTTCCATTAGATTTTCCTTCTACATTCTTATTTAATATAACATAGTAACTAATATCATCTCAAATCCCCCAATTAAAATTTTTACATCAAACATTTCATTGATGTTGGATTAAAAATTATAATTTTAATCTATTTTTTTTTTTATAAATAAACACTCATTTTACAAAAACTTTAGCCTCAATTAATATTATTTGCACAGATTGTATAAACCTTTTTTTAATAAAACCATTCAATCTTAATTTGATATTTACATCTTAATACTATTATTTACAAAACTTTGCTATTAATATCATCTACCTAACATCTTTATGAATTTTTTTAATTTGTAAAATTCTGTTAATCTCAAATTCCTTCCCCCTTTCTAACATTCATTCAAATATAACTTAATTTTTCTACTTTAAAACTTGTTCCCCCTTATTTAATATATTTCCTATACATTTAATTTTCCGATACACCTAAATATCTTGCCTCTTTCCTGATATTTCCAAATATACCTAATACCTATTATAGATTTAAATTTCTTCCCCCTTTCTTGGTATTTTCCTATATACCTAAAAGCTATTATAAATTTAGTTTTCTTCCCCCTTTCTTTATATTTCCAAATGTACAATTTTTCCCAGAATGCTTGTTTTATCTTTCCCAAGAAATATTTACAAAATTGCTTATCATCCATAGACAAATTTTGATTTTCTCTGTTGTTAACAATTTGATGGTGCATTATTGCTTGAATTTCTTCTACTTGTTCTGGTTTATTCTGTTTTTTCGTATGACTTAGCAATATACCACTGTCTTTAACTTTCTGAATTATTTTATTTTCACTCTTTTCTGCTTGTTTTGCTTTATATTCATCTACAAATTTCTTAATAGTCTTCTCCCTTCCTTCATCTATTTGATTTGTGTCTTCCTCTGTACTCTTCAAATTGTCTTGTTTTATGTTATTAATTTCTCTTCTAAATATCTTAGTATCTTCTTTTATTTCCTTCAATCTTTTATTAGTCTGATTCAATTTATTATTAATCTCTTCAAATTTTTTATTCATATTTTCCTTCATATCTTCCGTCATTTCATCCAATATTTTATTATTCTCATCCAATTTTTTATTATTTTCCTCTAGTTTGTTATTCATATATTCTTTCATATCTTCTGTCATTCCATCCAATTTTTTATTCTTCTCTTCAACTTTCTCTTCAATTGTTTCATTCATATTCATAATATTTTTATCCATAGTCATCATAATACTTTTATTCATTTCTTCAAACTTCTTATCCAACTCTTTTATAATATCTTCCTTCCTTTCATCCAATTTTTCATTCTTATCCTCCAATTTCTCTTCAAATTTCTTACTATCATCTTCTATTTTCTCCAATATTTCGTTAGTCTCATTCAATTTCTTATTGTTCTCCTCTGGTTTATTATTCATATCTTCTTTTACTTCATCTAATCCTTCATTATTTATAACTTTAACTTCTTCTCTTATCTTTAAATTGTCTTCTTTAATACTTTTCATTTCACTTCTAAATTTCTTATTATCTTCTTTTATTTCCTCAAATTTCTTATCTATATCTTTCCTCATCTTCACATTATCTTCTTTTATATCTTCTTTTAATTTCTTATTCATATCTTTTATTTCTTCTTTCATCTTCATATTATCTTCTTTTCTGCTTTTATTAGACTCTTCCAATTTCTTATCCATATTTTTGTTTATATCGTCATTCATATTCATGATTAAACTTTGTATCATCCTGAACATATCAGCTTGGGACTCCTCTCTTGGTCTTTCCTGTACTACCTGTTCTTCTGGTTCATTTCCACCAGCATTTGCCTCTGTCTCTATTTCTACCATAGTTCGATCCTGCTCTCCCCCTATCTCTATTAAATTCTCTCCTTCTTCCGTTTCTGCTTCTTCCTGTGTCTGTCCAGTTTGAATCAGCTCTTCCACTCGATAATCTCCGGCTCCTAACACTCTCTCTTCATGTACTTGTACCGCCACACTTTCCATCTCAATCTCTCCTCCATCACTACTTTCACTCTCATCTCCTACTATCTTACCATCTCTCAATCTCATTTTTCCCTCCATATTCACAATTTATTCTATCGAGATAAATATAACTAATATGAATCACAAAAAAAAATTTCAAATCAAGTTTTCAAAAAAAATATTTTAAATATTATTTATTTAAATAGGCTCTAGTTTTGATTGTTTAGAGCGAAATAATAAAAAAAATTTAACAAAATTTTCAAATTTTAATTATTTGAATCGGCTCTAATTTTGATTGTTTAGAGCCCCACGTTGGGCGCCAAAATTTATAACATGTATGAATAATAATGATATGTTTTGATAATATCAATCACTATGTTATAAAATATTCCTTACCTTTAATTAAATTTAAATTTTAAATGTAAATAGTGAATAGGTAAGAATTAACTCAGTGTAATTATTTTCCAATATGATTAATTAAATATGCTACCGGCTATTCCCTTATGTCAAGGTCAGAGTTCAAATATTCAACCAAACTAGATTCAAAATCAATTAATACACAAATTTGCAATAAAATGACTGTATAACCGCACTATCCTAGACCATTAATATTTTCCAGGCATGAATTGCATATAAATTTCTAACCTTTCTAATTCAAAATGTGTCAAACTTCAAAGATACCGTTGATAAACCCAAATATGCATCAAATATATAAAATGAAGTATTCTGACTTGAGTTATTAAACAATTTGGATTAAACTTATCAAAAAGGTGAATAATAATAATAATAATTTAGTTAAATACATAAAACAGTGAAATAAAAATGTTCATCAAAATTTCAAAAATCAAACACATATAAAACTCTTTATTATAACGAGTGCAAAGTTGTTACCATTTGTGTGAAGCTTCACCCTCTTCTGGAATCATGATTCAGTTCTTAGGACAATCTACTTTCTTCTTCCAATACAGCAAAGATTTCAGGAAACTTTATGAAGATCAATTAATCAATTCCTCTTCAAAACCAAGCGATGTATGGCTACTATTTTCTTCTGGTAAGTGTAATTAAGACTTTCTTTCTTGTTAAATACTAATTTAATCCTCCTTAACTCAATTAAAATACAGTTATACCATAAAGTGCTCAGCCCCATAAATTGAAATATCTATTTCTTCATAAAATCATATAAATTTCTCTTACCAATTACTTCCTCTGGTTACCTTGGGATATTCTTTATACTTTAAACTGTTTTAATACTTTCTATTCTCAATACTTTCAAAAAAAACTCAAAATTTCTACGGAGCAAATTTTTAATACAACTTCCATTTCAACAACCAAAAAACAAGAGACAAATATCTTCTACAAACTTCTTAACTAATTATTTATAATATAAATCTTACTAATCTCCTTTTAACTTTCTTTTAACATCATAATTTTTACAAAAAATCTTCATCGAAACTTTTTACATCCTTCCTCTTCAGAAGGTCGAAAACAAGAGAGATTCTATCAGAATCAACAAAAAAACAAATGACAAATTCAACAAACTTAAATCTATACATCTTTTCCATCTAATCGCCTACTAATTTCTTATTCAAATAAAATTTTTAACAAAATCTAATTCTTGATTCAATATTAGAATTTAAAACAATGATCATTCTTTTTTATTATATTCTTATGAAATTTACTAGCACTACAAACTAATAATTTTCTCTTTTTCAGAATATTTCATTTGGCATTTGAACTATTAATAAATTAGAATATGGTTGGTAAATACGTATTATTTAAAAGTAAGTAGAAGTTTTAACATGTATTTTAACTATTTGTGATGTCTTTTTTTTTTTTATAATTTAATTTTCTCATTTACTTACACCCCTAATTCATTTAAAATTAATGTTTGATTACTAACGTATTGGCAATTTTATAAACTTTTAATTATCTACTTTACCCATTTATCAATTTCATAATTATCAAAACTTTATATAATGTAGATTAATCATTTTTGAATCTTTAAATAAAAATCTTTGAAATGTATTTGTATTTTTTTTCTTATTATTCTATTTTCTTTTTTCTTTTTTTTAGGAATTATGAAGAAGATGATGATAATCAATCCCAATGTTACTAAATTTGCGCTCTGACTCGAAATAAGAAAATCTCCTTTCTCTACTTTCCATTAGATTTTCCTTCTACATTCTTATTTAATATAACATAGTAACTAATATCATCTCAATATATATATATTGTTATGATTTGATTGGTTATTTTTTTTTGTATTTGATAATAGGTGATTTAAAAATTTTATTTCAGAAAAGTGTTAATATAGTTGTTTGTTGTTTTGTTTGGATAAGAGGTTACCTAGGGACGATGGGAATAAATAAATTGAGTTAGAAAATTTTTAATTTTAAGTTGGTTGATTTTTTTAATGTCTTTAAGATAATTTAAAAGGTATAAATGTAGTTGAAGTTAAAGTTTAAATAAAATATTAATGCTTTAAATGAACAATTCTTAATTAAATCAAGAAGAAGAAAGAATCCTGACCCAAAAGCCGGTGCAAAAAAGAGATTCATAATATAAAAAGATGAAATATAAAAAGAGATTTATAATATAAAAAGATGAAAAATGCACATGATGCTGCGACGTAGATATAAATATCAACCCGTCTATACCAGGGCAAAACCAACTGTAGACATGTTTCGATCTTGTTAGACCTCATCAGTACAGTATAGGTTGCCTCTTCAGTCACTAATAAAGAGAGATCCCCGGTATAAAAACGCTGATATTTGATGTGAAAAGTCGCGAAAGTGCCTAATGCTTATCCACTTTTTTACATATAGCTCAAATAAAAAAAAGTTTGAGAGGGTTTGTAAAATACATAAATTTAATAGAGCAGGTGATTTATGACCTAGTTTACTTTTCAAACATTGGTTATTTTGGAGGTCGGTTGTTTTGGTATAACAGCATTGTAAAATAACACAACATTTAAAAAGTTAACAGGTGCATAAAATACCAGTCCTTAGAAAAAATAAGCAAAAATCCTTGATAGCTTGATTCGATTAAATTTATAAATGTGATTTAAAATTTCAGATACTTGGGAACTGGATGCACATTTACGGAACTCTATTTTACATTTAGATGCGATGTTTTAACAGCTAGGGAAATATTGGTAAAAAAACTGCCAAGTACTCTGGATTGAACTTCAAAATATTGTAATTCCTACTCCCGATTAAGATGCGTGAACTAAAATTTCTGGCGGTATAGGAGCTATCGATAGAAATCATATTAGAATAATGAAACCAACAGAAAGCAGATCGATATTTTTTAATTACAAGAAATACTTTTCCATTACTGGTTTAACTGTTAATTCAAACTATAATCTTCTATACGTCGATATATGCTCCTACGGAAAATCTTTAGACTCTACCGTAACAGTATACTGTATCATAAGATGCGAAATAATGATCTTAACATTCCAAACGGAAAACCTCTTATGAATAAAGGAAAAACTGAACCATTCGTTTTAATTGGAAATGAAGGTTTTGTCCTATTAAATAAATATTTATAAATAAATAAATAAAGTTTATCCGACAAAAAAAATATTTAACTTTAGGATGTCGAATGCTAGAAGAAGCGTGGAATGTGCATTTGAAATTTTAGTCAATAAGTAAAGAATACTGCATAGACCCTTAAATGTGACAGTCTAGACTCTAGACGATCTTGCCGTTAGCAACAATAGACGCAGCAGAACGGTGAACACAACGAAGGAAGCATATGCTGATTTTTTTGTCTCTCCAGAGGGGCAAGTTTCTTGGTAATTGGAAAGGATATCAAATTGAAATAATAAATACTTCATATATTAACAAAGCATTAACTACTGAATAATACCCCTGTACTTAAAATAAAAAAATAATTTAACACAAGTCTTTTATTTGCAACACAACATTGTTTTTTAGCTACTGTAAATTTTAATAAAAACAATTCGAGCAAAAAGTTTATGAAGTTTGTTATGGATATCGTTATCCGATACCGATATCGTCTTCTTCTTTGGAGCTTGCTTCCTCGAAGTTATGAAATATTTCTCCAAGCTTTTGCCTTTGCAATTCTGCTACTATATGAATCACTTTTGTAATCCCAAATCGCAGGTTCAATCTAAACTGCAGTAATGAAACGGCTCTATTTTTTTAACATTGCTTTCATACTCAAAAAACACGCTTGTACTTTTTCTCGCTGCTTTCATGTAAAAAGAGAATCGCTACAATTATTGAGAAGCAAGCTGACGAGCAGACATTGTAGTGCAGTGGAGAAAACGCCCGTGTAAAAAGGAAATGCGTTTTGCATCGTTGTTAAATGACGACTTTAAATAGCGACAGACCACCACAAACTTTTTATAATCGAATTCAACTTTATAAAGTGGTTCGTCTGTAATCGGCCTAATACACCGTCACAATTACTTATAGAGCTTCTGACATCGCAACAATTCTTACAGAACACTGTCCATTGAGGTTCCATCTCTGTAAAATGAGCAAAGTGGATAGTGGATCATGTAAATTCTGTAAGTATTGTAACGGGATAACCGTAAAGGAAGGGACCTTAATTTGAAAGATTGTTATTGACAGTTGATTTTTAGAAACTTCTAAAAAACACTGACTAGATTAAATAATGTTTCTAGAAAATTCTAGAAACTTCTAAACACACTGACTAGATTAAATAATGTTTCTAGAAAATTCTAGAAAGATCTAAACACACTGACTAGATTAAATAAAGTTGTATATAAGGGGATGTATGGGCAGTTAATGTCAGTTCAAGTTCAAATATTAACAAGAGTTCATTGTATTTTCAAGCAGTTTAGACGTTATCCAGCAGAGTTCTGTGTATCTTAATAATTTTGTAAATAAAAATTGTGTTAAAGTCCCCATAAGTGTTTCAAATTGGTGTCAGGTGTGGGGTGAAGATACAAGAATGCCTGGAAAAAAGATAAATGAACTATTGGTCGCTGAGCTCAGAAGAGAGCTTGAAGAAGTAGAGTTGGAAACTACTGGGAGCAAATCCGTATTGTTGAGAAGGCTCCGTGAATACTACCTACATAATAATTGGGACCCTGATGCTGTGGAGTTCGAAGACCCAAATCAAAAAGCGAATTCCGAACTAGCCCAACAACTTTCCCAACGACAAGAGGAGGTATCCAGTCAGATGAAGAGCCAGCAAGAGGAGCTATCCAGTCAGATGAAGAGCCAGCAAGAGGAGCTATCCAGTCAGATGAAGAGCCAGCAAGAGGAGCTATCCAGTCAGATGAAGAGCCAGCGTGAAGATATGTCCCAGCTGTCACAACGAATGACGAACCAACAAGAGGAGCTATCCAATCAGATGAAGAGCCAGCGCGAAGATATATCCCAGCTATCACAACGGATGACTACCCTACCAGAAGAGTTATCCAGTTCCTTCTCCCAGCAAATATTGCATTTTCGCTCCGAAATGTACACTCTTCGTGACGAACAAAATCAACAAGTCGCCAACTTGCGAGACGAGCAAACCCAGATCAACCAGCAAATGCAGTCCGAAATAAGGAAGCTTCAACGAGAACACGAAGCTTGTCGTCGAAACCAGCCCATCCACCACGGCGACGGAGATGCAGAAAGGACGGAAACCTGCCACGTAGACGTCGACCGACGAGGAAATGGGGAGACTACCCAGGTACGAACGACGATGAAACCCCCGACCTTCGACGGGAAGACTTCCTGGCCAAATTACCTGAAACAATTCGACGCAGCGGCCAGAGCTAATGAATGGTCATCCCAGGAGAAGGCATTATCCCTAACCGTAGCTCTGCGAGGCGAAGCTTTAGACGTCTTGCAATCATTGACACCGGATGAAGCTGACAACTTCGAGTTATTGGTGAATCGTCTAGAGATGCGTTATGGTCAAACTCATCTACAACCGGTGTACCAAATGCAGTTAAAGAGCCGAAAGCAGAAAAATGGAGAGACTATCCAGGAATTTAAGGCGAAAGTAGCAAGAATGGTACGACTTGCGTATTCAAATGCAGCGGAGGATTTCCTGGAGTGCCTGGCAGTCCAAACCTTCACCGATGGTCTTCGAGACGTCGAGTTGCAGCGCGCTGTACGGTTGGCGCAGCCGAAGACTCTTGTGGACGCCTTGACCATTGCCCTGGAGTTTGAGGCGGCGACGGAGGCCTCACGTGGAGTTGCTCGACTAAGCTAAGTCACCGGTAACTACGACCATGCCGTTCATTCCGTTAGCGACTTCGAAGCGGTAGTAGAGTGGTTAATGAAGTTATCTCCAAAAAGAAGGCGCCCAGTGAGATGCTGGACCTGCGGAGAACTAGGCCATATAAGAAATACTTGCCCCCAAAAAGAAAAATCTTCTGCTAAAGTACCCCAGCAACAGGAAAACTAGAACGGGTCGACTCCTGGAGGGCGAAATCGACCCCAAACATTCCCGAAGCCCCTCACACCATTAAATTGGCAACTCTGCGATATCATGTGGACAGCTTATATGTAGATGGCCTCATTAATGGGAAGAACTTTAGCATGCTGGTAGACACTGGAGCTACGAAAACTATCGTTCGACCATCCATTATTATGCGAAAGAAGATGTGGCCTACCAGTTGGAGACTGCGTACCGCTACCGGAGATTCTGCTAGGGTCTACGGTGAGATACAGGTGACGCTACAGTTTGGTGCAACCTCTCTTGTTCACTCGGTGCTGGTGGCTGATGTTGATGAAGATGTTCTGGACATGGATGTTATGCTCCACTGTGGTTTTCATTTGGATCTTCGCCGACGTATCCTTCGTACTGGTAATGAAGAAATATTCCTGCACCGAAAACAAGTTGACAATGCCTCGATTAAGCTAATCGATGATATCGAACTGTAGCGTGTTTAAAAAACTCTAAGAATAAAATTTATTTTTTTATAATTCTTTCTTACTTATTACCGCCCTGTATTCTCGACTTATTAGATGCTATTACATTCCTAACGTTTTTTGTTGCTATGCAGGGATAAATTTTTCAGTTATACGGCTGTGGAGAAACATCCGCGCCAACAAGTAGATCTTATGACATAATCGTCCAATCAAATTTCACGCTCCCATCATATGACCTAGGTGCATACGCGAGAGAAGCGTCAGTACCGCGATTTTCGATTCATTCTAGCTTGGGCATTTGTACGATCAACATCATACGTACAGCCACTAGTTTCAGTTCCTGGCAAATTTTCTTAAGATATTTAAAAATTACTTGCTATTAAGTGTTTCTGTTATCGTTTACCGTTATCGTACCGAGGATTCACATAAAGGGTTCCAGACAGTGCTTCCTTTATGCTTCCTGGGTTTTCAATGTAACAACGACACGTCCGCCATTGTTACGTTTACCGCATCTTTTTCGAAACCCACGCTTCGAAAAGTGAGTTTATGGTTTTCTCTAATTATCTATAAATCTAAACAAGAATGGGTTTAGATTATATCGTACCGTTAAGACCAATTACCGAGAGAAAGAAGCCATATACTAGAAATATATCTCAGAAACATTTGGAAGACAATGTAAGTTTTTAACAATATTTTTTATACCTGTATCGAGCAATAACGTACCATTTATTTCTATGGAATATCTTACCTTAATTGTATTCACCTGTAATTAAGTGTGCAGTGCCGTAATAAAAAAAATTCGGGATGTGTTTTTTGTGTTTTTGCTTATCTGAAATTTTTTTACTCATATTTTTTGTACCTACTATCTGTAAACTGTTTTACATATATTTTTTTTATCTGTTAATTATTATCTCGCCTTCTTTAATTAAGATCTATCTACACTTGTCTATATGAGTACGTTTTATCTCGAGATAATTGGAAAACCAAAAGTGATATTTTTTATTTTTTATCTAAATTTTTTCTCTTTCACTTTTAGTTTACACCGAAAATAACAATAGAATTTACTTAGCTGTTGTTTTATGGTAGTAATAGTTATGTTTTTGAATTTAAACACAAATGTGTTTAATAATATGATTTACTGTTTATGATACCGATATATGATTTACTGTTTATAACACTGATATTTTCTTTATTTTATTTTGTTTATTGTATCTCTTATTTATTATCAAACCAGATAATAAAGTCTGTTTAGTGTTTAAATAGATTTTCTTTTCCTAGCTACTCTGATCAATACCTTCAGTTTCTCTAATCTATACTTTACCAAAGTAATAGATTTTGATTCTTAAATATACCTTATTTTATTGAAGTAATAGATTTCGTTTCTTAAGCATATATTATTTTATTAAAGCAATAGATTGTGCTTTTTTGAATCTATCTTTATCTTACCGATTAGATTGATAACCATAAGGATGAGTAAAAGAAAAGTGTAAGTATAATTTTTTTAGTATCTTAAATAAGAGTGTGTAATTTAAATTTTTAGCAAGAACATCTGCCGGGTTATCTAATTTTACCTTATCTTATCTTATATCTCTTATATCTTTCTTATTTTAACTTTATCTACAACATCTGATAAATCATTTTATCCAACATATATATTTAATATTTTTTCCATCTGGGTTTCTTATATTTTCCCATCCTTATGATAAAAAAATAAGTGGCGCCCATTTTCCTTTCCCTTTTCCATCATTTCTCTCATTTTCTCTTTAGTCCCTTTTAAATTTTTTTTATCTTTTATTTTTCTAGTAAATATATCCCTTTATATCTTTCCAATACGATATCATCTAGCTCGTTCGAATCCACGCTCGCTCTCCTCCTACCCCCTGAGTGCCGTTCGCATTGGTTAACGAGCATTTACCATCTTGATAAAAAAGAGGTTACAGAACTTCCGGCGAGCTGCGAATGTGTTGTCACAGCGCGGTTGGATGGACTGGAGCCAGATGGTGCCCCGGCCATGATAGAGCCGAAGAACCATGACCATGAATTGGGAAAAGGACTCCTTGTGGGTAAGACTCTTGTTAGATCCGCAAAAGAGGTACCCATCCGAGTTATCAACTTGAACGATCATCCAGTTCTTCTCCGAAAGGACACGGAAATGGGAAGTTTAGAACCAGTAACGGCCATAATTCACAAGGTAAACGTTACGGAAACAGATGAGACCAACGGAATTGAACAATTAATGACAAAATTAGATCTCTCTTTGTCAAAATTAGAAAAGAAACAGGTAAGAGATCTACTTTACCGTTATAGACCTGTATTTGGTTCTAAAAGTAAACTGGGAAGAACTGATGTTGTACAACATAGACACTGGTGATGCACGTCCGATTCGACAGGTACCCCGAAGGATGCCTCAAGTTAAGAAGGAAGAAGCAGACAGAGCCCTTAAAGAAATGATTCAAAATGGCATAGTCGAACCATCCAGTAGTCCGTGGGCTTCTCCTGTGGTATTAGTGAGAAAGAAAGACGGATCAATGCGGTTTTGTGTCGACTATCGAAAGCTAAATGATGTCACTAAGAAGGACAGTTATCCTCTGCCAAGGATTGATGATGCCCTCGACGCTTTGGCGGGTTCTACTTTATTTTCTACCTGGGACCTTAAAAGCGGATACTGGCAAGTTAAAATAAATCCTGCAGACAAAGGAAAGACTGCCTTTACCAGTGGATCAGGGTTGTGGCAATTCACGGTCCTTCCGTTTGGCCTCTGTAATGCTCCTGCGAAGTTTGAACGACTAATGGAGAACATCCTGCGGGGTTTGTCATGGGAAACTTGTCTAGTTTATCTAGACCACATTATCATAATGGGCAAGACCTTTAAGGAACATTTATCTAACCTGGAAGAAGTCTTTAAAAGATTACAGAACGCTAATCTAACATTAAATGTTAAGAAAGGCCACTTGTTCCAGAGACAGGTCAACTATTTAGGACATAACGTAAGCAAGGATGGCGTTGCTGTTGACCCCGCTAAGATACAAGCCGTTCAGGAATGGCCAATCCCTATCGACAAACATCAGCTCCGGAGTTTCTTGGGTCTTTGTTCCTATTACCGACGGTATGTCAAGAATTTTAGAGACATCGCCAAACCCTTGACACGTTTGACAGAACAAGATAAGTCCTTCTGTTGGGATCAGGAATGTCAAGAGGCGTTTGAAATATTGAAGAAACAGCTTACGTCAGCACCTGTTCTTGCTTATCCACTTCCTGATGGTAAGCTTATTCTGGACACCGACGCCAGCAATGTGGGAATTGGAGCCGTATTGTCACAGCTACAAGATGGTAAGGAAAGAATGGTTGGTTACTTCAGCAAAACTTTATCGAAAGCTGAAAAGAACTACTGTGTAACTCGGAGGGAACTGTTAGCAGTTGTAAAATCCGTCGAACACTTTTATAAATATCTGTATGGCAGAAAATTCCTGATCAGAACAGACCATGCTAGTTTAAAGTTACTTAGCTTTAGAAACCCAGAAGGACAGATAACAATATGGCTCAGGAATATGATGTTGAAATCGAGCACAGACCTGGAACAAGACATCGTAATGCTGATGCACTTTCCAGAAGACCATGTCGACCTGATTGCCCCCATTGTACCCGTATGGAGCAGAACGAGGAAAAACTTGCCTTAGTTAAGGTTGTGCCAGAAGACGAGAGCTCTATGCTGGAGGAGCAACAAGAAAACGATCCCGTTCTGAGAAAGATTCGGGAGTGGAAGAGAATGGACCGTCGTCCGTTGTGGAGAGAAATATCCTCAACCTCTCCTGCTTTAAAAGCATACTGGTCCCAATGTAACTCTTTAATTTTGGACGGTGGGCTCGTTAAAAGACTTGTAGATAATTCCGAGGGCACAGAAACAAGGAAACAAATAGTGGTCCAAAGAAATGCTGTACCAGAAATTTTAAAACAGATGCATAATGATAGTTCTGGAGGACATCTGGGTATCACGAAAACGCTGCAAAAGATCCGAGATAGATTTTACTGGGTAAATTGCACTAATGATGTTAAAGATTGGTGTCGTAAATGCACTACATGTGCTGCCAGTAACGGTCCGCACCGAAAACCGAAGGCGGAAATGCAGCAATACCTGGTTGGAAGTCCTTTTGAAAGAATCGCAGTAGATGTATTGGGGCCACTTCCACATAGCGATGTAGGAAACAAGTACATCTTTGTTGTCATGGACTACTTTACTAAATGGGTTGAAGCCTATGCAGTTCCCAATCAGGAAGCCACCACTTTAGCAGATATATTAGTTAAAGAATTCGTAAGCCGATTTGGGGTACCACTAGAATTACACTCAGATCAAGGGAGAAATTTTGAGAGCAAGCTGTTTCAAGAAGTTTGCCAAAGATTAGGCATCCATAAAAAGAGGACCACAGCGATGCACCCTCAGTCTGATGGAATGGTGGAACGAATGAACCGGACTATAACCAACTATCTGTCAAAAGTGGTGTCAGAATGTCAGAGGGATTGGGATCGACATATTCCACTATTTCTAATGGCAATTCGATCGGCCATTAAGGAATCAACTGGCCAAACGCCTGGCCTGTTCGGTAGAGAAATGAGGCTACCGTGTGATGTGATGTTTGGTTGTAAAGCTGGTAAAGAAGTGGCCCGTGAACAATATGTAGTCGATCTTCAGAATCGGATGGAGAATATACACAACCTGGTGCGTGGAAAACTACAATTATCTAGTGATCGGATGAAGAGGTACTATGACACACGGACAATGGAAAAGAGTTACCAAGTTGGAGATTTAGTCTGGCTCTATAATCCCCGACGGCGTCGAGGTGTTTGTCCCAAATAACAGAAGAACTGGGAAGGTCCATACACCATCAAGAAGAAGATTAACGATGTCATTTATCGGATCGTGAAAATTCCCAGAGGGAAACCCGTCGTGGTCCGTCATGATCGTTTGGCGCCTTACCAGGGAAACCACAGTGGAGATGCGCAGCAACTCCAAGAAGATGGTTTGGCTGGCTCAGGGTGTGTGCGGGATTCCGATTTAGCAAATACCATTCCAGGAGGAATGAATCTAAGGAGGGGGCAGTGTAACGGGATAACCGTAAAGGAAGGGACCTTAATTTGAAAGATTGTTATTGACAGTTGATTTTTAGAAACTTCTAAAAAACACTGACTAGATTAAATAATGTTTCTAGAAAATTCTAGAAACTTCTAAACACACTGACTAGATTACATAATGTTTCTAGAAAATTCTAGAAAGATCTAAACACACTGACTAGATTAAATAAAGTTGTATATAAGGGGATGTATGGGCAGTTAACCTCAGTTCAAGTTCAAATATTAACAAGAGTTCATTGTATTGTCAAGCAGTTTAGACGTTATCCAGCAGAGTTCTGTGTATCTTAACAATTTTGTAAATAAAAATTGTGTTAAAGTCCCCATAAGTGTTTCAGTATGTTGATGAAAAGGATAAACAAATTATCTGTAACTGCAAGGTAATTGTTCCCTAATATCTGGGACAAGACAGATGTAGGGTATACACAACATATATTTCGTCAAGAAGGTGGTCAAGTTCTGCAAGAAGTCTTAATGAAGTCTTAAAGAGGGAAGGGGGATCTTGATCTTCGGAATTCTGTAGATTCTTTGCAGTCCTCCATTCAAGTGGGTGTACTCTGGGTCGTGATGTTGGTTCACTGTATTGTTGTTGTAGCGTCTGAAATTGAGAAGGAAATATTTTTGTATTTTGGTAGATAAGGCGGCTATCTTCCCAAACTGCACTTTTTTCTCAGTTTATTTCAAAATCAACTACTAGGCCAGTAGAAGTTGTACAAACAAAGTTTTTAATACCTACTGTTCCTGGTTTATTCTTAACAAACTGCCTACAGAAGAAGAAATTCTTTCCGTTGGTGCTCTAACAGAAGATACTAATGATCTCATAGACAACTCCGGTTTATGTACTTTTGGTAATAAATATGACTTAGGTGTAACACTCTTATAAGATGCTTTTTTTTTAACCGATATCAATATACTTTTTTATGTAATGATTTAATCAAATCGTTACACTTTTTCTCTAGAGAAAATGTAGAGTCATGCTTGATAACCGTGTATGAATTATCATTGTTAATTAGTTTTTTGGATAGCTCAAAATACTGATTTTTATTCATAATGACTGTAACGTTGCATTTATCTGATCTAGTAACTATTAAATCTGAGTGTGAAATCAAAAATTTTTTTGTTTTGTAAAATAAGTGTCTATAAAAATTGTCTGTTTTTGTATTTCAATTAACGTGATTGGTAATCGTCAAGGATCTACAATTATAACATGCACAGGCTAGTCTCTGAATCTTCGAGAGATTCTATCGTAAGGTGGCGCACTTAACTGTTCATTTATTAAAACGAGTAGTTCTCAATTTAATTAAGTACAATGACGTCACCGTAATGTGGGGCAGTTGATATCTCATATATTTATACGGGCGATAGACGTTTGGGCCCAAATCCCTAATGAGAGTTAATCTACAAGCACGTTTCGGCCCAAACGAAAAAGGGTCCCTTAATCCATAAGCATGTTTAGGCCCCTCAAATAAGGTGATCAAACTATATTAAATAATAAATTAAGATATTTAAAATACCTATGAAAAATTTATAAAATTAATATAACCTAGGTACCCAATATTAAGTTTTATCATTTTTAAAGAAAGTCAAACCAATTTTACAAGAAATAAAATATTTATTAAAAAATAATGATCTATATAATATCTATTTAAAAATTATTAAAGTAATTAGAACAAACTTTTACAAAATGCAAACGAAACATTTTTTTACAATCATAATCTTCTATTCTACATTTCAAAAAAAGCTCCCGTTTGATAGTGTTGGAGTTGGGTTTATGCACTTTTTTTGTACTTTGTAAATTTACGTATACTTCACTCTGAAATTTAATTAAAAAATCTATAATAAGCACAATTTACAAAAAGAACTTTTTATAATAGAAAGTTTTTTACTGATTTATAGGTCATATTTTGTGTCATCTCAACAATGCACAGCATCCCTGATTTTGCAAAAATATTAAGTCATACAACGCTGTGATTGATCATAGAGAAGATTGTTTCCTTGTTAACAAAATCAAGGGTAGTTGTATCTAAAAACTTTCTAAAACAGTTTATTTTATTACCAGTTAAAATAATAATTACTGTTTTCACATGTAAGAACAAAAAAAAAAAGAAAAAAAAACTTCTCTGTCGCGTAATCGATCCCATTATGATAACATAACAGAACTGTCACAAGTGGACTGATCCGCTGCCTAACCAACTACGCTACGAACGATTTATTTAATAACTTTCAAAATAATATTATCTATACACAACTTAGATCATGTTTAATATCAATTCGGTATAAATTTCGAAATCTATGTATATGCCTAAACACACTTGAAACATGCATTGTCATCCAGTTCTTAGCTATCCTGAAAATTTCAGAGCTCTAGGTAGTCGGGAAATAGGTTTAAATTCGATTACAAATTCCACGGAATGACACAGAGACACAGAACACGGCGAAAATATAAAAAACTTTCTAAAAATGAAAATATTCGGATGTGTATTTGAAAAGCTTTTGTTGTAAAAACTGTGAAATGATTCACAAGCATTTGTTGTGCGGGTACTGAAAGCTATTTTTGCTGCCCATATATGTGGTGGATATGTAGATTCTTCCGATATATAAGTATTTACCAAATAATCTGAAAACTGTTCAAGTTTTTTATTTTTTGGTTGTTCAAATACAAAACAGTCTTCAACTTCTGTAGGATCTAAAAATAATAGGCCAAAACAATATCCTAACCATTTTCCTACTTCCGATTTATTTTTGTAGTCTGCTGTTAATCCTAATTGTTGTATTTTTCTCCACCAAGCTTGGGTTATATGGAAACGACAGCCGATAATTTCAACTTGAGACCAAGATAGTTGTATTGCATGATGAATGGCCTTTTCAAAATCTACAACGAATTCTTTAGGATACAAATTATATCCCCACGTACCACTTTTTTCCTTAATTATATCAAAACATCGTTTATATGTTATATGTTTCCGTTGATTTGTCTGGTAATAGACAAAACACCATCGGAATATAATGTCCATTTAGTTGGCCGAATAAGGTAAATAATTGCGTAAAATATTTTGGACAATAATCGATAGTGCCATCCATATATAAAGATAAAGTCTTACATCCACATAACCATTCCAAATTCTTTTGGTAAGAAAACACAATTATTTAGGAACTTTCGTCGCAACTCATTAGAAAGTTCTCATTCCGATTTGTTAATATTGGACACATATTTCTCACCGCCAAATGCACTTCTAAACATGATTTTGGTAATTTTGGCAAAAGTTTTCTTCTCGCGTTGTACATAACTTTTTTGATGTTATACAAGTCTTTGTTTTTAATTGCATCACTCACATTTTCACATAAAACTTCCCGTATAATTTTATTTGGGTTGGAACTTATATCCTCAGTAGCTTTTCGTTTAGCCGATATTTTAATTGTTTCTCTTTGGTATGCTGATGATGATATTTCTGCATGATTGTGCTGTAAAGAACACTTTATTAAATTGTAATCTTCTCCAACCGTAGAAATTGCTGCTGAACAGTTTGGAGTTCGACAACGCCAATTTTTTACTCCGGATTGGAGCTCCCGTTTAAAAATAAATTTGTAATTATTCACTATTAAACAAACTTTTCCTCTACGACTAAAACTTTTACACCTTCCATATTTTGCTTCCTTTACGTTATAAAGTAAAAACAAAACTAAAATATATTTGATAAATATTGTTTGTATTACCCCTTTTAAGAACATTTGAAGTAATTAAAATCCAATTTCGGAATTTCCAAAATTCCCTACCTGTTTCCGTTCGGGCCCAAACGTGCCCACGGATTAAAAATTATATTTCAGAGATTAGGATTATAGGTCATTACGGGGCCCAAACGTGCACTGCCCATTTATACGACCAAAAATAAATTAAGTACTATGACTCCGCCTTAAGGTAACGCAGTAAATATTTATTAATACATTTAATCGATAAATTACAATATACAAAGAAAAAAATAATAAAAACCTGGAAACCAACGTGAAAATATGATAAAAATGACAAATTAAAAAAAATTGGCTGTAAATTTGGTGGGGAGGTAGCTTGGAACCAAAAGAGACCACGTTCCTTTAATATTCCAGTACAAATTATGTATTTATTATACAGTTCCATGAATTCCTAAAAGACGGCGATGTAAGTTAATTTTTTGGATATCTAGGTTACAGAAAAACGAGGAACCAAAGTAAAATGAAAAATATTCGAAAACAGCCAAAAAAATGCGGAAAAAAGAAAATGCAGTTAAAGTAGCAATGAGCAATTCTTACTTAATTAGCTACTATGACTATGACGCCAACTTAACGTACTTAATAGTAAAATAGTAAAAACCTGAAAACTAACGAGAAAATATAATAAAAATTGCAAAGCCAACAAAGAAGCATTGAATACAAAAAAAAAATTGTAATGTAATTAGAAAGTTAAACTATTCTTGGAATATTACAAATATCTGATTTTGCCTCTTCATAAACTGCTTTAAATAAGATCCAAATGATATTTTAATATCATTTATTGTTGATCACTTAATCCATCATATCTAAAATTGCAAGGCTAATAATTTCTCGGCGGGCGTAATTTGGGCCGGTAATCCTATCGACTACCTGGTCAAAGTTAAGGTCCCATCTAATGACATAGCTATTTTGGGCCGGGAGATTAACGACCCTCCGCCAAGGGTTTAAGTTCTTTGCAAAATACGAATGATGGGAAATACCAATAAGATTTACGAATTTCCGTGAAACTATAAAATGTAAATCATAATTACATCCCTTCAGTAATATTAAAATACTTTTTTGGTCCTCCGTCCAGAAACAATACTAATAATTACTTCAAAATCGTCCGGAAAATGGCATTTTCCGGCCTAGGCCGGCAAAGTAGCTTTTAGATTATCTAAAGAGATGGCGCTATGAGTTTAAATTTTAAGTCATCAAAAATACATTATGAATAATACAAATTTTAATTAAATTTATTTAAAAACTGCGTATAATATACTAAACTTACCTATAACTTTTTCTAAAGATAAGCAGGATTCTAATTTACATTTAATTTCTCTCACAACTTGTATTTTAAAATTTGACATTTATGTCAATTTATGAAAATAGTTCATTCTCTCATCTTTATATAAACATCTAATCTTGTATGTCACAAAGTAAAAAGTTTTTGAACTTTCTGTGTTTGCAACATATGTTCATTAAAACACTAATAACTGCTGAAGCTAAACACGTATATTAAGTATTAAACAAGTTATTACACAATACACAACAACACAACTATAATATTTAACATCCAATGTGGAGCTTATATCTGTCGGCTGTCTTCTAGTCAGTGGTTTTAGTTCAGGTAGCACAATCAGTCAAGTCTTGAACATAACAGAACTTTTGAAAATATTAAAAATTAGTCGGACCAAAAAATAGTGTGTGTTACACGTCCGAAATAGTATATTGTAATACAAGTGTTACAATGACAAAGGTTTCGTAGTACGAGTTCAGTTTGTGAAACGAACCGCGAAGCGGTGAGTTTCGCAAAGAACGAGTACTACAAACCGTCATTGTAATTCGAGTGTTACATACTATTTTTTATAATGATCTTTAAAAAGTATAAAAAAAAATAAAATGAGAGTTTTTCGAAATATTTATTTATGTTGGCAATCTTGACAGTTTTGACACTTGTCAGTTTTAATGATTTTAAATTAGAATGTTTGTCAAATTTGTATAAAATATTCCGAATTTAGCAATAACGCTGATAATGTAGTTAATAATTTACTACAACATACTTCTTGATTTACTACCTGAACTCTTTCGTTGAAAATCGGTGCAGTGCAACCAATTGTGTAAAACAAACAGTTACCAAAAACAGTGTTACAATGAATCTATTTCGATACTGTTTTTAGTGTCGAAATAGAAACTTTGTGAACGTGAATTATAAAAAATATTTTGCAAGTGCCTGTATTGTTTCGCCTCGGTGCTATGCACCTCGGCTACACAACTTTACTCGCTCTTGCAAAATGTCATTTTCCGTCCTTGTGTCACAAATAACTATTCTACATCTTATATTGTTATCGACATGCAAATAAAGAACATCAATTTATATTTTATATGATGGCAGTTTCGATAGTAAAGAGTTCACGTGGTTGTGATTAACTTAGGTTTCTATTAACTTTACTAGACCAACTTTCATTTTGCAAGCAAGATACATTAATGAGTGGTGAAGTTAGTTGGAGTTGTATTAAGAAACAATTAAAATGTTCAGCGAAAGTGTATACTGTTGGTAACGAATATACAATAACCAGAAGTGAATTAACTCACAATCATGTGTAGTAAATTCTTTTACTTTGTTTGATGGGCGTTAAATAATTAGAAAACTTAGATATTTTTATATATTGTAATTCAGAACGCATTAGCATTAAACAACAACGTTTTTAATATGAACATAGATTCAATATGAACAATGACAATTCTTATTCTAGAATTAAGAAATACCAACTGTCTTATTGTAAGGGCTGGTAACATAAAAATAGTGGCCTTTTACTATTAAGGCATGAGATTATTACTTCACATGAACCAAATCTACGTTCTTTGCAGAGAAAAATTGAGACAACTGCATGTAAGCGAAAAGCCCAGGAGGACATATCGGCAGAATCATTAAAAGCGAACTTTCAACAAATATACCGGAGGAATTTAACACAACCGATGTAAATCTCGTAAGAAGAAATATATAAAACAGTCGCCGTAAGCTATTACCAACCCTGCCTAAGGATTTTAATGAAGTACATGCTGCAGTAGACAAATATTCTCCAAAAACGACCATGGGTGAATTTTTTGTTCATTAATAGTTCAGTTGATAAAATATTTGTTTTTTCTCGTCAGACAGATATTACTTCGTTATACACATTTTTTTTTTTTTTAAAGAGGGCCAGGCTTAGGGGTAGTCCATGGGATTGCATCGCAGCTAGTACAGCTTATTGTGCACCCTCATTCACAGGTTCTCATTCTCCGTCAAATCCCAGGTTCTTAATGAACCAAGAGATCCTTTTGACTATGGTTGCCCGTTCTTCCCTTTGATCTCCAGTCGGTAGGCCAAGGGATCTCACACGCAGAACTTGCAGGGCTGGGCACATGAATATCACGTGGAAGGCTGTTTCCTCCTCCTCACCGCATTTTCTACATAGGAGGTTTTCAACTTGAATACCCATCTTATGTAGATGTCCGCGGAATACCCAGTGGCCGCTGATGAAGCCAACCACTTTCCGCAGGGTCTTCCTCCTCAGCCCAAGGGCATCTGCCGCTATAGCACCAGTAGGTGTCTGCAGCATTCTCTTTGACTGTATTTTACCTTCTGTTCTTTCCCAGCTCTTTCGATGTTCTATGCCCATCCACTGGCGAACAGCTCTTCGTGCTGTGTTGTAAGCCATACCACACGTCGGCTCTGGGCCAATGAGCGGGCTTTCAGCTCCTTTGTTTGCCCACTTGTCTGCTCCCTCATTGCCAGCGATACCTTTGTGCCCCGGAACCCAACTAAGGATAACCTTGTTGTACTCTTCCAGGGTTTTCATGGCCTGATGACAGTCCCATACTGCTTTCGAGGTAAAGTCAAAACTGTCAAGTGCCATTAGCGCTGTTCTACTATCCGAGTTTATGTATATGGTGTGGTCTGTCATCCCACGCTCCAAACACACTCTTGCACACTCTGATAGGGCAACAACTTTAGCCTGGAAAACAGTAGCCAGCTTACCCAGGCTTACGCAAAACTGCGCCTTGGGTCTGACTCCATATATTCCCGCCCCAGTACCTGTTGGCTTCTTCGAGCCATCCGTATACCAAGTGATCCCCCTTTTCATATATTCAGGTTCACCTTTCTCCCAGGCAGCCCTGTCAATAATATTGACATTGTATGGCTTTTCTAGATCTGTGATCTTCACCATCCTGTCTGGTAGCATTTCCAAGGTGTCCATCTGTACAGTGTCCACAATCCTTGTATGCCCACTGGCGGCGTTATACTTCCAGTTGCCACTGCAACCCATTCTGTAGGCTGCCATCCTTGCCTCCCCTTTCACAATAATGTCGAGAGGTGGGAGGTTTAGCACTACTTCCAGGGTTGCAGTTGGAGTACCTCTCATGGCTCCTGTGATGCCAAGACACGCTACTCGCTGGATCTTTTGTAGTCTCTTTACAGCGGTAGTTTGCATCACCTTGGTCCACAAGACTATCGAGCCATACACCATCATCGGTCTTGCAACCCTAGTGTATAGCCAGTTAGTCATTTGTGGGCTCAGACCCCATGTCTTCCCAACGGCCCGTCTCATCATCATAAGTGTGGTCTGAGAGCGTTGCGTTATATGTGCCAAATGGCTGTTCCAGGTGAGCTTATCGTCTAGTCTTATTCCTAGGTACTTGAAATCTCTCTTAACCTGGATCTGGTTACCGAAGAGAGTTGGTACCCTAGCGATATCAACATTTCTCTTCCTTGTAAATGGTACCATTACAGTCTTCATTGGATTGACCCTCAGACCCTCCTGGTTACACCACCTTTCCACTATGAACAATGCCCTCTGCATGAGTTCTAGGCATGTGTTCATAAATTTTCCTCTTATTAGGACAACAATGTCGTCAGCATATCCTTGAGCGTACATTCCCTGTGCATTGAGCTCAGAAAGGAGGTCATCAACCACTAGATTCCACAGGTTCGGTGACAGGACGCCACCCTGTGGACACCCTCTTTGTGCCTTGACCTCCTTTACCGTTCCACACAGAGATGCTTGCGCTCTCCTACTTTCGAGCATGTTGCCTATCCACCTCACCACAGTGTTTTCCACATTCCTTGATACCAGCTTTGACACAATAGAGCGAGTACTAGTGTTGTCGAAAGCTCCTTCTATATCAAGAAAAGCAACCACCGCTATTTCCCTATTTGAGATAGCATCTTCAATCTTGCAAACCAGCGCATGCAGGGCTGTTTCGCATGACTTTCCTTTCTGATAGGCATGTTGGTTCGGATGCAAAGGACGGCTTAAAAGGACCCTGTCCTTTATATGTCTATCCACTAATTTCTCCATGGTCTTCAGGAGAAACGATGTAAGGCTAATGGGTCTAAAAGCCTTAGGCACAGCATATGTGTCCCTTCCAGGCTTCGGTATGAATACCACCCTAGAGGTCCTCCATGCTGTTGGTATTACTCCACTGGCTAAGCTGGTCCTGAACAGACGCACCAAGGGGAGTATCAACTGGTCCCCACCTTCCTGCAGGAACACAGGATAGATGCCATCGGTACCAGGAGTTTTAAATGGTTGAAATGCCCTAAGAGCCCATTTAATGCCCGTAAAGGTGATCACAGCCTTAGCGCAATCCCAGTCCTCCTTTATCGTCCGCATCCTAGTCCCTCTCTCCACATCATTTTGGACTGTGTTCTGCGGTTGTAAGGAACCTGGGAAGTGAGCGCTTAAAAGGCACTCTAGCGTTTCTTCTGGGCCGTCCGTATATGTACCATCCTCTTTAAGCATTGTGCCTAAAGGATTGGTTTGACCTCGAGCTAGGACTCGATGGAGCTTTGCACATTCAGGAACACTTTCAATGTTCTGACAGAATTCTCTCCATGACTCTCTCTTAGCTCTCCTTATTGTTTTGTTATATACAGTGAGCACCCTTGAGTAGTTGTCCCAGTTTCCTGTACGCTTTGCAGCATTATACAGTCTGCGAACTTTCCTCCTCAGGGCTTCTAACCCACTGTTCCACCAGCAGGCTTGCCTGCGTGTGTTCTTCACAGTCTCTGGGCAGGTTTCATGGTACGAGCTTAATATGGCCTCGTTCAGAGAATTCGCCATACCCTCCACTCCGTGCCCTTTTATGTCTTTTAGTTGGTTTAGTCTGTCCCCTAGCACCTCCCGGTACTGGTTCCAGTCTGTCCTTCTTACGTTCCTATAGGTCTCTTTTGTACAGATCGAGCCTATAGTAAATTCAATGTAACTGTGATCCGACGCCGAATGGTCATCGGATACCTTCCAGTTTGCAACTTTTGTCGCCGCATAATTGCTAGCCAAAGTTACGTCCAAAACCTCTTCCCTTAGTGCTACCCCTCTCCTCTGCCTAAAGGTTGGTTTGGAGCCCTTGTTTAATATCACTAAATTAGATTCAGCTATAAAGCTTAACAAGCACTCACCTCTTTCGTTGATGTCACTGCTTCCCCAGGCCTTGTGGTGGGCGTTGGCGTCGCAGCCTAACAACAGGTGTCTCCTTTCCCTGACTCCGTATTCAATCACCATCCTCATTTCTCTGGTCGGTGGTGGTTCCCGGGAGTCATACGGCAGGTATACGGAAGCAAGTAGGATTCTGACGTAACCGTCACCCATCTGCCCGTATATCTCTGCAACGGCACAGTCCCTAGAACAGAGATTAGTGATTTTCAGTGTCTTAATATCTCTACTGACATATATGCAAGCTCTAGGTTTGTCACTGTCAGTATCGTATATTAACTCACCTTGCGCGGTGCTCATCCCCATGATTCTGCCTCCTGCGGTCCATGGCTCCTGAATCAGAGCCACGCCTATGCGGTCGGCCAGGATCTTCTGGCAGAGCGTAGCCGTAGCCGCTCTGCTGTGTTGGAGGTTGATCTGGAGCACCTCAACCATCCTCTACTTAGGGGGATCTTTACTACCATGCAGCCTGAAGGTGACCCTCTCGCAGCCCAGGAATGGGCGCATCGCAAGAGACTTCAGCTTCTGCAGGGAGTTTTCATCAATTATGATGACCAGGAATTGGCCGTCAGGGTTTGAGTTTCCCCCAACGACCGCCCAGTGGTCTGTGTCAAGGCCGTTCTGCAGCTTAAGTCCCAGCATCACGTCCTTCTTGGTTGTTGCCCCCGTTGAGGTGGGAACAAATGTTGTAACCTTTACAGCCTTCACAAGGTTTCTGGCTGGGGCAAGCTGGAGCGTTATTCCCCCGAAGGGACTTAGCTCCTGGACTTGCTTCTTCAGCCAATCCTTTGTGGCTGCATTGGCACAACCAACCACCAAGGCTCCGCCTTCAAGATGGCAGCTGCTTATCCTGACGTCTTTGCCACGAATGGCACGCCTGGACAGCTCCCCCTTGATTTTGTTGGCTTCTGCCTCGGTTAACTTCATGTCCGGGTGTTCAGATCTGGCAATGGCCATCTTCTCCACGGACAGTTTCTCCGAATAGGTGGGTGCCGGTGCTCTCTGTGAAACACTCGACCCCTCTCCCTCATTCGCTTTTGTTTTTTTCTTTTTGCCCCCGGCATCCTCAGGTGTCAGGTGCCCTCGCCCCCTCTTCTCACCTTGCTTCCTGGAAGCTCCAGTAGAGTCGGCTTTGGGAGTGCTGCCCTCACCCTGCTTTTTCCCAGCACCCTGGTTCCCGGAGGAACCGGCTTCGCTATGAGCAGGGTTTGGGTGCTTAGCAGCCCACGCCAGCCTCCTCTCCTTTCTGGATAGCACCTTTTCGCCCTTGGCTAAGGCCTCCGCTATCCTCTGTCTTCGCATCTCACCCCTGGAAAGTCGTTTTTTCGGTTTCTTTCCGGTTTCTGTGAGTTTGCCGTCATCATCAGATTTAAGTAGACTCTCCTCCTCCATTGGGGACAGATCATCTACATTCAATTTAGCAATAGGAATGCTCTCGACCTGTCGGTCACATTCTTCTTGCGTGTCAACAGTAGTTTGGTTGGTTTTTATTTTTTCCACAACTTCCATAATGTTCCCACGAGTACCGGGTAACTAAAGGTCCACCTCCCCAGTGACCCGTTTAGAGAGGTAAGGGGTAAATACGACTGGGTTCCCCCAGGTTCCCAGAAGGCTCCGTTAATGACACTGAATATTAGGCCCCCAGTGCCACGAGACTCTCAGCACGGATCGCTTAACACCTTCGTCTGGGGCCCGCAGTATCTAGGCAACTGACCTTCGTGACAGGTGCCCAGACATCCAGCATGGTCCTCCAAGTTCAGGCGAACCTGAACCGGTTTTGCCCTGCCGGTACTGGTAGTGCTGCTGCCCACTACCAGGTGTAATTATTAGCCGTAAGATGAGGGAGGGACATCGGGCCCTCTCCCAGCTTGCCGTTGCCCGGGGTGTGCCACTGGGAGGCTATTACACCAGGGTCCTGCCGATTCGGGGGATGGATCCAGAAGCCTAGTAGCGGTCAGCCACTCAAGCTTCTGCATCCATCCCACCTTCACTGCACCACCCCGCCACCCCTCGTTATACACATGGATGGCACATTTTTATGTTGTACGAAGTACTTTTACCAATTATTTACTATACATGTCCTAGAAAACGGGCATTATATTCCTCTTGCATATTGTTTATTACCAAATAAGACAGCCGCCACATATACGAAACTTTTAATTGTGTTACTTAAAACCAAAATTTTGGAAGGGTTCAATGAAATTTTTGAACCGGCGGAGACATTTGTTGATTTTGAGATGGCAATACATATCGCAGTAAGAAATCTTTTTCCCAAAACCAAAATAAATGGTTGTATATTTCACCTACATCAGGCGTGGTATGGAAGGGTAAACTCAAATGTATAAAGATAAAAACTCTGAAGAAAAATTTTATATTTGACTTAATGTCCTACAAAGCAAATAACGAATTATTGGAAAAATATGCAGACTATTTATTGGATACTTATATAGCACCTATAGCTGGATTTGCAGTCCGTTGGTATTGACGTCCTTTGACGTATATGCAAGTAGACCAATACGCGGTAAGTCTTTCTAAGTTAAACCTAGCAACCACGCTTCATTCCTACCGCGTATTGGTCTACTTGCATATACGTCAAATGACGTCAATGCCAACGGATTGCAAATCCAGGTATAATTCTGATTTTCCACCTGATTTATGGGCAGACGAAAATCCGTCCATCACCAGAACAACAAACACATGCTATAGTCATTTCATGCAAGATTTAATTCCTCGTTTTATTCTTGTCACCCATCAATTTTTATTTTTATACCAAAATTAAAAGAATTTCAAATCGACGCCTATTTAAAAATAAAAAGTGTACATATTCCTGCAAAAATAAAAGATACAATAATATCTTTATTATTATTAATATTATTATTTATTATTTCCAATTTTTTTCACTTAATTTTTTCCCATTTTTTTTTCGATTTTATTCAGGTCTTTCCAACACCAATTATAATAGAAGATATTTTTATGAAACGAAAAACTTTCAAGGTCGTTTTTTCAAATGTCCAGATTTTACCGAAAAGTGATTTTTTAAAAACACATTATATGTCCTAAATCTTAATTTTGTAAAACTAAAAATAAAAATAGAAAAATTTACAATCAAGTATTTGTTTTTACAATATTTTGGTATTGTGTATTTTTATACAAATTTTAAAAATATTAATAAATCTATACTTCTATACTAATATTATAAAGCTAAAGAGTTTGTTTGTTTAAACGCGATAATCTCAGGAACTACTGGTTCGAATTGAAAACTTCTTTTTGTGTTAAATAGACCATTTATCGAGGAAGGCTTTAGGCTATATAACATCACGATGCAACTATTAGGAGCGAAGAAGTAATGGAAAATGTGAAAAAAAACTGGGAAAATTATTGATCCTTGAGGGCTTCCATTGCGTGCGCTGCGAAAATGGTTCAAGATACCAAAAATATATGTATGAAAGAATTATTCATCTTGAAATGATCTAAAAAAATGTCTGCGACAGTATATGTCTATCTTTTAAGATTAACTCACTAGAACCGTTTTTATGGTAATCAAATTTGGTCGAAATTAATGCATTATTTGTTAAGAGTTGTATCAACGTAATAAAATTAATCTTTATCCAAATCAATGTGTTGTTGATTAAGAGTATTTAATTGTGAACAAAATTGTCTTTGACATCACTTAATTTCAATGAACATCTTAGAAGATATTACAATTTTAAAATAACTAGGACGCCACCGTAAGGTGGCGCAGTTATTATCTCATATATTTAAACGAGAATTTCTTACTAAATTAAATACTATAAAGCCACCGTACGGGGGTGCAGTGGATATCTTATATAAAATATCTAATATAAAAAAATCATTGAAAACAAAAAAAAAGCAAAATGCTAAAAATTTGAAAAAATGAAAAATGGAAAAAAAGACACCACAGTGTTATGCGGTACAAAGTCCGCCGGAACAGCTAGTACCTTTATATAATGACCATAAACAAATTTTAATCCAAAACAATTGTTGTGCCCCGCAGAGAGGGTTCCACTTATAAATATTGTTACATTCAATAAATATAAAATTTTCGAAAATTTGCTTAAAAGTTTTATATTTTAAGGATGATTATTATTATTTTTTTAAATTTGTGACACAATTAATCTATTGTTAAGAAAATAGATTTTTCAATTCATCAAATATTAAAATATTTTGTATATTAGACAATCTTGACAAACAACCAAAATTTTACGAAAATATTTTTCTATTTAAAATAGAATCGACAACCTTTAACGTTTTTAAATATCACCCAATTTCAAAAAAAGGGTCAGGACGATTTTTAAAAATATATTTTGAAGTTATACTTCTATTCATGCACTCGATTTGTGTGGGGTAAAATGCGAAAAATCATTACATATGTAATGGTGTGAGTAAGAGAGAGACAGAAACACATATAAGGTATATTGGTCGGTAAAGACAAAGATGAAATATTTACCACATGTTTTGTCATAACTATAAATCCTTTAAATACCGTTTAAACATTCATTACATTGAAAAGAGATAGATATACAAAAAACAGTCTGAGCTAATGTTTTGAATATCACAGTGACGTATAACATTGTGTTTGACAACTTATTTTATAATTCTGTCACGTAAGTTAATATAATAAGATTAGTATTTTATATTAATAATATTAATAATAATATTCAGTAATGAGTACTGTATTGTAGTCTACAGTACCTACCATCACATGGTTTCAGTATATCCAGCACTATGCTTTTGAGATTTTTGGCTACATAAACAGAGTTTTTAGGAATAGGAAATAAAGCACTAAATCAGTAAAACCTTCGAAATTTGTAACGTAAGATGGATTGGAAATTGGTTTTTTGCATTGGATTTGTTAGAGTATCAGGAAATTTGTCGCTATTTTTCATAATGTAAAAATGGGAAATTGCATTTTGCATTCGAAAAGCGAACAGACAATAGATAGAAAAATTACAAATCGGTAAGTATTGCTAAAAATGGGTTCAATTTATGTACTCGGGGTTTTTGGGGTCGCTGAACACGAATATCATGATGCCGAAAGTCTCTGCGGCACTTGGTGCCCAGGGTGCATGGTATTTACCTCTTCTCCTGGGGTTTTATGCAAATTCTATACAAAATCAGTGCACACTTGGTACCCCGGGGGTTTTTTGGGTCGCTGAATACGAATATAATGATGGCGATGGTCTCCGAGATACCTGGTGCAAATGCAAATTGGATACAAAATGAATGTGCACTCGGTATTAGGAGGTTTTTGAGGTCGCTGAACACGAATATGATATTCCTGTTTAGCGACCTCATAATGATTTTGTTTAATCCTTTGCATACAAATTTATAAATCCGGAAACGTGCATAGAAGTATAACTTCTGTCTTCAGTCCCACTGACTGCCTCACCCGTTTTTATTTTTTATGTAAATTGTGTTGAAAATTAAATATATATATATATATATATATATATATATATATATATATATATATATATATATATGCAATATTGATATTTTGATGATATTTTTGAAACTAATAAGTTTTTTTTCAATTGTCCAAAATGTGACGACTATCTAGTAATCGTCTAGAATAAATAACTCTTCGAATTTTATCTAAGCACAATTTACTAACATAAAAACGCCTCCTTATCCTATCAAAGAGACCGGTTTTCGGAGCAAGGTTATGAAAATGTTTTCTTTTCTTAGAAAAATGATATGAAAATATTGTTAAAAAATATATAATAGTATATTACGTATCTAGAGTGGTAAGTAGGACATTACGTACGAGTGGAAAAGTTACGCACGAAGCCGCGTAGCGGCTAGTGCGTAATTACACGAGTACGTAATACCTCTTACCACTCTAGTTACGTACTATGCTTTATCTACGACTCAATATTTTAATTTCAATTCTAAATATTTGACATCTCTAAAAAATATATGACGTACGTACTGTACTGTTATCTACTCCTTTGACAGTAAATGTCATTTATACTCATTGTCACCATGCAGGGTAAGTAAGCTATAACGCTTAGTTGTGCGTTATGAAACGTCATTCCAACATGACGTTTCATTACGCACGACTGTGCGTTATAGCTTACTTACCCTGCATGGTGACGATGAGTTTAAATAACATTTACTGTCAAAGGAGTAGATAAATTAATTTACTCGGTCCTTAATGAGAGTAAGTGAGAGCATTGGGATTATTGGCGTCCATTTGAAATGAGTGTTCAAGATGCATAAATTAAAACCAAAATTAATAAAACAATAATATGATTTTTCTCGAATTATTGAGATGGTCATTTTTCTTCATTCCTCGCCAATGGTCGGCATGGTTCTAAATTAGATAAAAAAGCCGACGATGATAAAGTAACATTGAAAGGACTATAAAGATCTAAAACTAAAAATCCAACTTTTGTTTTTACAATGTTTTCGTATAATTTGTATTATTATTCAAATTTAAAAAATATTTATAAAATGGGTTGGTACATTTCATTAAATAAATTAAGGCAACAGTTTGATTTTTAGAAACAAAATATGTAGGTACTTTCAATAAATGTCAATAAACAAAACTTAATCCAAAACAATTGATGCTCCCCATTGAGAGGGCCCAAGGTTTTATTACATTCAATAAAATTTATAGCATTTTCTTATGGTACTGGGAAATACCCATTGCATTCAAAAATATTAAAATCTTTATATCTAACCTACACGGAGTTATACAGTTGGGCACATTTATTTTACCTGAAAATCAAAGGGTATGGATTATAGACGTTTCTCTTACCTTACAGTTGGGCACAGAGATATTTTTCTCTACCTGACTACTTATTTAAATTAGATAAATTAATTTAAGGAAAAGGTATGTGTTTAAATAATTTTTGTTGAAAAAAATATATACACAAATTTTAAAACATTTATTTATTTAATATTATACAAGAAATTGCATTTATAAATTTTTTAGGTAGATAGGCACTTATATTAAAATAAAAAAAATACAATATTTTAAATTTATAAATTTAACGGCGCATATTTATAAGCAGCAAATTTGACAAACTGTATTCTATTAATTTGTTTCATATTCGGCCATTTTTTTCTTGGGAATGTCTGTTTTTTTAATAACTGACCGACATAGTTTTGTGCTCTTGTCTGCAGAATTAATTTTAACATAAATCTGATTTAAAAAAAGTGTTTACAAAATTAAAAATATTCGGATGGCTTCTGTAAAATAAATTATTAAAATGGGAATGGAACGATTCACATGCATTTGTGGTTTGTGCAACAGAAGCTGATGTGGTGAAAATGTAGAATCGTTATCAATATATGCTTACAAAATTTTTGTAAGTGCTCATCCACTGGCATCTCACTCATTAAATTAAAAACAAAGCAATCGCTTACTTCGTCTGAGTTTAAATATTGCAGCCCGAAAAAATGTTTCAACGATTTACCTATTTCTGTATTATTTTTATATATAAATTACATGTAATCAACCTACATCCCTACTAATATTATAAATTTGAATATAAGTTTGTTTGTTACTACTTAACGGATCAGCATATTCTAGCGATATCAACATTTCTCTTCCTTGTAAATGGTACCATTACAGTCTTCATTGGATTGACCCTCAGACCCTCCTGGTTACACCACCTTTCCACTATGAACAATGCCCTCTGCATGAGTTCTAGGCATGTGTTCATAAATTTTCCTCTTATTAGGACAACAATGTCGTCAGCATATCCTTGAGCGTACATTCCCTGTGCATTGAGCTCAGAAAGGAGGTCATCAACCACTAGATTCCACAGGTTCGGTGACAGGACGCCACCCTGTGGACACCCTCTTTGTGCCTTGACCTCCTTTACCGTTCCACACAGAGATGCTTGCGCTCTCCTACTTTCGAGCATGTTGCCTATCCACCTCACCACAGTGTTTTCCACATTCCTTGATACCAGCTTTGACACAATAGAGCGAGTACTAGTGTTGTCGAAAGCTCCTTCTATATCAAGAAAAGCAACCACCGCTATTTCCCTATTTGAGATAGCATCTTCAATCTTGCAAACCAGCGCATGCAGGGCTGTTTCGCATGACTTTCCTTTCTGATAGGCATGTTGGTTCGGATGCAAAGGACGGCTTAAAAGGACCCTGTCCTTTATATGTCTATCCACTAATTTCTCCATGGTCTTCAGGAGAAACGATGTAAGGCTAATGGGTCTAAAAGCCTTAGGCACAGCATATGTGTCCCTTCCAGGCTTCGGTATGAATACCACCCTAGAGGTCCTCCATGCTGTTGGTATTACTCCACTGGCTAAGCTGGTCCTGAACAGACGCACCAAGGGGAGTATCAACTGGTCCCCACCTTCCTGCAGGAACACAGGATAGATGCCATCGGTACCAGGAGTTTTAAATGGTTGAAATGCCCTAAGAGCCCATTTAATGCCCGTAAAGGTGATCACAGCCTTAGCGCAATCCCAGTCCTCCTTTATCGTCCGCATCCTAGTCCCTCTCTCCACATCATTTTGGACTGTGTTCTGCGGTTGTAAGGAACCTGGGAAGTGAGCGCTTAAAAGGCACTCTAGCGTTTCTTCTGGGCCGTCCGTATATGTACCATCCTCTTTAAGCATTGTGCCTAAAGGATTGGTTTGACCTCGAGCTAGGACTCGATGGAGCTTTGCACATTCAGGAACACTTTCAATGTTCTGACAGAATTCTCTCCATGACTCTCTCTTAGCTCTCCTTATTGTTTTGTTATATACAGTGAGCACCCTTGAGTAGTTGTCCCAGTTTCCTGTACGCTTTGCAGCATTATACAGTCTGCGAACTTTCCTCCTCAGGGCTTCTAACCCACTGTTCCACCAGCAGGCTTGCCTGCGTGTGTTCTTCACAGTCTCTGGGCAGGTTTCATGGTACGAGCTTAATATGGCCTCGTTCAGAGAATTCGCCATACCCTCCACTCCGTGCCCTTTTATGTCTTTTAGTTGGTTTAGTCTGTCCCCTAGCACCTCCCGGTACTGGTTCCAGTCTGTCCTTCTTACGTTCCTATAGGTCTCTTTTGTACAGATCGAGCCTATAGTAAATTCAATGTAACTGTGATCCGACGCCGAATGGTCATCGGATACCTTCCAGTTTGCAACTTTTGTCGCCGCATAATTGCTAGCCAAAGTTACGTCCAAAACCTCTTCCCTTAGTGCTACCCCTCTCCTCTGCCTAAAGGTTGGTTTGGAGCCCTTGTTTAATATCACTAAATTAGATTCAGCTATAAAGCTTAACAAGCACTCACCTCTTTCGTTGATGTCACTGCTTCCCCAGGCCTTGTGGTGGGCGTTGGCGTCGCAGCCTAACAACAGGTGTCTCCTTTCCCTGACTCCGTATTCAATCACCATCCTCATTTCTCTGGTCGGTGGTGGTTCCCGGGAGTCATACGGCAGGTATACGGAAGCAAGTAGGATTCTGACGTAACCGTCACCCATCTGCCCGTATATCTCTGCAACGGCACAGTCCCTAGAACAGAGATTAGTGATTTTCAGTGTCTTAATATCTCTACTGACATATATGCAAGCTCTAGGTTTGTCACTGTCAGTATCGTATATTAACTCACCTTGCGCGGTGCTCATCCCCATGATTCTGCCTCCTGCGGTCCATGGCTCCTGAATCAGAGCCACGCCTATGCGGTCGGCCAGGATCTTCTGGCAGAGCGTAGCCGTAGCCGCTCTGCTGTGTTGGAGGTTGATCTGGAGCACCTCAACCATCCTCTACTTAGGGGGATCTTTACTACCATGCAGCCTGAAGGTGACCCTCTCGCAGCCCAGGAATGGGCGCATCGCAAGAGACTTCAGCTTCTGCAGGGAGTTTTCATCAATTATGATGACCAGGAATTGGCCGTCAGGGTTTGAGTTTCCCCCAACGACCGCCCAGTGGTCTGTGTCAAGGCCGTTCTGCAGCTTAAGTCCCAGCATCACGTCCTTCTTGGTTGTTGCCCCCGTTGAGGTGGGAACAAATGTTGTAACCTTTACAGCCTTCACAAGGTTTCTGGCTGGGGCAAGCTGGAGCGTTATTCCCCCGAAGGGACTTAGCTCCTGGACTTGCTTCTTCAGCCAATCCTTTGTGGCTGCATTGGCACAACCAACCACCAAGGCTCCGCCTTCAAGATGGCAGCTGCTTATCCTGACGTCTTTGCCACGAATGGCACGCCTGGACAGCTCCCCCTTGATTTTGTTGGCTTCTGCCTCGGTTAACTTCATGTCCGGGTGTTCAGATCTGGCAATGGCCATCTTCTCCACGGACAGTTTCTCCGAATAGGTGGGTGCCGGTGCTCTCTGTGAAACACTCGACCCCTCTCCCTCATTCGCTTTTGTTTTTTTCTTTTTGCCCCCGGCATCCTCAGGTGTCAGGTGCCCTCGCCCCCTCTTCTCACCTTGCTTCCTGGAAGCTCCAGTAGAGTCGGCTTTGGGAGTGCTGCCCTCACCCTGCTTTTTCCCAGCACCCTGGTTCCCGGAGGAACCGGCTTCGCTATGAGCAGGGTTTGGGTGCTTAGCAGCCCACGCCAGCCTCCTCTCCTTTCTGGATAGCACCTTTTCGCCCTTGGCTAAGGCCTCCGCTATCCTCTGTCTTCGCATCTCACCCCTGGAAAGTCGTTTTTTCGGTTTCTTTCCGGTTTCTGTGAGTTTGCCGTCATCATCAGATTTAAGTAGACTCTCCTCCTCCATTGGGGACAGATCATCTACATTCAATTTAGCAATAGGAATGCTCTCGACCTGTCGGTCACATTCTTCTTGCGTGTCAACAGTAGTTTGGTTGGTTTTTATTTTTTCCACAACTTCCATAATGTTCCCACGAGTACCGGGTAACTAAAGGTCCACCTCCCCAGTGACCCGTTTAGAGAGGTAAGGGGTAAATACGACTGGGTTCCCCCAGGTTCCCAGAAGGCTCCGTTAATGACACTGAATATTAGGCCCCCAGTGCCACGAGACTCTCAGCACGGATCGCTTAACACCTTCGTCTGGGGCCCGCAGTATCTAGGCAACTGACCTTCGTGACAGGTGCCCAGACATCCAGCATGGTCCTCCAAGTTCAGGCGAACCTGAACCGGTTTTGCCCTGCCGGTACTGGTAGTGCTGCTGCCCACTACCAGGTGTAATTATTAGCCGTAAGATGAGGGAGGGACATCGGGCCCTCTCCCAGCTTGCCGTTGCCCGGGGTGTGCCACTGGGAGGCTATTACACCAGGGTCCTGCCGATTCGGGGGATGGATCCAGAAGCCTAGTAGCGGTCAGCCACTCAAGCTTCTGCATCCATCCCACCTTCACTGCACCACCCCGCCACCCCTCGTTATACACATGGATGGCACATTTTTATGTTGTACGAAGTACTTTTACCAATTATTTACTATACATGTCCTAGAAAACGGGCATTATATTCCTCTTGCATATTGTTTATTACCAAATAAGACAGCCGCCACATATACGAAACTTTTAATTGTGTTACTTAAAACCAAAATTTTGGAAGGGTTCAATGAAATTTTTGAACCGGCGGAGACATTTGTTGATTTTGAGATGGCAATACATATCGCAGTAAGAAATCTTTTTCCCAAAACCAAAATAAATGGTTGTATATTTCACCTACATCAGGCGTGGTATGGAAGGGTAAACTCAAATGTATAAAGATAAAAACTCTGAAGAAAAATTTTATATTTGACTTAATGTCCTACAAAGCAAATAACGAATTATTGGAAAAATATGCAGACTATTTATTGGATACTTATATAGCACCTATAGCTGGATTTGCAGTCCGTTGGTATTGACGTCCTTTGACGTATATGCAAGTAGACCAATACGCGGTAAGTCTTTCTAAGTTAAACCTAGCAACCACGCTTCATTCCTACCGCGTATTGGTCTACTTGCATATACGTCAAATGACGTCAATGCCAACGGATTGCAAATCCAGGTATAATTCTGATTTTCCACCTGATTTATGGGCAGACGAAAATCCGTCCATCACCAGAACAACAAACACATGCTATAGTCATTTCATGCAAGATTTAATTCCTCGTTTTATTCTTGTCACCCATCAATTTTTATTTTTATACCAAAATTAAAAGAATTTCAAATCGACGCCTATTTAAAAATAAAAAGTGTACATATTCCTGCAAAAATAAAAGATACAATAATATCTTTATTATTATTAATATTATTATTTATTATTTCCAATTTTTTTCACTTAATTTTTTCCCATTTTTTTTTCGATTTTATTCAGGTCTTTCCAACACCAATTATAATAGAAGATATTTTTATGAAACGAAAAACTTTCAAGGTCGTTTTTTCAAATGTCCAGATTTTACCGAAAAGTGATTTTTTAAAAACACATTATATGTCCTAAATCTTAATTTTGTAAAACTAAAAATAAAAATAGAAAAATTTACAATCAAGTATTTGTTTTTACAATATTTTGGTATTGTGTATTTTTATACAAATTTTAAAAATATTAATAAATCTATACTTCTATACTAATATTATAAAGCTAAAGAGTTTGTTTGTTTAAACGCGATAATCTCAGGAACTACTGGTTCGAATTGAAAACTTCTTTTTGTGTTAAATAGACCATTTATCGAGGAAGGCTTTAGGCTATATAACATCACGATGCAACTATTAGGAGCGAAGAAGTAATGGAAAATGTGAAAAAAAACTGGGAAAATTATTGATCCTTGAGGGCTTCCATTGCGTGCGCTGCGAAAATGGTTCAAGATACCAAAAATATATGTATGAAAGAATTATTCATCTTGAAATGATCTAAAAAAATGTCTGCGACAGTATATGTCTATCTTTTAAGATTAACTCACTAGAACCGTTTTTATGGTAATCAAATTTGGTCGAAATTAATGCATTATTTGTTAAGAGTTGTATCAACGTAATAAAATTAATCTTTATCCAAATCAATGTGTTGTTGATTAAGAGTATTTAATTGTGAACAAAATTGTCTTTGACATCACTTAATTTCAATGAACATCTTAGAAGATATTACAATTTTAAAATAACTAGGACGCCACCGTAAGGTGGCGCAGTTATTATCTCATATATTTAAACGAGAATTTCTTACTAAATTAAATACTATAAAGCCACCGTACGGGGGTGCAGTGGATATCTTATATAAAATATCTAATATAAAAAAATCATTGAAAACAAAAAAAAAGCAAAATGCTAAAAATTTGAAAAAATGAAAAATGGAAAAAAAGACACCACAGTGTTATGCGGTACAAAGTCCGCCGGAACAGCTAGTACCTTTATATAATGACCATAAACAAATTTTAATCCAAAACAATTGTTGTGCCCCGCAGAGAGGGTTCCACTTATAAATATTGTTACATTCAATAAATATAAAATTTTCGAAAATTTGCTTAAAAGTTTTATATTTTAAGGATGATTATTATTATTTTTTTAAATTTGTGACACAATTAATCTATTGTTAAGAAAATAGATTTTTCAATTCATCAAATATTAAAATATTTTGTATATTAGACAATCTTGACAAACAACCAAAATTTTACGAAAATATTTTTCTATTTAAAATAGAATCGACAACCTTTAACGTTTTTAAATATCACCCAATTTCAAAAAAAGGGTCAGGACGATTTTTAAAAATATATTTTGAAGTTATACTTCTATTCATGCACTCGATTTGTGTGGGGTAAAATGCGAAAAATCATTACATATGTAATGGTGTGAGTAAGAGAGAGACAGAAACACATATAAGGTATATTGGTCGGTAAAGACAAAGATGAAATATTTACCACATGTTTTGTCATAACTATAAATCCTTTAAATACCGTTTAAACATTCATTACATTGAAAAGAGATAGATATACAAAAAACAGTCTGAGCTAATGTTTTGAATATCACAGTGACGTATAACATTGTGTTTGACAACTTATTTTATAATTCTGTCACGTAAGTTAATATAATAAGATTAGTATTTTATATTAATAATATTAATAATAATATTCAGTAATGAGTACTGTATTGTAGTCTACAGTACCTACCATCACATGGTTTCAGTATATCCAGCACTATGCTTTTGAGATTTTTGGCTACATAAACAGAGTTTTTAGGAATAGGAAATAAAGCACTAAATCAGTAAAACCTTCGAAATTTGTAACGTAAGATGGATTGGAAATTGGTTTTTTGCATTGGATTTGTTAGAGTATCAGGAAATTTGTCGCTATTTTTCATAATGTAAAAATGGGAAATTGCATTTTGCATTCGAAAAGCGAACAGACAATAGATAGAAAAATTACAAATCGGTAAGTATTGCTAAAAATGGGTTCAATTTATGTACTCGGGGTTTTTGGGGTCGCTGAACACGAATATCATGATGCCGAAAGTCTCTGCGGCACTTGGTGCCCAGGGTGCATGGTATTTACCTCTTCTCCTGGGGTTTTATGCAAATTCTATACAAAATCAGTGCACACTTGGTACCCCGGGGGTTTTTTGGGTCGCTGAATACGAATATAATGATGGCGATGGTCTCCGAGATACCTGGTGCAAATGCAAATTGGATACAAAATGAATGTGCACTCGGTATTAGGAGGTTTTTGAGGTCGCTGAACACGAATATGATATTCCTGTTTAGCGACCTCATAATGATTTTGTTTAATCCTTTGCATACAAATTTATAAATCCGGAAACGTGCATAGAAGTATAACTTCTGTCTTCAGTCCCACTGACTGCCTCACCCGTTTTTATTTTTTATGTAAATTGTGTTGAAAATTAAATATATATATATATATATATATATATATATATATATATATATATATGCAATATTGATATTTTGATGATATTTTTGAAACTAATAAGTTTTTTTTCAATTGTCCAAAATGTGACGACTATCTAGTAATCGTCTAGAATAAATAACTCTTCGAATTTTATCTAAGCACAATTTACTAACATAAAAACGCCTCCTTATCCTATCAAAGAGACCGGTTTTCGGAGCAAGGTTATGAAAATGTTTTCTTTTCTTAGAAAAATGATATGAAAATATTGTTAAAAAATATATAATAGTATATTACGTATCTAGAGTGGTAAGTAGGACATTACGTACGAGTGGAAAAGTTACGCACGAAGCCGCGTAGCGGCTAGTGCGTAATTACACGAGTACGTAATACCTCTTACCACTCGAGTTACGTACTATGCTTTATCTACGACTCAATATTTTAATTTCAATTCTAAATATTTGACATCTCTAAAAAATATATGACGTACGTACTGTACTGTTATCTACTCCTTTGACAGTAAATGTCATTTATACTCATTGTCACCATGCAGGGTAAGTAAGCTATAACGCTTAGTTGTGCGTTATGAAACGTCATTCCAACATGACGTTTCATTACGCACGACTGTGCGTTATAGCTTACTTACCCTGCATGGTGACGATGAGTTTAAATAACATTTACTGTCAAAGGAGTAGATAAATTAATTTACTCGGTCCTTAATGAGAGTAAGTGAGAGCATTGGGATTATTGGCGTCCATTTGAAATGAGTGTTCAAGATGCATAAATTAAAACCAAAATTAATAAAACAATAATATGATTTTTCTCGAATTATTGAGATGGTCATTTTTCTTCATTCCTCGCCAATGGTCGGCATGGTTCTAAATTAGATAAAAAAGCCGACGATGATAAAGTAACATTGAAAGGACTATAAAGATCTAAAACTAAAAATCCAACTTTTGTTTTTACAATGTTTTCGTATAATTTGTATTATTATTCAAATTTAAAAAATATTTATAAAATGGGTTGGTACATTTCATTAAATAAATTAAGGCAACAGTTTGATTTTTAGAAACAAAATATGTAGGTACTTTCAATAAATGTCAATAAACAAAACTTAATCCAAAACAATTGATGCTCCCCATTGAGAGGGCCCAAGGTTTTATTACATTCAATAAAATTTATAGCATTTTCTTATGGTACTGGGAAATACCCATTGCATTCAAAAATATTAAAATCTTTATATCTAACCTACACGGAGTTATACAGTTGGGCACATTTATTTTACCTGAAAATCAAAGGGTATGGATTATAGACGTTTCTCTTACCTTACAGTTGGGCACAGAGATATTTTTCTCTACCTGACTACTTATTTAAATTAGATAAATTAATTTAAGGAAAAGGTATGTGTTTAAATAATTTTTGTTGAAAAAAATATATACACAAATTTTAAAACATTTATTTATTTAATATTATACAAGAAATTGCATTTATAAATTTTTTAGGTAGATAGGCACTTATATTAAAATAAAAAAAATACAATATTTTAAATTTATAAATTTAACGGCGCATATTTATAAGCAGCAAATTTGACAAACTGTATTCTATTAATTTGTTTCATATTCGGCCATTTTTTTCTTGGGAATGTCTGTTTTTTTAATAACTGACCGACATAGTTTTGTGCTCTTGTCTGCAGAATTAATTTTAACATAAATCTGATTTAAAAAAAGTGTTTACAAAATTAAAAATATTCGGATGGCTTCTGTAAAATAAATTATTAAAATGGGAATGGAACGATTCACATGCATTTGTGGTTTGTGCAACAGAAGCTGATGTGGTGAAAATGTAGAATCGTTATCAATATATGCTTACAAAATTTTTGTAAGTGCTCATCCACTGGCATCTCACTCATTAAATTAAAAACAAAGCAATCGCTTACTTCGTCTGAGTTTAAATATTGCAGCCCGAAAAAATGTTTCAACGATTTACCTATTTCTGTATTATTTTTATATATAAATTACATGTAATCAACCTACATCCCTACTAATATTATAAATTTGAATATAAGTTTGTTTGTTACTACTTAACGGATCAGCATATTCTTGGAGGTATTAGAAGTAACATAGGATACTTTTTATTAAAAAAAAATATTTTTTATTTTTTACGAAAAATAAAAAAATTGTTTGTCAAAAAATATCAAAAAGACAATGGAAAATACTAAAAAAAACAGAAAAAATAAAGCCAAAAAATACCTTTCTAAATTAAATAATATAACGCCACCGTAAGGTGGCGTAGTTAATATCTCATATATTTAAACGAGCAATTACTACTAAATCAACTATTATGACGCCTAACTAAAAGAAAAGGGAAAAAACTAAAAAAAAACAGAAAAAATGCAGAAATAATATTGCCGAAAAATACCTTTCTAAATTAAATAATATAACGCCACCGTAAGGTGGCGTAGTTAATATCTCACATATTTAAACGAGCAATTACTACTAAATTAACTACTATGACGCCACCGTAAGGTGGCGCAGTTATTATCTCACATATTTAAACGAGAAATTCTTACTAAATTAAGTACTATAAAGCCACCGTAATATGGCGCAGTATATATCTAATATATTTAATCGATAAATTATAAAATACAACGAAAAAATAGTATAAACCTGATAACGAGAAAATATGATATAATAAAAAATATCATTGAAAACAAAATAATAAAAATTCGAAAAAACGAAAAATTAAAAAAAGTCACGACAGTGTTTGTTATGCGGTACGAAGTCCGCCGAGACAGCTAGTTAGATATAAAACAAGTACCATGAGTTTATTTTTTTAAAAAAATCTTTAATATATTCGATTTAAAATCAACAGTCATAAAATATATTATTTACTTTATAAATTTTTTATATTTTGATATAGCTCAAATTGAAGAAATAAAAACTTTTTTTATCCAAAAATTTATTCGGTTATCTTGTATAAGATTCAAAAAATTTTTGAATTTTTTATATATAGGTATCTAATATTTATAGAGGTTTAATGATTTAAATAATAATCATAATAAATGCTTTATTGTCATAAATTATACAATTTGTCGACAAAACTAAAAAACATACAAAAAAAAAATAATTCCAGATCTTTTTTAATAAGTTGGAGTAATTCTTTATAAAATTCAAAATTTGTCAATTACCTCAAAATCTTTAAAACAATAATTAAATAATTTTATTAAATTTTTCATTTTTTTAAATACCTTGTTTATATTTGAAAAAAAAAACAGAAATGATTTAACATATTTAAAAAAAAAGATATAATAGTCGACCAATTTTTAAAATATATAAAAGTAGCTGACCCCGTGACCTTAATTATAATTTTTTTCCTTTTTTCCTGTTTTTACGTTTTTTTTTGTCATTAATTTCCGTTGTTTTTGTCGATTTTATCTTTTTCTAGATTTTTATTTATTTCTTTGTATTTTTTTAAGTTTTCTGGTTTTGCCATTTTTTAGTTTTTTTTTTATGTTATACATCTTTCTTCTATTTACCGCTGTTATAGTTTCTTGGTTTTAATCTTTCCTTAAGTTTGTTTTTTCGGTGTTTTTTATTTTACTTTAGTTTTTTGTTTGTAACCGTTTTTTTTTATGTTTTAATATTTCTCTATTTTGATTTTCTTTTTTTTATCATTTTTTTCCTATTATTTTAAATATCAATTTCCTATACTCCTTTTTAATTATTTTCTTCTGTTTTCTTTGTATATTCTATTAATTTTGTGTTTCTTTTTAATTTTTATTTTTATAATTTTTCGATTGTTTTTTTTTTCAATTTTGCTATTTTTACATCTTTTTTTGATTTTTCTGTTTTATTTTTAATTCTAATTTTTTTGATACCACCTTTTTGTTGATTTAGTCTTTTTTATTACCTTTTTTTTGTTTTTCGACATATTTGTAATCAATAGTAATAATTTTCAACAATTTGTTAAGACAGTCACAAATTTCTTGCAATTTTTACCAATTTTTAACGTTTTTAAAGATTTCTATATTGAAACACTTATGGGGGCTTTTTACACAATTTATTTACAAAATTGTTAAGATACACTGAACTCTGCTGGATAACGTCTAACTACTTGACAATACAATGAACTCTTGTGAACACTTGACTCGAACTGACTTAAACTGCCCATGCATCCCCTTATATACAACATTATTTAATCTAGTCAGTGTGTTTAGAAGTTTCTAGAATTTTCTAGAAAAATTATTTAAAATGGTCAGTTGATTTTTTTACAAACAACTAAAAATCAACTGTCAACAACAATCTTTCAAATTAAGGTCCCTTCCTTTACGGTTATCCCGTTACATTGCCCCCTCCTTAGATTCATTCCTCCTGGAATGTTATTTCCTACATCGGAATCCCGCACACTCCCTGAGCCAGCCAAACCATCTTCTTGGAGTTGCTGCGCATCTCCACTGTGATTTCCCTGGTAAGGCGCCAAACGATCATGATGGACCACGACGGGTTTTCCTCTGGGAATTTTCACGATCCGATAAATGACATCGTTAATCTTCTTCCTGATGGTGTAAGGACCTTTCCAGTTCTTTTGTAATTTGGGACAAATACCTCGACGCCGTCGGGGGTTATAGAGCCAGACTAAATCTCCAACTTGGTAACTCTTTTCCATTGTCCGTGTGTCATAGTACCTCTTCATCCGATCACTAGATAATTGTAGTTTTCCACGCACCAGGTTGTGTATATTTTCCATTCGATTCTGAAGGTCGGTGACATATTGTTCACGTGCCATTTCTTCACCAGGTTTACAACCAAACACCAAGTCACATGGTAGCCTCATTTCTCTACCGAACAGGACCTTCGCAGGCGTTTGGCCAGTTGATTCGTTGATGGCCGATCGAATTGCCATTAGAAATAGTGGAATATGTCGATCCCAATCCCTCTGACAATCTGACACCACTTTTGACAGATAGTTGGTTATAGTCCGGTTCATTCGTTCCACCATTCCATCAGACTGACGGTGCATCGCTGTGGTTCTCGTTTTGTGGATGCCTAATCTTTGGCAAACTTCTTGAAACAGCTTGCTCTCAAAATTTCTTCCTTGGTCTGAATGTAATTCTAATGGTACCCCAAATCGGCTTACGAATTCTTCAACCAATATATCTGCTAAAGTGGTAGCTTCCTGATTGGGAACTGCATATGCTTCAACCCATTTAGTGAAGTAGTCCATTACAACAAAGATGTACTTGTTTCCTACATCGGTCTGTGGAAGTGGCCCAATTACATCTACTGCGATTCTTTCAAAAGGACTTCCAACCAGGTATTGCTGCATTTCCGCCTTCGGTTTTCGGTGCGGACCGTTACGGGCAGCACATGCAGTGCATTTACGACACCAATCTTTAACATCATTGGTGCAATTTACCCAGTAAAATCTATCTCGGATCTTTTGCAGCGTTTTCGTGATACCCAGATTTCCTCCAGAACTATCATTATGCATCTGTTTTAAAATTTCCGGTACAGCATTTCTTGGGACCACTATTTGTTTCCTTGTTTCTGTGCCCTCGGAATTTTCTACAAGTCTTTTAACGAGCCCTCCGTCCAAAATTAAAGAGTTCCATTGGGACCAGTATACTTTTAAAGCAGGAGAGGATGAGGATATCTCTCTCCACAACGGACGACGGTCCATTCTCTTCCACTCCCTAATCTTTCTCAGAACGGGATCGTTTTCTTGTTGCTCCTCCAGCATAGAGCTCTCGTCTCCTGGAACAACTTTAACTAAGGCAAGTTTTTCCTCGTTCTGCTCCATACGGGTACAATGGGGGCAATCAGGTCGACATGGTCTTCTGGAAAGTGCATCAGCATTACGATGTCTGGTTCCAGGTCTGTGCTCGATTTCAACATCATATTCCTGCAGTTTTTCGAGCCATCTTGCTATCTGTCCTTCTGGGTTCCTAAAGCTAAGTAGCCACTTTAAACTAGCATGGTCTGTTCTGATCAGGAATTTTCTGCCATACAGATATTTATAAAAAAGTTCGACGGATTTTACAACTGCTAACAGTTCCCTCCGAGTTACACAGTAGTTCTTTTCAGCTTTCGATAAAGTTTTGCTGAAGTAACCAACCACTCTTTCCTTACCGTCTTGTAGCTGTGACAAGACGGCTCCAATTCCCACATTGCTGGCGTCGGTGTCCAGAATAAGCTTACCATCCGGAAGTGGATAAGCAAGAACAGGTGCTGACATAAGCTGTTTCTTCAATATTTCAAACGCCTTTTGACATTCCTGATCCCAACAGAAGGACTTATCTTGTTCTGTCAAACGTGTCAAGGGTTTGGCGATGTCTCCAAAATTCTTGACATATCGTCGGTAATAGGAAGAAAGACCCAAGAAACTCCGGAGCTGATGTTTGTCGATAGGGATTGGCCATTCCTGAACGGCTTGTATCTTAGCGGGGTCAACAGCAACGCCATCCTTGCTTACGTTATGTCCTAAATAGTTGACCTGTCTCTAGAACAAGTGGCATTTCTTAACATTCAATGTTAGATTAGCGTTCTGTAATCTTTTAAAAACTTCTTCCAGGTTAGATAAATGTTCCTTAAAGGTCTTACCCATTATGATGTTGTCGTCTAGATAAACTAGACAAGTTTCCCATGACAAACCCCGCAGGATGTTCTCCATTAGTCGTTCAAACGTCGCAGGAGCATTACAGAGGCCAAATGGAAGGACCGTGAATTGCCATAACCCTGATCCACTGGTAAAGGCAGTCTTTTCTTTGTCTGCAGGATTCATTTTAACTTGCCAGTATCCGCTTTTAAGGTCCAAGGTAGAAAACAGAGTAGAACCCGCCAAAGCGTCGAGGGCATCATCAATCCTTGGCAGAGGATAACTGTCCTTCTTAGTGACATCATTTAGCTTTCGATAGTCGACACAAAACCGCATTGATCCGTCTTTCTTTCTCACTAATACCACAGGAGAAGCCCACGGACTACTGGATGGTTCGACTATGCCATTTTGAATCATTTCTTTAAGGGCTCTGTCTGCTTCTTCCTTTTTAACTTGAGGCATCCTTCGGTGTACCTGTCGAATCGGACGTGCATCACCAGTGTCAATTCTATGTTGTACAACATCAGTTCTTCCCAGTTTACTTTTAGAACCAAATACAGGTTTATAACGGTAAAGTAGATCTCTTACCTGTTTCTTTTCTAATTTTGACAAAGAGGGGTCTAATTTTGTCATTAATTGTTCAATTTCGTTGGTCTCATCTGTTTCCGTAACATTTATCTTGTGAATTATGGCCATTACTGGTTCTAAACTTCCCATTTCCGTGTCCTTTCGGAGAAGAACTGGATGATCGTTCAAGTTGATAACTCGGATGGGTACCTCTTTGGCGGATCTAACAAGAGTCTTACCCACAAGGAGTCCTTTTCCCAATTCATGGTCATGGTTCTTCGGCTCTATCATGGCTGGGGCACCATCTGGCTCCAGTCCATCCAACCGCGCTGTGACGACACATTCGCAGCTTGCCGGAAGTTCGATATCATCGATTAGCTTAATCGAGGCATTGTCAACTTGTTTTCGGTGCAGGAATATTTCTTCATTACCAGTACGAAGGATACGTTGGCGAAGATCCAAATGAAAACCACAGTGGAGCATAACATCCATGCCCAGAACAACATCTTCATTAACGTCAGCCACCAGCACTGAGTGAACAAGAGAGGTTAAACCAAACTGTAGCGTCACCTGTTTCTCACCGTAGACTCTAGCAGAATCTCCGGTAGCGGTACGCAGTCTCCAACTGGTAGGCAACATCTTATTTCGCATAATGATGGTTGGTCGGACGATAGTTTTTGTAGCTCCAGTGTCTACCAGCATGCTAATATTCTTCCCATCAAGGAGGCCATCTACATATAAGCTGTCCACGTGATGTCGCAGAGTTGCCAATTTAATGGTGTGAGGGGCTTCGGGAATGTTTGGGGTCGATTTCGCCCTCCAGGAGTCGACCCGTTCTAGTTTTCCTGCTGCTGGGGTACTTCAGCAGAAGATTTTTCTTTTCGGGGGCAAGTATTTCTTATATGGCCTAGTTCTCCGCAGTTCCAGCATCTCACTTGGTGCCTTCTTCTTGGAGATAACTTCATTAATCTCTCTACTACCGCTTCAACGTCGCTAACGGAATAAACGGCATGGTCGTAGTTACCGGTGATTTCCCTTAGTCGAGCAACTCCACGTGAGGCCTCCGTCGCCGCCTCAAACTCCAGGGCAATGGTCAAGGCGTCCACAAGAGTCTTCGGCCGCGCTAACCGTACAGCGCGCTGCAACTCGACGTCTCGAAGACCATCGGTGAAGGTTTGGACTGCTAGGCACTCCAGGAAATCCTCCGCTGCATTTGAATACGCAAGTCGTGCCATTCTTGCTACATCCGCTTCAAATTCCTGGATAGTTTCTCCATTTTTCTGTTTCCGGCTCTTTAACTGCATTCGGTACACCGGTTGTAGATGAGTTTGACCATAACGCATCTCTAGACGATTCACCAATAACTCGAAGTTGTCAGCTTCATCCGGTGTCAATGATTGCAAGACGTCTAAAGCTTCGCCTCGCAGAGCTACGGTTAGGGACAATGCTTTCTCCTGGGATGACCATCCATTAGCTCTGGACGCTGCGTCGAATTGTTTCAGGTAATTTGGCCAGGAAGTCTTCCCGTCGAAGGTCGGGGGTTTCATTGTTGTTCGCACCTGGGTCGTCTCCTCGTTTCTTCGTTGTTCGACGTCTGCGTGGCAGGTTTCCATCCTTCCACCATCTCCGTCGCAGTGGTGGATGGTTTGGTTTTGTAGACAAGCTTCCAGTTCATGTTTAAGCTTTTCTATCTCGGACTGCACTTGCTGGTTGATCTCGTCTCTGAAGTTGGCCACCTGCTGATTTTGCTCGTCTCGCATGTTGGTCACTTGCTGATTCATGTTGTCCACTTGCTGATTCAAGTTGTCTACCTGCTGATTCAAGTTGGCAACTTGCTGATTTTGCTCGTCACGAAGGTGTGATATTTGCTGGGAGAAGGAACTGGACAACTCTTCTGGTAGGGCAGACATCCGTTGTGATAGCTGGGACACCTCTTCGCGCTGGATTCTTATCTGACTGGATAGCTCCTCTTGTTGGTTCGTCATTCGCTATGATAGCTCCTCTTGTTGGCTCTTCATCTGACTGGATAGCTCCTCTTGTTGGCTCGTCATTCGTCCTAATAGCTCCTCTTTCAGCTGGGACATATCTTCGCGCTGGCTCTTCATCTGACTGGATAGCTCCTCATGTTGCCGGGAAAGTTGTTGAGCTTGTTCTTCTTGTTGGTTCGTCATTCGTTGCGATAGTTCAGAAATTGCTTTTTGAACCGGGTCATCGAACTCCACAACGTCAGGGTCCAAATTATTACTTAGGTAGTATTCACGGAGCCTATTCAACAATACAGATTTGGTCCCAGTAGTTTCCAATTCTAATTCTTCGAGCTCTCTTCTGAGCTCAGCCACCAATAGTTCATTTGAAACACTTATGGGGGCTTTTTACACAATTTATTTACAAAATTGTTAAGATACACTGAACTCTGCTGGATAACGTCTAACTACTTGACAATACAATGAACTCTTGTGAACACTTGACTCGAACTGACTTAAACTGCCCATGCATCCCCTTATATACAACATTATTTAATCTAGTCAGTGTGTTTAGAAGTTTCTAGAATTTTCTAGAAACATTATTTAAAATGGTCAGTTGATTTTTTTACAAACAACTAAAAATCAACTGTCAACAACAATCTTTCAAATTAAGGTCCCTTCCTTTACGGTTATCCCGTTACACTATGATATTTATTTTTTAAAACAATTTTAAAAATTTTTCAAGATTGTAAGAAATTTTGTACGTTTTTTTTTTTTGATTTAAACACATTTTTTAAACATTTTCAACAATTCTTTAAGATTGTCAACAACTTTTTACGATTTTTGAAAAGGACTTCACCAATTTTTAAAAAACATATAGGTAACTCCATTTAAGTTTCAATATTTTTTTTAATTACCTAATTAACTAAGTTTTTTAAATTTTGTGAAAAAAAAATACTTTTCTGAAAAATAGCTTCCTCTGTAAGTATTTTAATATTTTTAAATAATTTTGCTAAATTTTTTTGAAAAATAATTTTTCTAATAAAAATCGTAAACTAATATCTTAAAAATAAACAATATAACCACCACCAACTCTATTTTTTACCGTTTTTTTTAATAAAAAAAAAACTGAAGCATTTTTCGCTTAGATTTTTACTTGGTACCGCTTGTTATTGCCTATTATTATTTCATAGTACCGAGTAACTTTACGAATTTCACCGCAATTTATAATTCGTTTCAAGCTCGTGCGGACTGAGTAATCTTAGCAGCTACTTAAATCGAGACTTTAAAGCTCAGTGCCGTAATATAATCTATATTATATTAACCGGTATTTTGTCCATTTTGAACCCATCTGTGCAATTTTGATACATTTTAAATCTTTTTCACTTATAGCTGACCCAGCTTAAATCGCCTAGAAAATAAGGATTTTTAACATTTGTTCATTAACCGTTATTTGTTTTAATCTTTTTTGATTGATTTTAAATATTTTCCGTTTCTCGGATTTTTGTTTTTATTTATATTTTCTAATTTACCAATTCTGTTTCACTCAATCGTTTCTTTCGATTTATTTCTTTTTTTTTATTCCATCGGTTATTTGTATTATGTTCTAATTTTTCATTTTTGACTCTGGTTTTCTACGATTTTTCAGTTTCACCTTTTTTGCAATTATTTCTACACGCCATTTCCAGAACTATAACTTTTTTGTTACACATCTTGAACCATAATCAAGAGTAGTCGATTTTTATAAAAACATAAGTGTTTGTTTTTTTCGATTTCAGCGTTGTATCCTAAACAATATACTATCAGATAAATTTTAAAACGCTTTTATTTTTATGGCTCCAGATTTTTTTCCGAATAATTTTTCTTAGTAACCCTTGTTTCTCCGTATTTTTTATAAATTTCGTAGTACGGGTGGTACTAGGTAGAATTTAGACGAAATTTCCTCGCCTTATTTGTTAGTAGATAAAACAGGTACTTTTGATCTCATTGGAATTGCCACCTTTTTTTGTAGAAAATGTATCGATAAGTATTGCTAGTACCTAAGAGTTTACCAGTACTGCAATGATTTTAAATTTATAGTACGTTGGTTCCTAGGTATTGGATTTACTTTATTAAACTACAAAAAAAACACGAAGAATAGAATTTTATTAATAAACTTATGTTACCAAAAAGTTTGGTGAGTTGAAAACGATTTTTTATAACATTCTTTTCGTTGCTTTGTTTTATTTTTGTTAAAATATCGTAGTACGATTGGTACTGGGTAAAACTTTGACACGATAGGTTCGCCAGGGATGCATTTTTTAGCATTTTTTGGTTGGATAAGTAGCAGTTTACCAATACTACATTATTTCAGAATTTGAAGTACGGTGATTCCTAGGTACCGTATTTACGACATAAAAAAGAATAAACAAAAAAAGTTGCTTGAGATGTTGTTCTTGTTTAAATTGGATTTGTAAATGACAATTCCTGAAGAATTTTCGGTTAAATTTTTACTATTTCGTAGTACGAGCAGTAATATAAGTAGAAACTTTCCGAATTTCTACGCAAAAGATATTTGTTTTCATTTTTTTTTTAATTCCTATAAGTACTTGTTGTACTTAGTTAGTTAACTAGTATGACATTTCGTACTACTAAATATCTTAAAGGTAGTATTGCTTGTTCGTGTGTATGTTTTAAAATTTCATAGTATGGGTGGTACTGGGTAAAATTTAGAAGAAAATTCGACACAACGGGTTTTTTGGCTTAAACAGTTTTTTGTTAGTAGGAAAATCAGGTACACTTGATCTCATTGTTTATTCAGTTTCTAAAATCAGAGATTTTCTGTACCTAATTTGCCTATTGATAGGTATCTTTAACTTATTTTGTTTCTAAAAACTTTTATCGATAAATATTTCTACTAACAGTAGGTACTGCAATGTTTTTGAATTTGTAGTAGGGTGGTTTCGGTAAACCTGAAGAATTTGTACCCAGACAGAACACGCTTTTAAAATCAGATTGACTATGGAGAGCGCTGTTGCCAACTCTCGCGTTCAAATTTACAGTGTTTAATTTCTAGATTGATTAATTCAATGTTAGGATGGTATCATATTATTTGTTAATACGTTTATACAGAAAGACCTTAAATTTTATAAACTATATTGAAAATAAAATGTTATGTTTTTATTATTTTTACTTTTTTTGTACAATAAACATTGTTACATTTATTTTGTTTTTTTTTGTAGACCCTTATTATTAAAATTTAGTTACTATAACTAAACAGATCACAAACTTATTTCAACACTAAGCGAGCTACCAATTTGTTCTGAGCAGCCTCCTAAACCTCGCAAGATTTGGCATTACAGATCAGCCAGGTGGGAAGACCTGAAGAACCATTTTCACACTTTTCCTTGGCTGAACGTGTGCTTTTCTTCTGATGATCCATCCGTTTGTGCTCAAGAGGTCTCCGATGTCATTCTAACTGGCATGGAAGCCTTTATTCCTTATTCCAATAAGCGCCCTTCTAACGGCAAGCCCTGGTTTAGCAAAAACTGCGAGCGCGCAGTCAGATCTAAAAATCTAGCTTACCGACAGTGGCGTAAAAATCCAACGGCTGAGAATCGCACCACCCTTGTTACCGCTCGAAACCAGTGTAAGCAAACGATAGATCAAAGCAAAGAGACGCATAACACGAGGATCAAAAACAAACTTCTTGCCAGTCCTAACGGATCTAGGTCTTTTTGGTCAGTCGCTAAAGCCGTCAGTCAAAATTTTACCAAATCAAATATTCCACCTCTAACACGTTCCGACGGCACAATAGCAACCACAGCCGGAGATAAAGCGAACTTACTGGCAGAACTATTTTCTTCTCATTCCAACGTAGACTTTCAGGGAAAAACACCACCGAACATTCCAGCAGTTCAATCGGAAATGACTGATCGTATTCCGTCAGCGTCCTGTCAAACGAATTCTTAAAGGGCTCGATGTCAGGAAGGCTTCTGGTCCAGATGAAATTCCTATTATAGTGCTCAAGGAATGCGCTGATGAGCTAACACCAATATTTTGTAGACTTTTTAACGTATCCTGCAAAAAAGGAATATTTCCATCTTGCTGGAAGAAGGCAAGAGTTCAGCCTATACCAAAGAAAGGCAAGAAAACCATGCCAAACAACTATCGACCTGTCGCATTGCTTTCAGTTATATCAAAAGTGATGGAGAAAGCTATTAACCAACAACTTCTAAAGTACCTAGAGGGCCTTAATATTATCAGCGACTATCAGTACGGCTTTCGTAAGTCCAGATCAACAGGAGACCTCCTAGCGTATGTCACCCATCTTTGGAGCAACGCAGTCGAACATCATGGGGAGTCCCGGGCTATTGCACTGGACATTTCTAAAGCATTTGATCGTGTCTGGCACGAGGGGCTCCTAAGTAAACTGCGATCCTGCGGTATGCCCGGTCGATTCTGTTCATGGCTTTCTAGCTTTCTTCAGGACCGTTCTCTGCAAGTGGCGATTGACGGGTTTCTCTCGGACACCTTTACCATCAATGCTGGTGTTCCTCAGGGGTCCATATTATCCCCGACCCTCTTCTTACTATATATTAACGACCTTCTAGCGAAGACAGAAAATCCAATTTATAGCTTTGCTGACGACAGCACACTTATCTCATCGTTTACTTTGAATTCTCGAACATCGGCTGCTGACGCACATCTTCGCAGACAGCATGAAGTATCACGACTCAATAAAGACCTGGAAGAAATTTTGTCTAGGGGTGACAGTAACCAAGTCGAATTTAACGCTAAAAAAACCCAGGCAGCAGTTTTCTCTAAGAAGGTTAACATTGCAGAACCAGATATAGTCATGGCAGGACACGCAATTCCACTGGCTTCGTCTATTAACTTACTGGGTGTCAATCTGGGAGGAGATATGTCTTGGCATAATCACGTGGTAACAATCGCCAGGACAGCTTCTCAGAAACTCGGTGTACTTTTCCGTACCAAAAAGCTGTATACACCACAACAACTTTTGACACTCTACAAAGCCCAGATTCGACCATCACTGGAATACTGCTCTCATGTCTGGAGTTCTGCACCGAAGCATACCCTTCGGTTGTTGGATTCCATCCAAAGGAGAGCCATTCGCCTGATCGGTGACCACGAGCTAACCAAGAACCTCGACAGCTTAGAACATCGAAGACAGGTTGGTGATTTAACCCTCTTTTACAAATATTTCCATGGCAAGTGTTCTACTGACATTGCCCGCTTGATTCCACCTAGAGCAATTCATAGCAGAAATACACGACAAACCACTGCCGCCCATCCCTATGTGGTTCAACTTAACACTCCTCGAACATCATTGTTTAAGAACTCTTTCTTCTGGAGAACATCCTCTTTGTAGAACGGCCTTTCTAAGGCCGTATTTCCCACCGAATATAACCTTCAACGATTCAAGAACAACGTGAATCGCTTTCTTCGCACACGCACCGCTCTCAGAGCGCCTTAAAGGATTTTTCCTGCAGTGCTTGTGCTTGACCATAAAAAAAAACACAGATATCATCCGCAATTTTTTGTCCAAATAGTCTTTTCAATTTATAAATTGACTTATTACAATTAAAGACTTAAGTACATTATATTTTCCGATGTACCTACATATTGGTTAATATGGAATTAGATTGGCACATGAAACCAAATGATTACTAAAAACTATTGTGGAAGGTCCACACAGTAAAAATCGGACTTTTTAACCTATTGTAACAAGTTCCTTACTCTGAAGAATATACTGCATATTTTGTAACGTTTTTCAAATACACATATAGATAAATCTCTTATTTTAATACAATAAATTTATTCAATACAGCTTTAAAACTTTTCTTGTTTTTAAAAGACTATTAAAATGTTTTATATCTTTCTAGAGAATCTATTATTTTGTTTTTAACTTTGCTTTAAATATTACATTACAACTTATTGACTTATAATTAACACTAAAAACCAGATAACTTAATCTTTTAACAGTTTTGAACATACATACTTTCTCAAAATAAAGTATTTTCGAATAAAAAATTCTTACCAAAAGGTTTGTTTACAAAACCAACACGTAAATTTAGGCTCATTGGACAGAACATGATAATCGGTATTTTTAATGCTATATTTTGTGGTATTTTAGTATTTTACAAGTTTTCGATTATTACAGATATGCAATTGATCTGGCAACAATGCATGCAAATTGGAATTTCTCGCGCAGAATTCAGACCAATTTGTGACTTTTTTCACTGCGCACAGACCTGCGCATATTGTTCATTTTTGCAGGTACAAACGCTGCAGGAAGACCAACTAAAATTACCAAAAAGTTTGATGATTTGATAACGATTTTTTACGACATTCTTTTTGTTACTTCGTTTTATTTTTTGTCTAAATTTTTACTTGGTATCGCCCGTTACTGCGTCTATTTTTAAAATTTCGTAGTACCCACGAGTGGTTAAAGGCATTTTTGAGCTTGTTGATTGGGTAATCTTGCAGACGGGGTGAATACTAATATGCGCATGACCACGTTCATTCAAAATGTATTCGCTTTTGCCAGCTCTGTTGTCAACTCTCGCATTCAAATTGACGATGAATTTACTTGGACAACTTGCGAATGTTGCGCTAAGCTAATGATAGTTTATTTAATATAAATGATGTATAAGTGATTAAAATGTATTATATAAAATCGAGTATCTATGATATCTATATATATAAAAATGAATGTTTGTCTGTATGTCTGTATGTCTGTATGTCTGTATGTCTGTATGTACTCAATGAACTCAAAAACTACTGGACCGATTATTATGAAAATTGGTACGTATATGTAGTTTTTCACGGAGAAGGTTTCTATGATATGCTCATTGATGCCACTCGCCACCAGGTGGCGCTGCAGAGTAGCAACTTCTGTCCCGTTCAACCGATTGTCATGAAAATTGGTATTAATATGTATTTTTCCACGGAGAAGGTTTATATGATATGCTCATTGATGCCACTCGCCACCAGGTGGCGCTGCAGATTAGCAACTTCTGTCCCGTTCAACCAATTGTCATGAAAATTGGTATGTTTATCCATTTTTCCACGCGGAAGGTTTGTACGATATGCTTATTGATGCCACTCACCACCAGGTGGCGCTGCAGAGTAGCAACTTCTGTCGCGTTCAACCCATTGTCATAAAAATCAGTGTGATGATGTATTTTTAATGAGTAAGATGAATATGATATTCGTATTAATGGAAGTTACCACCAGATGGCGCTTCCATGTATCAAATTCAATACTGATTAATAGATATCTATACGATTTCATATAAATATATGTTCGAAAAATATATTTTTGGTGCGATAAGTAAAACAAAACTATAAACTTTTTTCCTTCTCTATCTCTTCATCTCTTTTATTTTTCTTAAATTTATTTTTGTTGTTGGCGTAACAACGCGCGCCGGGTACAGCTAGTATCATTATAAACAACTTACTTCCTTTATGTGGATAGGACTAAAGAAGAGTAAGTGTTTAGCACATGAATAGAATTTTTGAAGATAGTTTCATTTATTTATACTTCACCAACCGAAATACTTTATGTAAATATTATTGTAATTATAATAAAAAAATTGAAAATATTTTTATTTTTATAAGACTAAATACCTAATACAATATTTTGAAATCGGCAGTTTGAAATTATAACAAGATCCTTTATTATAAATCCTTTATCTCTCTCTATTATACCACCTTCGCATAAATATACAGGAAAAGATAAAAGCTAAAAAATTTGATGCCTTACTTCAAGTGATAAACTGCTCCCTCTATTAATATTAAATTTATGCTTTGACCAATAAGAAAGGGGATGACCCTCAGAGTAATATTTATTTATTACTCTGAGGGATGACCATATTCAATTATTTTAAAATTTTAAGTTACTTGATTTTATCTGATCTTCGCTATAAGACGTGCTTTCTCACTAAAAGTTCTTTTATGTGTTTTTTTTTTAAATTTGAATTAATAGACATTTACATTTTTTTAATTTAAGAAAGTGTGTTAAGAGACTGTTTGAGGTAAGCATTTTTTACTTTTTGTTATTTTAAAGTATGGAAAAATACATTTGAAATATTTAAATACATATTCAATTAGGTATTTTTTATTTTCGTAACTTGTGGGTTTTGGATTAAAAAAAATCTAAAACGTAATACTTTTCGGTTTTTTATCGAAATTGTAAATTTTCACAGACATTTAAATATTTTTGAATATTTTAAATTTTACACAAAGTATTTGAAATTATTTAATATTTTTGTGTTATAGTATATGTTACTTTTGACATTTTTGTTCTATTACCTATTTGGGGAATTTTTGCCAATAAAAAAATAAATTAATATGTTTGAAAATTGCCTTTTTTTATTTTATTAATCTTGATGGATATGTCGAATTTGTCAAGGGCGTCTGTAAAAAATGCCTAACAAAGGTTAAATAAGTAAAAAAATATTTTTAGTTTCTTCTGCGGTTTCGAAAACCAACATCGGTTGTAGGTTTTTATGATAAAAAAATTTACTATCATTTCATTTTATTTCGTGATATAAGTTCTAGAAACTGCTATAAAAATAGATTTTCAGAATTTAAAAATGGATAGATAATTAAAGGCAAATTAAAGGCTCTATGAAAATGTAAATATATTTATAGTTTTCCAATTATTAGTATAATAATTTAACAAAAACCATTTTAGCGTCAACTTCAGACCGCTGTTGTAGTTATTCAAATAAAATAAAAAATGATACCTATTTGTTATAAAATAACTGTCAAATAATTAAAGGCTAATAAAAAAAGCTACGAAAATGTAGAAATATGTATAAATTTTTGATTGATAATATAGTAATTTAACAAAAACTATCTAGCACCAACTTCGACAGCTTTTGTAAATAACTAAAAATTTTTTCTACGGTTATTATACAAATGTATCATTTTTAGAAAGTTTTTTATATTTTCGCCGTGTTCTTTGTCTCTGTGTCATTCCGTGGAATTTGAAATTGAATTTAAACCTATTTCCCGACTACCTAGAGCTCTGAAATTTTCAGGATAGCTAAGAACTGGATGACAATGCATGTTTCAAGTGTGTTTAGGCATATACATAGATTTCGAAATTTATACTGAATTGTTATTAAATTAAATATGTATACGTATTATTATTTTGAAAGACTTCATATAAACTTGCGGTGGCCTATTTGTATAAGCGGTTCAAACGGTTGATTGTGACAATTCTGTTGGGTTATGTAATAGGATCGATCTCGCGAGAGAGTTTTTTTTTCTTTTTTTTTTTGTTCTTACATGTGAAAACAGTTGTTAGAGTTTTTGAACTTTTGTTTTATATTTTTGTAAGTTTTGTTTTTTGTAACCAAGACTTTTTGTTATTATATTATTTTGTCATTCAATTAAACAATTTTGAAAAGATAAGGTTGTCAATTTTATTCTCTATTTCAAAGTATTATCTTATCTTTAAAAAACAACCAATTTTTTATACAGTCCACTATTATTGTTATCGAACCAGCAATCACCGAAACAACAGTAATTATTATTTTAACTGGTAATAAAAGAAACTGTTTTAGAAAGTTTTTAGATACAGCTGCCCTTGTAGAAAGTTTTTATTAAATTAAATACAGCGTTGTATGACTTAATATTTTTGCAATATCAGGGATGCTGTGCATTGTTGAGATGACACTTAAAATATGACCTATAAATCAGTAAAAAACTTTCTATTATAAAAAGTTCCTTTTATAAATTGTGCTTATTTGACAGTAATCTCTAAAGAAATGGGGTACGTTGTTATATCAAATAAAGAAATATCTCATTTCTTTATTGTTTTAACTTAATCAAGTATACTGTGAGAATCATGTATTCATATATTTGACCAACACTACAGGTTGACAGTAATAAAGTAGTGACAGGTACAACAGATAGTTTTTAATACATTATGTAAATTAGATTGTTATTTAAGGTAAAAATGTTAAGTAGTAATGAAAATGAATTAGAATTAAATCCTCCTGAAATAAGAGAAGCGGCAAACGAAGCTTGTCAAAATTTGATTCCCGAAATTTCAAAACATAAGTACCAGAATGCATATGAAAGTTTCGTGACCTGGCAAAAGAAAAAGGCAATAAATTCCGTTTCAGAAACTAAGATTTTAACTTATTTTTCTGAATTAACAAATAAATTTAAGGTATGATAACTGTAAATATTGTAAATAATAGTTAATTTTACTTAAATAATATAACTTATATCGTTATGTTTTGTTTTGTATTTGATTTATTTTTGAATTATATTATTATGTGGTATAACCATAGAAAAAGTATAGTGTTTGACTCGTACGATTTGCAGCATTCGCCTGCGGCTCATGATGCAAACATCGTATTCGTGGGAAATGAGTATCATTCCTTGCTCGTAAAACAATATACTAATGTTATTTAAAAGCAAAGAAAAGTAAAAAAAAATTGAAATTTTATTTGCAACTTTTCAATACATCTGGTTAACAAACATTGAGTCATAAAGTAATCGAAATATTTGGGCTTTTGTTAAAATCCAAAATTTACGGGGATTACTATTCTACTGTTGACCCTTGTAAAAAAATTCTTTAAAGAATTTATAAGTTTGTCAGGGTAATAAAACAGTAAAGTTTCAACACCCTTGAAGTAGTTATCATAATATAACATATTGCAATAATATGAAATTTATAAAAACGCAGCTACTTATAAAATTCAAAAATTTGATTCAACTTTCTTAAAAATTAAAAAAAAAACAAGTATTAGACGACCAAATTGACGTACATATAACATAAGTATTTCAGAAAAAAGAAAAATGATCAAAAATTGATAAAATAAAACCAGATAATGTAAAAAAAAAGACTATGCGTAACCTTTACGCGCGATTGAAGTAAAACTTTTTGACGTACGTTTCGAAAAATAAATATTTAATTACAATTCAATTATATTTATTGTCTATATACTTTACAAAAAATGATATAATGTTATATTTATATTATTCATTAGAAATAGTAGTTTGAAAGTTATCATTATTTTTTATATATGAAATAATAGGTTTATGATAACTAAAATGTGAAACATAGATTTTACTCTCTAAATACCATTAATGTATTTGAAACCGTTTGAAAATTTTGAAAATTTAATAAATAAATTTTGAAAATTTTAAAAATTTAAGCTCCTCCCATAGCTGAAATTACACCGTTACTCCCATCAGAATCTTCCGTTAGAATCTAACGTTAGAATATTGTTTAGAAAATAAATCTGAGCTACCCCTAGTCGCGCCTAAAGAAATTTTACTTCAATAATAGGTAAACAATATTAAAAATATACACACATTACGTTTAGAATGTGTGATTTTGTAGCTGTATCTACCTTATTGTAATACAACACAACACAAGAGCCTTCGATAGTTAGATAACCATTTCATTTGGTAGCATTTTATAGCATATTCCATAAAATTTAAAATCCTGAGTTGAGTTTGTTTTCTTCAGTTCTAGGAAGGATCTGTTATTGCTGGTAAAAGATCAGCCATCCTTACTAGTGGTTTTATGGCCTTTATGGCTACCTAACCAAACCTAAAATAAGTATAAGCAAGTGTTAAAACATTTCGAATATTATTATTTTATGAAAAAAACCGTGCAACATGCTTCTTTACTTAACGTAAAGCCACAGCCCTACTCTACTAAAGTGAAGTACGGCTGTGGTAAAGCTTCCCTATAATCAATTATTTACTATCATAATGTGTATGTATGTATGAATATAAACTTACTTAATCAAATCATAATGAATATCGCTGTCTCGTCTTTTTTTCATTTTCATTTTTCTTCAAATATTTCTGGCGCTGATAATATGCCCTTTGACGTTCATAATTTCATTTTCTTTTTAGCTCTTTAAGTCTATAAAACGAAAATAGCTAGGTATAAATAATAGGTATAAATAGTGTACACACCAAAAATAAAATGTATGCATATAGATTACTCACTCATTTTCATTCAATATTTTTTCATCACTTTCTTCATTAATAAATCCACTTTGTTTATTCATATTTAAAACAGACACTTTATACACAAAGTTAAACTATTCACCACCAATGTATTTTGGTTGACAAGCTGTCAATTCATACAATTACAGATTTACCTTTTATTTAATATAGTAGGCGGAATCGGGTTAGGTATTTTGTATCAGGTTTTATTTCCGTTACATTAGAATGACGTCACGTCCGCTAGAATTACTGAGTTACCCCTAGTCGTACCTAAAGAAGTTTTACTTCAATAAAACATGTCACAAAATATAAGAGTTTTTTGTTTACTTATTAGGACTCTTTGAAAACACATAATACGCTCTGGTTGACGAAAATTTAAAAATAGTTAAATCAAAATATTTTTTTATATTTAATCCGATTGTTACGCATTTTTATATTTAAAAGACTGCTCTTCGTAAATTTAACAAATCAATCAACATTAATAGAAATACGCAAATACGCAAGGGACCTTTTCAAATATATAGACATTTTTATTTTTATTTTAAGAAAATATATTTTAATTGTTACTCTTTTATTTTTATTGTTTTTCCATTTACATTTAAAAAAATAACAACCGTCAAATAACATTTATATTTCTATTTGTAAAAAAAAACAGAAACTAATTAACAACTGAAACAAACTTCATATTCCCCCCTAATACACCGTCTAATAGTACTTCTATTGTAATAATTTTTTTAAGTTAAACACTAGAAACAGTAATACTATATCCAAATCCATAATAATATATCATTTGCATAAGTAATGTTTACTCCTCCCCAAATTTATGTTAAATTTATTCAAATATTGTTTAAATAAATTCCAATAATGTGCCGAATAAAATAATTACTGCGTTTTAAAGTGTGTATTTAAATTTTTCCAAAATGTATTTTTAACAACCCTAACTGCAACAGACGCTTATGGTTTTTTTAATAATAAATATTTTTTTTAGTGTTGTGTTTGGTTTTGGATACCTTTTTATTTTTTTGCGTAGTTTTAAGTTTGTGCGTGTGTGGGTGTGTGACAATGAATCGTGCTGGGAGACATTTTATTGTTGGACATGATGAATTAATGACCCCTAATGACATTCGCCAGGAAGTTGTGAGATCCGAAGATATTACTGGCTTGCGTACCAATTTGGAAGTACTACAGTGGCTGGCTAAAAGGCGTCTTATCCTCAACGCTTGCCACTGTGCTACATGCCAAATTCCAATGAATTTTGTGGTACGGAACCAACGATGTGACGGATACCAGTGGATATGTTATAGATGTACTGCCCTGGTCAGCGTAAGGAGAAATTCTTTTTTTTTATAGAAGTCGCTTACCACTAAAAAGGCTGGCCCAATTAATTTTTCTGTGGTCATATAACACTTCCCAAGATTTTATATCGTTGGAATGTCACATCGGTGAGGTAGCCTGTCATACAACGGTAGATTGGTGTTCTTTCTGCCGCGAAATTTGCGCTCAAGATCTCCTCGTCAATCCTCCAGTTATTGGAGGATTTGACGAGAATGGCCAACCAAAAATTGTAGAGATTGATGAAAGCAAATTTGGCCGCAGGAAGTACAACCGTGGTCGGGTTCGAGAGGGTCAATGGGTGTTCGGCGGAATAGAAAGAGGCAGTGGGAAATGCTTCCTAGTACCCGTTCCAAACAGAAGAGCGGAAACTTTACTGCCTCTTATACAAGAGTAATTATTATTTTTATCTATTTACTTATATCTATATTTCTTGTATATTTACTTATCTATTATTTAACAATAGTACTTACATTAGTACTAGAAGTAGTAGTAGCAGTGGGAATAATTTATTTGAATAATTTTCTCTTACTTCATTGCATTCAGTAAAATTGTAGCACCTGCTAATCGCTTATTTAAAAATTTATTTTTATTTTCTATTTTGTTCTTTTTAGGGACGCATTTTTATTTTGCATGTTTTATAAACTTGTATTTCTTTTTATTTAATGCAATTTTTGTTCAAACAAAACTTAAGCGATTGTATTATTAATTTTAGATACATTCTGCCCGGCACCATCATCATGTCAGGCGGATGGAGGGCCTATGATGGCATTAACCAACTTGGGGGTGGGATCTACCATCATCAAGTAATTATCCACGAGAAGAATTTTGTAGATCCCCTGGATCCCCAAGTCCACACACAAAATATCGAAAATTTGTGGATGAGAGCCAAAAATAAAAGGCCAGTTCGGCACTACTCGGAACCTATTTGGCTCTTATTTGCAGGAATTTGTGTAGAGGAAGCGCCATCATAGGCTAAAAATTTTCCAAGAATTTATCATATCAGTTAACAGACATTACCCAGTGTAGTTTTACTTTTTTATTATTGTTTGTTTGTTGTGTCTCTTTTCCATTTATCTTTGTATTGTTAATATTAGTACAGTGTTATTTTTTGTGTTCTTAGATGTTTAAAGCGGCGCACACTATTTGGCTCCCGTGGTCAGAAAACCCTTTTAATCCTATACTAGTTGGCCCCGATGACCGTATACTAATTGGCTCTGGTGATTAAGAGGATTAGGTACCTATCTACTTTTTTCTAAGAATACCAAAACTCAAAATAAACAATTGTTCTAATAGAATATAAATTTATTTTCATATACTTACATATAATTATTAAATTTCAAATGTTTGGATGGAATTTATATGACATTAATTTTACAAATTCAAATTTGTTTATTTCATTATTTTTTAAGGACAATATTTTTTCCTCCACAAATTGTTTAAAAAAAACGACCTTGCGGTATACCTTTTCCGTTGACTGTATGTATCAATTTGAATATTTTTCAAATTTCCAAAAATTGGTATATATTTGGATTATGATTATAAACCAGTGAATTAAATTTAGCGTGGAAGCTTTCGCAAGCGTTTGTGGTACGCTTCAGTGACGGACTCTTTTTGGCTCACATATGAGGAGGAAAATTGGCGTCCTCCGAGATGTAATTCTCCATCAAGTAATCAGCAAACTTGTAAAATGCAGGACGATTTGGTAACACTTCGGCGAAATCGAACGCAAAACACGCACCCACCTCGGAGGGATCCAAAAATGAAAGGCCAAATACATATTTAATATATTTTCCAACATCTGTGTCTTCTTAAAATGCATTTGATAACCCTAGCTTCTGTAATTTTCTCCACCTACAGGCAAACAAACAATTATTTCTTTAAATGTATAACATTTTATTTGTAAATTTGTGAAAAAATGGATTTTAAAAACATAACTCAAATATATTTATTATTTATGTATGTTAAAAAATTATTTTTTTAGAAAAGCACAACAAACTTACCTTAATTCCCAGAATCGGCAACGGGAGCCAACTAACCTAAGACCCTTTTAAAAATAGGGATTAAAATCTGACCGCCGGAGCCAACTAGCATGTACCCGTTTAAAGTTCTAACAACATTTGTTTATAAAATTTTTCCTACAATTTTTACTTACTTATTTAGGAAATATTTATTACCGAATTTAACAGTCTTGGGATTAGTTTTATGTATAAATTTTACGTTCTGGTTTTTTATCAAAATTTGTAACAAATAGTTTATGATAATACTTGCACAAACTTGCAGTCTCGAAAGTAGAATTTGGAAATTATTGTTTAAACTAAAGTTTTCCCAATAAAAAAATTGGTTTTATGTTCGATCCAACTTTTGCTGACATCCCTCCGTACGAATACTCATCATTTCATTTATTATGGTTTTTCGTGGTATGAATTGAAAATCCCCATCAATAAATATTCCTTAATCAATGGTAAAAAGCTTGGCTTTTTGACATGTTCAAATATGCACGTATGTATATTATTGCTATTTCCTTTTTTTAATGTTAATTCAAATCTGTTATTATTTATAGTATTGTTTTCTTACTGTAACTATTTGTAATATGTGCTTGTTTTTAGTTATAAAATTTTTAAAAGTGAAAAATCTGCTGTTTTCTGATCCTGTTTAATTTTTTTTTTTAATTGAAGAATCACCTGTTTTGTTTTTAATTCATTTGTTTCAATTTGTGAACATTTATGAATGTTGGCGTTAATTTATAAAATGTTTTTTTATTCCTGTTATTATTTTGCTTTAAAAGATTTTAAACAAATTGTTAATTTCTAGATTAATTAATTCGATGTTAAAATCGTATCATCTTTTACATGTCCTTTTTACTGTAAATGTTCTGATATTTTTAATATGTCAGATTGTATTCGAAATTTGTTATTTTGGAAAAACATATTTTATGGAATAAGCATTCTAGATTGGAATAGTTCAAATTTTAATGTGTCAAGTGTAACAAATTTAATTTATGTACAAAAAAGATGAATTATACGAATTTTGAATATTAACGATTCAACGTTTATTTATATCTAGCAGGCTATCTTTTTATTTATTCACGTTGGTATTGGTTTTTGTCATGTTGGTGTTTGAAAGTTACCAAGTCATTGCAAGTCACAAACTGACAACAAATATTATAAATATAATGGTTAAATGCATTCAAAAAAATAATATGCCGAAAATAAATTGTGTAGAGATAAAAAAATAAATACAAAGATGATATTACATGCTTAGAAAAGACCAGAAAATTTCAGAAGAGTGATTTATATAAGATTTCTTAGGTTTTTAATGTAAGCACTAATTGTGTTTCTATACAAGATTATTTCCAATGTTTTCATCAGCAAATAGTTCCAAACATTTTTAATTTCATTAATAGTTGTATTTGAAGTTATTTGCTACATTAAATACACTTTTACATTCTTATTACATTCAAATTACTTATAATTTATTAAGCATACCTAACCTCACATTTCTTCTGTCAGTCATTATTTTACAATGTTGCCAGATTACACACTATAGTAAAAGTTAAAAATGTTTAAGAATAAAATATTTTCATTAATTTCTTTAATAACAATGATCCATAATAAAAATTAAAATATAATTTGATAAGACATGGACGAATCGATGTTTTATTCATTAATCTATGACCAATCAAATATCATTTAAATTTTAATTTAATACATTTTTTAAATATTTCGTGTTTTTTTAGATTAGTGTTAAATGTAAACGAAAAATCTTAAAAAAGATTTAGTTAATGATAAAGAAGCGGCAAATAAGAGGAAGAAAGATAAAGCAGATAGGTACATTTAAGAACTTCATTTAAAAAAAATTGCAGAGGCTGATTTGGACGTACAATTACAAAAACGAATATTTTACTTGAGATAAACTTTTGACTAACGCAAAACAAAACTGAGATTTAAACGGTGAACAAACTTATTTATACAAAATTAATTATATATAAACTTAAAAACGTGAACTGACGACAAATTTTAAGTGAGCGAAGACAGCAAAATCTTTTTCCTTCAGAAATTTATGGAATTAAAAAAACGCAATGAAATCATCAGATTCGTGTACCTAGACATGGATATAAAAAAATGGTACTCCAACGCGTCGATGGGTACAGTAATCTTATTTAAAACGTAATCCATTGCATGTGTAATCCGAAGAAAAGCGATTTACAATTTTACTCGCAGGAGCAAATGGTGGGTCAATTGGGATGTGATTTGTTATTAGACTCTTCAAATACTGACATTGACTATCACAAAACTATAAATGGTAATATTTTCAAAAACTGGATTGTTAATTAACTTATTCCTGCTTTATTCAATTTTCCAGAGAAATGTGTACTATAAAGTAAACATGGATAATGCTTCAGTTCATTCTGTACAACAAAACAGACCACCTACATTTTCAGCAACAAAATAGATATAACAGAGGTGGTTAAGCAGCAATAATATCGAATTTGATAAAAAAATAAAAAAAAAAAATCGAAAAGAGGTTGACCTTAAAGGCCATCCTTGCAACTTCCCGCTAGTTTTAACCGCAAAGCTATAGTAACGTGACGTATTTTGATCGACGTTTTTGACTTTTTTTGAAATGTTTAAAAAGCCATAACTTTTTAACGCCTTATTCGATTTTGATGTTCAAGATGGCAGTCGACGCAGCTTTTTGAGACCTAAAAACGTTACCGGGAGTGCAAAATCGGTTAGTCAAAAAATCTCTAAGTTATTGAAAAAAAAAACTTTTTTGAAATTTTTCGACAACGATATCTCACGAACGAATCAACCGATTTTAATTTGCAAAACGGCATTCGACGTGGCTTTTTAAGCTTGAGAGCTGATTAGGTTATGAAATTGATCGATGCAATAGCCAAAAAGATATACCCAAAAAACATCATTTTTACCAATTGTTTTTTTCGGTTATTTTGAAATTTCTCGAAATCTACCGGCTCGAATCGGTTCAAACTTACAGGGAATCTAAGTTAGATGGAACTCTTTGGAATGCTTTTTATTTCATTCCGATCGGTCAAGCCGTTCAAAAGTTATAAGAGGTTTACATACATCCACACACACACACAAACATCCACACGTACATACAGACATACAGACACCCTCGTAAAAATAGTCAGGAGAGGTTCCTAAGACCTCAAAACGTTAAGATCCGATGAAAACTCGATTTTCGAAAAACGGGGTGAAACCAATAACTTCCCGATTTAAAAAAAAAATTAATTGTTTTTAGCGGGAAGTTAAAAAGACAATTATACTTGCACAATACAGAAGCAATGATAAGACATGTAACAGATGAAATATTAAACCAACATAGACATGATTTACTTCGATTACCTCCATTTTGCATTTTTATACTTGGACAAAACTTGGACAGAAGCGTTAAGACACGTGGAAAAAAATTTGTAGACATACAGAAGAAATTATTTTCACGGATTGGACTTATTACATGAAAAATTGTTCACTTGACAACATTTTACCTTTGATACTGGAGGTGAATTGAAAATACATAACGAATAGATAACGTGACAATAGTTTTAACCAAATCTGTTACTTCAATTTTTGTTTATATGTTTTTTTAATATTGTATGTTTCATTTTTTTACTTTGCTTATTTTACTATTACTATCTGCTTTTCTGCTGAATTATTGCACTGTAACTATTGAACACATATTAAAAGCATAAAATTTTGTGGGAATTTTAATCTTTGTTTCACTTATCAAAATAGCTGAAACCAATTGGTATGTCATAATGCCGCACTACCTGGAAAGCTCCACGAAAAATTCTTCAATATATAGCTGCTGTAATACTTATCGACAAAATGAAATATTTTGTATTTTCTAATTTATAGCTGGTCCAATTTAAAGGTTTAATAATATCGTTATATAGACATAGAAAATTTGTTCTAAATTGCAATTGAAGACTTTTTTGTAAATGTTTTTATTGTTTGCTTTCATTTAATTACTATTATTTTGTACATGCGTTCATTATATCTAAATATATATTTTTAAATTGACGATTTCCTTTTTTTGTGAAAGAACTAAGTTTTAATGATTTGATGGCGCTGAAATGGAGTACACAATTGTTATTTTATTTATTTTCACTAACATTATGATTTTATTGAGGACGTGACAACAGCGCATTTACAACTGAGAATAAGATTAAATATACAGGGCGAAATTCATCACCCTAACAAGGCCTACTTTAATATAAATAAGCTTTGAATGATGTATACGTTATGATAAAGAAAAAAAAATTAAATTGTACAAAATATTTTAAAAATAAAACGTTATATTTTTATTATTTTTAACTTTTTTTTATTTTGTACATTAAACATTGTTACATTTATTGAAGTTCTATTCGTACACTCTGTAGAAAAAGATTGTGTAGAGTTAAATGGGAAAAATCATTACATATGTAATGGTGTGAGTAAGAGAGAGACAGAAACACTTATAAGGTATATTGGTCGGTAAAAACAAAGATGAAATATTTACCACATGGTATTAGTCATAACTATAAGTGCTTTGAATACCGTTTCAACATTCAGTACATTGAAAAGGGATAGATATACAAAAAACAGTCTGAACTAATGTATGAATATCATATAGTGACGGACCACATGATTATTTGACAGATTATTTTATAATTCTGTCACGTAAGTGAAGTAAAGTTTAGCATTTTATATTAATAATACTATTCAGTAATGAGTATTGTATTGTAATCTAAAGTACCGCCACATGGTTGCAGTATATTCTGCTCTATGCTTTTAAGGTTGTTGGCTACATAAACAGAGTTTTTACGAATAGTCGAGGAAATAAACTAAAAACTCTGAAATTTGTAACGTAAGATGGATCGGAATGCGTTTTTTTGCATTGGATTCGTTAAAGTATCAGGATATTTGTCGCTATATTTTATAATGTAAAAATGCGAAATTGCATTTCTGCATTCGAAAAGTGCATTCCTAACAGACAATAGAGAGAAAACTTACAATTCGGTAAGTATTGCTTAAAATGCGTTCAAATTATAAACTCGGGGTTTTTGGGGTCACTGTACACGAATATCACGATTCCGAAAGTCTCCGCGGCACTTGGTGCCTAGGGTATTTACCTCTTCTCCTAGAATTTAATGTAAATTTTGTACGAAATCAGTGCACACCTTGTACTCGATAGTTTTTGAGTCGCTAAATACAATTATAATAATGACGATGGTCTTCGAAACACCTGGTGCTTAAGATGGACCTCGTCTCCAGGAATATTATGCAAATTAGATACAAAAAGAGTGCGCACTCGGTTTTTGAGGTCGCTAACCACGAATATTATATAATGATTTTGCTAAATTATTCGCATACAAATTTATGAATCCGAGCGTGCGCATAGAAGTATAACTTCTGCCGGCAGTCCCACTGACTGCCACACTCATTTTTTTTTGTTTTTTATTTTTGGAAACTCTAATTAAACTTTAGCTGTAAACAGATTAATAATTAAAGTTATTTTGGGTGTGTATATTTGTTTTTTATATAACATGATATCTATTATTCATGATAGAATAATAGTTTTGTACAAATTTATAAGTAAACAAAGAGAACAAGCAAAACTTTAACACTAAAATCAAAATATTTTTTAAAGGTTTTTATCATACGTTCTCATAATACAGAAATTCTAACCAACAGGTTTGTTTATAAAATATTCTATCTAGCACGTCCATTTAAAGTCATGAATAGAACAAAAAAGTTTTATGCCTTACTATTACCTACTAGAACATATTTTGAGGTATTTTATGATTATTATTACAAGTCAGCGATTAAGAATAATAAAAAATAATAAAAAACTTTTGTTTTTTACGCAACTTTCACGTTTAATTAAAAATTTGAAAAAAGATTCAATGAACACTTAAGAGCATATAGATTAAAACAACCAGATAAGTCAAATTATGCGAAACACCTACTTCAACATCCAACCTCAACTCTTACACACCAATGACATCCAAATACTACACATTTGTAATAAAAAACAAAATTTAGATTTCCTTGAAGAACTTGAAATAAACAAACATCTAGCAGAATCACAATTTAAAGTTGTTAATGAACAAATAAATCTTGGAAGTTCTCCACTATTAAACTGTTTGCTTTGATTGAGTCTTCATTTTATACATAGATAAGACACAATTATATTAAGTTATTGTAAAGATCAGCATGATATAGTTGTTTTCCTGGTTTTTTTATATCATTGCACAGTTATACTGATCTTAGAGGGAAGTACATCCAGGATAATCCCTTAGGGCTAATAACATCTAGGCTTTAATATTGTTATATCTTATTACTTCCATACTTGATCTAGCCTTAATACTACCTTACCAACATCAGATACTTAACTACAAGCAAACAAAATGTAACTTTAAAATGTCAATCTGACGATGCTAATTCTAGCGAAACATATGTCATTATTATTAAAAACCTAAAAGTTTTTAATCAAACGTGGAAGTTGCGTAAAAATCAAAAAGTTTTTTATTATTTTTATTATTCTTAATAAGATGAACTTCCAAAAAGTAAGGGTCAGTACAATAAAATTAAGTTACCGATTATTACAGATATACAATTGATCTGACAACAATGCATAGAAATTTGAATTTGTCGCGCAGAAATGAAGTAAATTTGGTGCTTTTTTCAATGTGCAGAGACCTGCGCGACCGAACCATTTTAAGTATTCGCCCCGTCTGCAAGATTACACATTTTTTTTTGAAGGAAAAGTGTGCAGGCAAAAAATTGCAATTGTTATTAACAAAATAAGATGAAAAAAAAGATATTTATGTTTTTGTTAATAAATCGAAAAATATTAATATTCAAGCAATTTTAAAAAAAGCTCGTTAAAGAGGAGGAAATTTCCGAAAAAAAATTCAGTCCTCCCGGAACTCTATCTCCATTATATATAATTTTAATTTGACCTTGAAAATAGGGCTCCGCGCGGCTTTTACGGCATAATATTATAAAGATATTTATCACCTATTTGCCAGGTCTCAGTAAGAACAATAAGATCGAATGTATAATCAACGCTACCAAGAACCACTTTGAGCTCTTCGAAATTCTTATTAATACTTCTTATGTTCGCTTGAAATATTTTGAAACTTTGTTTTTCACCATGCAATTTAGTTATATCCACATAGTTTGTCATATTTTCCATTGTTTTCGTTTCTATTGTTTCAATAGAGTAATCCCGGATATATGCATCCATATTAATTAGTTTTAATCACTCCTTTAAAATAATTAAATAATTAAAATAATGAATTTATTTCACACTATTATTAGGTACGAGTTTTTATTCTATATTTTTCTGCTACGTCCTTCTGTGGTTTGGACAACTGCTGAGTGGGGGTACTATTTTTCTCTTGCGGATTTTTCGTATTAGTTCCTGAGGGTTTTGCACACTGTTGCTCTTGTTCTTTATTTGTCACTGTGGGGGTCCCAGGAGCACTTTGTGGTTTGAAAATACTATTTGAGCGTTCGTCTACGTTTTCCAGTTCCTCTGGCGTATAACTCTTACCATTAACGTGTAATTTGTTTCCCTTAATAAAACAATTTTCTTCCCTGTTTCCCCTAGCCAAGTAGAGATGTTTTCTTAAGATATTATTTTGTTGACGTTGTTTGAACGTTAAATCTTTAGCTATGGACTATGGAGATATTGGTGCCTTTCAAATTTCTCGCATTCTTCAAAACAGCTATTTTTGTGAGAAAAGATGTGAATTCCTCTTTAATAGGAGGATTTTCTGTTTTACCCAATCCATAAAAATTGTTTAGATCGCTTTCAACAATGTTTACATTAACAAGATTTTTTATTTCTTGTTTAATGTATTCGAATGTTAAATCCTCTTTTCTGTTTTTCAATCCGAAGATGACAACATTATTTTCTCTTAATTTTCTATCCACTCTTTCTATATGTCTGATCTTTTGGATTTCTTCCAAAATATTTTCATTCGTGATTGTCATTATCCAGGATCGCAATAAGTAGTATTTATTTACTTCCTTTGTTCCTTCCTAAGTTGTATTTATTTATACCTTTTATCCCATTGTTTATGTCAACAGAGATTAGGAAAAAATTTGTTAGTTAACAATTGAATAACTTTTTGAAAAACAGTGATAAAATGTTTTTTCCAACTGATTTAGATTCCTTCGAGTATTAGGAAAAAACTGGAATTTTTTCAAATTTTTAAAATAACATTTTATGTCATAAAAAAATATTTTATCTTATAAACCCCGTTTAGCGGTCGCACGCTCATGCCGTAAAAGCCGCGCGGAGCCCTATTTTCAAGGTCAAATTAAAATTATAAATAATGGAGATAGAGTTCCGGGAGGACTGACTTTTTTTCGGAAATTTCCTCCTCTTTAACGAGCTTTTTTCAAAATTGCTTAAATATTAATATTTTTCGAGTTATTAACAAAAGCATAAATATCTTTTTTTTCATCTTATTTGTAATAACAATTGCAATTTTTTACCTGCGCACTTTTCCTTCAAAAACATTTTTCTAGAAATCCAATGAGCTTTTGCTCATATTTTTAGGACCTTTATTTTAATTTTCCACGTTTTTGAAGATGTTGACTAGAGTATACTGACTCTATAAAAAAAGAACATAAACATACAAAGTAACTTGAGATGTTTGTGATGTTAAATTGTACTCGTAAATTACGAAATGACGATTTCTGAAGAAAAAAACTGAAGAATTTTCCGCTACTTGATACTGCTTGTTACTGCGTATTATTATGAAATTTCGTACACTACGAGCCTTACCTACCGGCTAAAACTACGAATTTCAATTTAAAATTCGTTGCAAGTTTGTACAGACTAACTAATCTTAACAGCTACCTAAGTCGAGATTTTAAAGCTCAGGGCCGAAATAGGATCTATATTATACTAGCAGGTACCAATCTGTGCAAATTTGATACTTTTTATTTTTTTACTTATAGCTTACCCTGCAAATACCGCGGAAAAAATAAGTTTTTTTTATTATCCGTTGTTTATTTTAATTTTTGTGTATTTTTAAAAATTTATAATATCTATTGTGTCCCCCTTTTCTTGTTATACTTTTTATGATTTCCTCAGACTTATAGCAGCTCTTCTAATCCTATCTTTCCTGGGAAGTTACCTAACTTAGAAACCGTTAAAATAGGTAAAAATTTCGTTGAGTGGAAACAGAGGCCAAATATTGGGTTGGGGAAAAAGAAATGTCTTATTTGTGATCGAAATTTAACGCTTGTTTTAACATACTTAGAATTATCCGATTTAAGACAAATATGCGCCGTTTTGTTCACAAACTTGTTGCCATTTAGAAGGCAACTTCATTGTCCCCGTCTTATAAAACCAACCCTCCTTATTAGCAAAAAAACTCAGACAGCCAGTTTTCGCAAGCCTCTTTTGAGGCCACCTTAGTATCACCGAGAGCGTTTTGCATGGATCGGAAAAGATGGTAATCACTTGGTGCCACTTCCAGACTATACGGTTGGTGCGATAGGACATCCCATCTGAGCTCCCGTAGGTTCTGGCGGGTCATCAAAGATGTGTGAGGCCGAGCGTTGTCCTGGTGGAACACAACACCATTTCTATTGACCAATTCTGGCCGCTTCTGATTAATCGCCTGCTTCAAACGGTCGAGTTGCTCACAGTAGAGGACCGAATTGAGGGTCTGGCCATAGTTGAACAGTTCATAGTGGATGATTCCCTTCCAATCCCGCTAAACACACAGCAAAACCTTCCTGGCCGTCAATCCGGGCTTGGCGATGATTTGGGCCGGCTCGCCGCTCCTCGACCACGATCTTTTTCGCTTGGCGTTGTCGTACGTAATCCACTTTTCATCACCAGTCACCATCCGCTTCCAAAATGGGTCGAATTCGTTTCGTTTCAGCAGTGCATCTCAGGCGTTGATTCGGTCCAAAAGATTTTTTTTGCGTCAACTCGTGTGGCACAAAAAACATCCAGCTTTTTTTGAAATCCAATCTTCTGCAAATGGTTCCAAACGGTTTTATGGTCTACACCCAGTTCCTGGCCAATCGCACGAATGCTTACATGCCGGTCTACTTGGATGATTTCGACGATTTTATCGGTTTCTACGACCATTGGCCTACCAGTACGGGGTGCAACTTCCACATCCACTACACCAGAACGAAATCGATCGAACCAACGCTATGCTGTGCGAATCGTTACAGTATCGGGCTCATAAACTTCGCAGATTTTTGCTGCCGCCTTAGTTGCATTTTTACCTCTCAGGTAGTAAAAACCTAAAATATGACGAATTTCTCGCTTGGTGGCCTCCATCTTTGACGCGCTATAACTTGAGACTGAAACGTACGATCACAACACTGTCAAAGTGATACTTGTATCACAGATTGTCAACTTCAAATCGCCGTTAAGTGTGAAGAGATACGATAAGTACAACACAAGATATGTTTAAGTGTTGCCATCTATTGACAAAATACGACACTACTTTTTCCCCAACCTATTATCTAGGGCTAGGCCTTGATAACAAGATACTTTGGAACAAACACGAAAACAAAATAATGCACAAAGCTACAAAAGCCCTCGTAGTCTGTAGAAATATTAATGGGAAATTTAGGGCTGTAACCCAAACACATTGCAATAGATGTACACTGCAATAGTGAGACCTATCATTACCTAGGGGGCAGTAGCTTGAGGCACGACCCTAATCTGATCACTATGAAGACATCTCTCGAAGATTCGAAGAGAAGCCTGTGCATATATTACTGGAGCAATGAGAACATGCCCTACTGCTGCAATGAAAGCAATTTCAAATCTCTCACCGCTACATATTTAATTACAAAATGCTAGAAAAAAAACAATATATTAAATGATCAAAGAAGGAAAGAATTCGGACACATCAAATTAATAAACCTGGCAAATGCCCCAAGATGACATGCCAAACAAATTTAACTTTGTAAGAAAATTGACCACAAAACTGGAAAGTAAATCTGAATGGAAAAAAACTCCAAACTGGGGCTAAGCCAAAACGCCATAAAATGGTATACAAATGGCTCCAAGATCGATAAAGACACAGGAGCAGGGGTTTTTAGACCAAGAACCAAGTACTGGGAGCCTGGGAGCGTGTAGAAAAAAATCTTCTTAATAAAGGGCTAATATGGAATGTGAAAAATACTTTATTTTTATGACAATCGTTTTTCTTATGTCACAATAACTTTTTTCATATTTATTTTTTCATACTATTTAAGAAAAAATCATAGTAAAGTAAACTAGATTATGGTTAACAAGAATCTAATTGCTACATACTGTAGGTTTTACTGTTATTCTACCGCTCCGAGTTCTTATAACAGTATTTGTACCATCTAAATAGGAGCTTTCACACTGATTCGATTTATTTTTTTCATTAAGAGGTAAGATTAAATCGTTTTCAGATATCTAAAGAAATTATTTCAAGAGAAAAAACTCTCTAAACTGGTCATAACAGTTGACCTGATTCAGTTTTAAGACGAACTAACCGTACTTTGCCATCTGTTTCTGGAGAAAACTTCTATAATACGAGCCAAAGGACAAACTAAACGTTTAATGAAGTCATTCCCTACTAGAACCAACTTTACAACCTTCAGCTGTCTTGTACCGATTTGATTATTCTTCTGTCTCAGCTCTCCTAAATACTCTAATCGGAACCTTTTAGCCTTTTTGGATATTTGCTTCTCCTAGAACGATAAACCGCATCTACTTTGTCAGGTACACCTGTCACTTTAATGTCCTGTATACACATTGCTAGAGCCAATGCTTCTAGATCTTCTACAGTTTCTGATACATAGGAAATAGGACGGCTATTAATAACGGCTTCACAATCACATAAAATTGTAGACAATTCTTTCGAATCTAAAGATGCTTTTCCTAAAGTCCTACGTAACAATTCTTTTAGTGACTTTATAATCTTTTTCCACCAACCAACCCACCATGCTGTTGTTGCTATGTTAAATCTCCATTTAATCTGTTAAAGTGAATTACATCTTAAAATTAATTCCCAATTTAGTTTACTATAAGCAGTATTTGCCCCTACAAAATTTGAACCATTATCATTATAAATAATTTCGGCGGGTGTAATTTCCTTACCAAAATAAGTTTTTACCTGCATTTGGAAGGGTATGTCATAATCCCACAGGTATTTTCCTCAATAATACCGAAATGTTAATTTGAAATAGAGAATAATTATTTCATTAAACGTCAATTATGTAATAAAGGACTAATATGCAATGTGGAAAATACTTTATCTTTATGAGTGTTTTTTTTATAATGCCACAATAACTTCTTGTCATAATATAATTAATTTTTCATACTATTTAAAAAAATCATAGTAAACTAAAATAAATTATAGTTAACGAGAAACTAATTGCTACAGTCCGCACCCAAGCATCTTTCAAGCGGAAATCCGAGCCGTCGAAAGATGTAAAGAATTTAATATTGAAAGGAACTATCGTAGACACAAGATTGTAATAATCTCAGGTAGTCACAACCATCGAAGCTCTGAAGTCACATACAATCAGTTCAAAGATGGTCTGGGAATGCCTAGGCAATTTAAATGAACTAGGACAGGATTACACTGTTACCCTCCTGTGGTTTCCAGGACACATAGGAATAGAAGGATACGAAACAGCAGACAAGCTGGCAAAAGAAGGAGCTGAAACTCCATACCTGGGACCAGAACCACCCTGTGGAATCAGCAGTAGTACCTACAATCTTAGAAAAACAACTAAGGAAAAAAAACGGGTGTGGTAGTCATTGGGACTGCCGGCAGAAGTTATACTTCTATGGACGCGCCCGGATTCATAAATTTGTATGCGAATGATTTAGCAAAATCATTATATGATATTCGTGTTCAGCGACCCCACAAACCTACTAGTACCAAGTGCACACTCATTTTGTATCGAATTTGCATAAAATTCCTGGAGACGAGGTCCGTCTTAAGCACCAGCTGTTTCGGAGAGAATCGCCATTATGATATTCTTATTTAGCGACCCAAAAAACCGCCGAGTACCAAGTGTGCACTGATTTTGTACAGAGGAGAATAGGTAAATACCCTAGGCACCAAGTGGCGCGGAGACTTTCGGCATCATGATATTCTTGTTCAGCGACCCCAAAATCCCCGAGAATATAAATTGAACCCATTTTCAACAATACTTACCGAATTGTAATTTTTCTCTCTATTGCCTGTTCGGAATGCACTTTTTGAATGCAAAAATGCAATTTCCCATATTTACATTATAAAAAATAGCGACAAATTTTCTTCTGATACTTCAACACATCCAATGCAAAAAAACACATTCCGATCCATCTTACGTTACAAATTTCGGAGGTTTTGCTGATTTTAGTGCTTTATTTCCTCGACTATGCTATTCTTAAAAACACTGTTTATGTAGTCAACCACTTTAAAAGCATAGTGCAGGATTTAATGCAACCCTGTGACGGTACTTTAGGCTACATTACTCATTACTGAATATTATCATTAATATAAAATACTAAACTTTATATGTATACTAACAGAATAATAAAATAATCTGTTGAACACAATGTAATACGTCACTATGATATTCGAAACATTAGCTCAGACTGTTTTTTGAATATCTATCTCTTTTCAATGTACTGATTTTTTAAACGGTATTCAAAGGACTTATAGTTATGACTAATAACATTTAGTAAATATTTCATCTTTGTTTTTACCGACCAATATACCCTATTATATGTTTCTGTCTCTCACTTACTCATACGTAATGTAATGATTTTTCAGTGAACCCAACACAAATTTTCTCAGCCGAGTGCACAAACAGAAGTATAACTTTAAAAATGATAGCGAAAAATCCAATAACTGGAATGATCTAGAAGGTCTATGTAATCAAAGATTACCTCTAATCAGACTTCAATCATATGAATGAAACATACATAAAATATAAGATGACATTACACTGAAACATGAAGAAACTGGGATTGGATAGAAAAAAAAAGATCTATTTAACTTAAAACCCAACGATATTCTAAACTTTCTAAGGAAGATAGGACTAAAAGAGCTTGTATTAGTCTAAAGAAAACATCAGAAATATGGCAAGAAAAGGGGGACACAATAGATCTAATAGGTCGCATGTGTATCTGTTACATACATACATACATACATACATACATACATTCTTGGAAAGGATATTGTTGGGTTATTTTTTTCTAGTTCATTTAATTTGCCTAGGCATTCCCAGACCATCTTTGAACTGATTGTGTGCGAGTACAGAGCTTTAATGGCTGCTTGGCTATCTGACATACGATAGTTCCTTTCGATATTAAATTCTATACATCTTTCCATGACACCGATTATCGCTTGAAAGATGCTTGGGTATGTACCCAGGCTTTCTGAGTATTTGGCTCTAGGTCCAAAAACCCCTGCTCCTGTTTCTATATCTAACTTGGAGCCATCCGTATACCATTTTATGGCGTTTTGGCGTAGCCCCAATATGGTGTCTCTGCCCCATTCAGATTTACCTTCCAGTTTTGCGGTAAATTTTCTTACAAAGTTAAATTTGTTTGGCATGTCGTCTTGGAGCATTTCCCAAGTTTGATCAAATTAAAGTGTTCGTGGTCTTGCCTGGATCATTCCTTGCTTGACCATTCTATATATTGTTTTCTTTCTTATACTTTGTACTTGAATATGTAGTGGCAAGACATTTAGGATTACTTCCATTGCAGCAGTGGGTCATGTTTCTATTGCTCTAGTGGTGCATGCACAGGCTAGTCACTGAATCTTCGAGAGGTGTTACCGTAAGGTTGCGCAGTTAAGTTTCCATTCATTAAAACGAGCAGTTCTCATTTAATTAAGTACAATGACGTCACCGTAATGTGGGACAGTTGATATCTCATATATTTATACGACTAAAAATAAATTAAGTTCTGTGACTCCACCTTAAGGTAAAGAAGTTAATGTTTAATACATTTAATCGATAAATTACTATATACAACAAAAAAAATAAAAATCTGGAAGCTAACGTGAAAATATAATAAAAATGACAAATCCAAAAAAAACAGGAGACCTAGTTCCTTTAAACGAAAAATATTCGAAAACAACCAAAGAAAAATGCAGTTAAAATCGCAATGAGCAATTCTTACTTAATTAACTAATATAACTATGACGCCAACTTAAGGTACTTAAATAGTAAAATAGTGAAAACCTGGAAACTAACGAGAAAATATGATAAAAATGACATAACAAAAAAAAAGCATTGAAAACAAAAAAAAAATTATAATATAATTACCGTTTGTGCTTAGAAAGTTAAACTATTTTTGGAATATTACTATTATCTGATTTTGCCTCTTCATTAACTGCTTTAAATATACCTATAAGATCCAAATGATATTTTAATGTAATATATTTTTAATCCCTTAATCCGTCATATCTAAAATTGCACGCCTAATAATTTCTCTGTCATCATACACCGACCTAAACATAACGCTGATACAATTTCTCCCAGCCGGATGGGACATTTTTTTAATTTCTCCTTAATTTCATTTTATTAATTGTTTCGTTTCTTAATTTCAACAATATAAACAATTTACCGATATGGTAACAAGTTGGACGTTGCACGACAGAGCGAGAAACTGTCATTAATATGATTGGCTAGATTTAGCATAAAACATTGAAGATTAAGCGTTTTCATTGGACGAAATCACAAAATTGTGATATTTTGACAGGTGAAAAAAATAATCATCGAAATCGGTTCATATAACAAATTTTTCCGAGCGTCTCCAATTCGAAGTTGCGAATTCAGTTTTCTTTGCATCGCGCAAAGAAATACCCAGAAAAAAATTATCTTTACGTTTCTGATATTTATGTATTTTTATTTATAAAAAATAAAAAACATATATTTGTTATATTTAAACAATTGATTTTTTCGTATTTATAATGGTTTTCCACTTTTTTTCTTATTTTTCACAATTTGTTTTTATTTCGAAAATTCTACATTATTGACTATTTTTTTTCTACTAATTTGTTTTTTTTTTAATTTCCCTAAATTCTTCTTAGATTATTCCAAGATTTTTATCGATTTTATTATTTCTTATATATAGTATTTAACAAAGTTTTTTCAGCTGTTAGCAGGTTATTTTTTGTTTAGTAAAAATGTCTATATGTAAACTAAAAAAATAAAATCCCTTTTAACACGTATATCATACGATATTTTTTCTACGAACGCTAGTAATAGTCCAAATTAACGCTTATTATTATTTTTAATAAAAAAATTGATAAAATGTATCTAATTTCATCTAACTTACCTACGAAATACGTTGCTAGGACGAAGAAAAAATTGATTGTTGATTTGTTTTTGACAGCTTGCGTCAAACAAATGTTATAAATTCTTATTCGATGATGGAAAGTGATCAAGAAAATGAATTTCTCCCGGTGGAAATTGAAGAAGCCGCTAATAAAGCTACCTTTGAATTATTGCCTAATAAGTCAAAGCGACAGTATGAGTTTTCATACGATCGTTTTCTGAAGTAGTGTGATCAAAAAAATGTTAGAGGTAGGGAAACCGCTTACTTTGAAGAAAAGTCTAAAATATGGAAATCATCGACACTTTGGTCCAATTATTCTATGTTGAAAGCGATGATGAATATAAATAACCAGAACATAAGCAGGTATTACAAGCTTTTCTTAGCAGTGCTAAAAGTAAATCACTTTTAGCACTGGTGCTAAAAGTAAATGACATTTAACACCAGTGTCGTAAAAAGACATTTTAGACACTGACAGCACGCGTTAAAAATTCCACTTTTAGTGAAGTTTGTAGAAAAAAATAATTTTTAATATTAGATCGATTATATTCGTAAAGAACAGAAAAAACGTGTAAAAATATGGAATAATAAAAATTTATAGGAAAACTTGGAATTTTGAAAAAACATTGATACTGATTATGTGATTAACAAGCTTATTTCTTTTTAAAATAGAACTTGAATTTTTTTATAAACTTTTATAATTCATTAGATAAGTTATGATTAAATTTCCTCGAATTTTGCGACTTATCCCCACTTTTTATTGAATTGTTTCTGTTTTTTTAATTTTCTCAAATTGCTTACATTTTTTTAAATTTATTTAGATTATCGTTAAAATAATTTCTATTTGAAGTAATAATCTCAGGCCACTATTTTTATGTTTTTATGTTACCGGCCCTTACAATAAGACATTTGGTATTTGTTAATTCTAGAACGATATTGTTCGTTAAATCGTTTATGTTAAAATGTTGTTGTTTAAGGTTAAAGCGTTCTGAATTAAAAATACGTCTCATTATATTTTGACTGTTTTTAAAAGCTTATATCTTCGAAACTGTTGTAGATAATAAGATGCGGTTTTCACAGTTAGGTTTATAATTATCTTAAGTTTTGTTGTGACACGTTTATACAAAATGGTCTAATTCCAGTTTACTTGATAGAAAAATGGCGTATTTTCAGAATACAGTAGATGTAATTTTTTAATTTTAACTTCCCTTTCTGTACACCGATTTTAAACTTTAAGGTATTGTTATAAAGTAAAAATATGCGTCTTTTAGAAAATTGATAAATATACAGGGTCTCCCATTGAAAAAATTACATCTACTGTTTTCTGAAAATACGCCACTTTTCTAGCGGGTAAACCGGAAGTAGGCCATTTATATAAACGTGTCACAACAAAACTTACGGTAATTTTAAACCTAACTGTAAAAACCGCATCATATGATCTAGAACCGTTACGAAGATATAAGCTCTTAAAAACAGTCAGAATATAATGAGACACCCTGTATATAAAAATATGTAAGTTATCTACCTATTTACCGCCCATCAAGCAAAGTAAAAAAATTTACTACATTACCTACTTTTTAATTATTTGGAAATCTTCTTGATGCTTATTATATAAATAATTAATGTTGATGTTGATTTTAACAGATTTACAAACGTCTTTTTATTTAATTGTTTAGTTTTTTTAATATTAACTATTCTCTCTATTTTTCTTTTTTTTTTTTAATTTTTGATTTGTTTTTTCTAAATTTATCAAGGATTTTTCAGCTTTTTTAAAAAAACTTTTATTCCAATTTTCTCACTTTTGTTTCTTAGATTTGAATTTTCTAATTTTATTTTTTATTATTTCTTTTATAATAGTTTTTTCCATTTTTTTCATTTCCTTTTTCCCATTTTTTTCGATCTTTCCAACACCAATTAATTAGAAGATATTTTTATCAAACTAAAAACTTTCAAGTTCTTTTTTTTTCAAATGTCCAGAATTTACCAAAATGTGATTTTAAAAATATTAAAAATTTAATGTTATGGGAAGATTTCGAGAAAATAAATATCTTTATTTAATAACAGTAAACAAATTTTAATCCAAAACAATTGTTGCCCCCCGCGGAGAGGGTTCCAGGTATAAATATTATTACATGCAGTAAATATAAAATTGTCGAAAATTTGCTTCAAAGTTTTATATTATACAGAGATTATAACATTTATTTAAAATTTGTGACAAAAATAAAATCTATTATTAAAAAAAATAGATTTTTCAGGTCAACAAATATTAAAAATATTTTGTATATTAGAAAATCTTGACAAACAACCAAAATTTAACGAAATTATTTTTATATTGAAAATAGAATCCACAACCTTTAACGTTTTTAAATATCACTGAATTTAAAAAAAAGTTATGTGATTTTTAATTTTTTTTTTTATGTAAACTGTGTTGGAAATCTGCAAACTTATCCGTAATAAGACGATTTCTAAAATGTTAAAAAAAACAAAGGGTTTGAAACAGTTTTTAATTTTACAAACTATCGGCTTTTTTGAAACTAAAAAGTTTTTTTTCAATTGTTCAAAATGTAACGATTAAAAAAAACAATCTAGAATTATAGTTTATCTAAACACAATTTACTAACATAAAAAACACCTCCTAATCCTATCAATGAGAAGCTAGGTTATCAGTTTATATACTATGAAAATGTTTTCTATTCTTTTCTATTGTTAGTCAATGACACAATAAAAATATTCTAAAAAGGATATAAATTAATGTACTCGGCCCTTAATATATCATGAACGGATTGAATCATTGATACTAAAAACCTATTTGAGTATCGGCAACATTGTAATCTGGTGTGAATTCATCGAGGAGTTTTGATGATTTCTCATTTAAATCTCACAAGTGAGAGCATTGAGATTATCGGTGAAGTTGAAATATGTAAAGAAAGGTTTTTTGTTAGTTCTTAGCTTTTTAGGTCGTAGAAGTCTATTTTTGAAATAAAAAAATTGTCTGGATTTTCGATATCGTGTTTGATGATGGCAACTCGGCGGTGGCTAACAGTCGCTTGACTTCAACACCTGGCATAATCTTTCATTTCGGCAATATAGTCTAATCAATAAGTAGCTTTTTTACGAAATTCTCACAGAGGCCTCTCCTAAAATTATGATTTTGGTGTCATTCGATAGGTATTGATCTCTAGAAGTAATTTTTTTTCAACTTTCTACTAAATAAAACCAAAAAAAGTAAATAAATAATTAAGATAGAGCCTCGGCTGATGGTTCATATTGTTTATCACATTAAAACGGTTAAAAATGACCTGAAGTGTTTTTCTTCTATCTGTAGTAGTTTAAAAGTTATTTAAATAATTGTGATCGAAAGCTGAGAGCAAATATTGAACGTACAGAGAGAAAAATATTTAAAATTTTCTAAAAAAATAAAAAATAAAAAATATTTTATAAACCAAATGATACGTAATTGGTTTTGTTTATTACAACAGTTTAAAAAAAATAAAACGAAAAAAATTATTTGTTTATAACAAATTGTTTATAAAATAAACTAATTAAATATAAATAAATAATTATAATTTGCTGGGCATATGAAAGAATAATATAAATAATGATTTAAAAAAATGGTTCCTTAATATTAATAATAAATGGCGGAAAAAATTGTTAATAAACAAATCCATTTTTGACCAATAAAAAAAATTTTTTTTGAAACGACTCTTTTTAAATCATATTTTTTGGACCTTCGAATAAAAAAAAAATTCCATTGTCTCAAAAATAATGCATTTGTTTATAACAATTTTTTTAAATATAAGCATTTAAATATAAAAAAAAAATGTTTTCAGGTGACGCTAAATGAGAAAAAAAACGAAATCATTACGAATTAAAAAATATATACATATATAAACAATTACTTTATTAACATTTTAAATTTTTTAATGCAATAGATTGTTTATAAATTACTGGAAAATTAAAATTTTTTGATTTTTTCAACGAAAATCTATTTTTTCACCTCTTCCGAACAATTTTACCAAGGGACAAAAAATTGAGCTTTTTGGTTAAATAATTATAAAGGTTTTTATGTTAATTTTCGGTTTCAAAAATTTTGTTTATTAACAATAGCATAACTAATGGAAAAATACGTAAAAAAAAATTATTTCGCGCTGATTATTGTTTATTAACTTATTCCAAAGGTACGTAAATTTTTTTATTTTTAAATATTGATATTTAATATATTTAAATAATTTTTTTGTTCACCGTGACTGAAATACGCGGCGCGCGAGAACGCAAAGCACCCCGTTTTAGCTATAACTTTAGGACTCCGTTAAAATTATAAATATTGGAGATACAGTTTCGGGAGTACGGACTTATTTTTTGTGAAATTTTCTGCTCTTTTCAGATCTTTTTTTCAATTTTAAAAATATTTAATTATTTTCGAGATTTTTCAAAAAAACACTGTTTTTTTTTCACTCTTTTGTTTATAACTATTGCAATTTTTTTGAACGCCTTCTTAACTTTTTCAAAAATTTTCTAGAGATCAATACCTATCGAATGACACCAAAATCATAATTTTAGGAGGCCTCTGCGACAATTTCGTAAAAAAGGTACTTGTTGATTAGACTAATAAGGAGTTTAATAGAGTAACTGGTATAAGTTATATATTTTTGCTGCTAATATTTAATTCAAGTTGCATAATTTAAAACAAAAAATAATAAAACAATGACATGATTTTTCCCGATTTATTTATTTGTTGAACTGGTCCTTTTTCTTCATTCCACGCCAATGGTCAGTATTGTCCTAAATTAAATAAAAAAGCCGATGATGGTACATTGAGTGACATTGAAAGAACTATAAAAAAATCTAAAATTAAGACTCCAACTTTTATTTTTACAATGATTTCGTATATTATGTATTATTATTCAAATTTTAAAAATATTGATAAAATGGGTCATTTCAATAAAATTAAGGGAACAGTTGGATTTTACAAAAATAAAATACTTTATAAATAACAGTACAATTAGATTTTCAGAACGAAATACTTTTATTAAATTTCAAACAAAACTTAATCCAAAACAACTGATGCTCCCCATGGAGAGGTTTCAATTTTATTACATTAAATAAAATTTATAGCATTTTCTTATCGTAATGGGCAATACCCATTGCATTCAAAAATTTAATAATCTTTATATATATTCAATATTAGATATGAAACAAATACCATGAGTTAATTGTTTTAAAAAATCTTTAATTTATTCGATTTAAAAACACAGTCATAAAATATTAGGTTATTTTGTATGACATACAAAAAATGTTTTTTTTTGTATAGATATATATCTAATATTTAGGTACCCAGTTGTAATGATTTGAATAGTAACTCCAGTTTTTTAACTTCGCGCTAAAAAAATCGAATCTCAACGTTTTTGGGTCTTTGGAACCTCCGCTGACTATTTTTACGAGGGTGTCTGTATATCTGTATGTATGTGTAGATGTGTGTGTGTATGTATGTAAACCTCTTATAACTTTTGAACGGCTTGACCGATCGGAATGAACTAAAAAGCATTACAAAAAGTTCCATCAAACTTAGATTCCCTGTAAGTTTGAACCGATTCAGACTGGTAGATTTCAAAAAATTTCAAAATAATGGAAAGAAACAATTGGTAAAAATGATATCTTTTGAGCATATCTTTTTGGCTATTACGTAGATAAATTTCAAAACCTAAACTGCTCTCAAACTTAAAAAACCACGTCGAAGGCCGTTTTGCAAATTAAAATCGGTTGATTCGTACGTGAGATATCGGTTTTTTTAATTTTTGAGATTTTTTTACTAATTGATTTTGAACTTCTTATAACATTTTTATGTCTCAAAAAACTGCGTCGAAGGCCGTCTTGAACATCAAAAACGAATAACCTGTTACAAAGTTATGGCTTTTTAACTCAAAAACGTCAAAATAGCTTTGCGGTTAAAATTAGCGGGAAGTTGCAAGGATGGCCTTTTAGGTGAACCTCTCTTCGATTTTTTTTTTAATAATTTGGAGTAATTCTTTATAAAATTTAAAATTGGTCGATTACTTCAAAATGATTTAAATTTTTGAATTTTTTAAATTCATTATTTATAATTAATGATTTTTGAAAAGGAGTTACTTAAGACAATTAAAAAAGAAAAATGATTTAACAGAATTAAACATAAATAAGATATAATAGTCGACCATTTTTTAAAATAAATAAAACTAGCTGACCCCACTAACCTAATTATTATAGTTTTCCACTTTTTACGGTTTTTTCGTTGTTTTTGTCGATTTCATCAATTTTTTGTCTGTTTCTATTTTTAATAATTTTTCAAGATTGTCAACAATTTTTCTCGATTGTAAAAAATTTTGTACATTTTTTTTTTAATTTTTTTAAACATTTTTAACAGTTTTTTAAGATTGTCCCCAATTTTTTGGGATTATTAACAATTTTTTGCGTTTTTTAAGATTTCTTTATGATGCTCGACATTTTTTTAAACTTTTCAACAATTTTTCAAGATTGTCATAAATTTTATGCAGGTTTTATCGATTTTTTAAGTTTATCAATTATTTTTTTATATTTTTACCTATTTTTATATATTTTTTTAATAGGTTGTTAAACCTCAGCTTGAAATAGATTAAACAAAACGCCAATTCAGTATGATTTATTGAAAATAGAACTTTATGCAAATCGTCGTTCTTTTTTAATATACAACTATATAAATTATTACTTTTATCTACCTGTATAAAATGCTTTTCTTATTAACTATTGTCAACAATTTTTTAAGATTGTCCCGAATTTCTTATCATAAATTTCATACAATTTTTCACGTTTGTTATTGAAGTTATACTTCTTATCATGGACTTGATTTGTGTGGGGTTAACCGGGAAAAATCATTACATATGCAATGGTGTGAGTAAGAGAGAGACAGAAACACATAATAATATAAGGTATCAGTACATTGAAAAGAGATAGATATACAAAAAACAATCTGAGCTAATGTTTTGGAATATCATAGAGACGTATTACATTGTGTTTGACAGATTACTTTATAATTCTGTCACGTAAGTAAACATATAAAGTTTAGTATTTTATATTAATAATATTAATCATAATATGTATTCAGTAATTTGCATTATATTTTGCACTATGGGGTTTTGTAAACACTTTTTTTGTACATTGATCGTTTTACTGTTTAGTTTTCGTGTTTGAAGTAAGGACACACATCAACTGGTCTTATTTTTCTAAGTATTTATTTAATTGAATACAGTTAATTTAAAAAAAATATATTTCTACTTGCCTGTGTTTGTAGTTATTAAGTTTTATTAGTTAACAGTGCATAGAAGTATAACTTCTGCCAGCAGTCCCACTGACTGCCACACCCTTTTTTTATGATTTTTCGACATTTTTTAAACGATTTTTAACAATTTTTACTTTCTTTCAAAATTTTTTTTTAGATTGCCAACAATTTTTTACAACTTTTATGCTACATAATACACCTATTTTAAATAATCCAAATAAATTGGTAAAATTCAAAACTTTTTATATTTATCAAAAATATATTAAATTAATTGAATCTTGAACAATTTTTAAAAGGTACTTATTTAACGTATTTTTAAAAAAACCCTTGTAACTCCATTTAATTTTTAATTTTTTTTTTTAATTTCCTAATTAACTAGGTGTTTAAAATTTTGTGTAAGCATAAATAGGTACATAAGCATTTTTTTGAAAAATAACTTTTCCTGTAAGTAATTTAATATTCTTAGATAATTCTGCTAAATTTTTTAAAAAAATAATTCTTATTTTTCTAATAAAAATCGTAAACTAATATCTTAAAAATAAACAATATAACCACCACCAACTCTCCAAAAGAAACTGTTATCAGGTTTTACAGTAAAGGGGAAGGGATTTACCAAAGGGCTATTTAAGACCCTTAACAGGATAATAACAGTATTAGTTGCTCAGTGAAATGCATTCAAGGAACTCTCCAAAAGAAATTTTTATCAGGTTTTAAAGTTCGGGAGTGGGGATTTACCAAAGGGCTTTTAGGACCCTTAACAAGATAATACCAGTTGTTCAGTGATATTCATAACAAAAGTGAGTGTAAATACCTACTAGGTGTAAGTATTTTGAATTTCGTTGTTGTATTTATTGTTTTATATATTTTTTTTCTCGAATTAATTTTTAGTTGGTACTACTTGTTAATTCATCTATGTTTTAATTTCAAATACCTCAAAATTTCTTTTTCGCGCACAATTTTACTTAGTGCCGCTTGTTTCTGCGTCGACGAAATTTCCACAGAAAACTGTCCATTTGCCAAAATCAGATATTATGTATTAGCCAAAATTTGTCTGTTCTGCTAAAAATTTTACTTAGTACCGCTTGTTTCTTCGTAAACAAAATTTCCACGCAACAGTTTTTTGGTAGAAAAATCTTGATCTCATTGTTGCTAGTATCTAAGAGTTTTGCCAGAACTGCAATGTTTACTTTATTAGAATAAAATCTTATCAATAAAGTTTAATGAATTTGACAATTCGTATATGTATTACTAGTACCTACATTATTTTAGAATTTGTAGTACGGTGATACCTAGGTACTGGATTTACAAAAAACTGGAGATGATGCTGATTTTTAAATTGCATTTGTAAATGACACTTCCTGAAGAAAAAGATTGAATAATTCGCTTAAATTTTACTTTTTCCTGCGTATTATTTTGAAACAAGCCGTACTTGGTAGAATTTCGACGCAAAACTTTTAAGATTCGTATAAGCTCTGCTAGTGCTCTATGAAACGTACTCTGAGATTTTTTTTTCGATTTCAGAGGGTCGAATACATTTCAATAAGTTACCAACAAAGTTTGATGATTTGATAATGATTTTTTACAACAATCTTTTCGTTGCTTCATTTTATTATTTGCTTAAGTATCGCTTGTTACTGCGTCTATTTATAAAATTTCGTAGTACGAGTGATACTGGGTAAAAACTGGTCGCAAGGGTTAAACGCATTTTTCATCTTGTGTTGTTGTTGATGTTCTATACACACTTGGACAATTTGTATATGTATTGTATATTTGGACTATCAAATTCATTTCAATACTCTTGATTATTTTTATGCGTTATAATTTTACTTAGTACTGCTTGTTCCTGTGTATGTTGGAAATTTCATAGTACGGGTGGTACTGAGTGAAATTTAGACGAAATATCTATGACAAAGGTTTTTTCAGATAAAACAGTACCTTATTTATTCGTAGGAAAACCTGATACACTTGATCTCATTGTTTATTTATTTTCTAATAGAAAAGATTTTCTGTACCTAATATGTCTATTGGTATTTTTAACTTTTTTTGGTTCTCCAATTTTTTATCGATAAGTTGACGATGAGTATTTCTAGTACCTAAGAGTTTGCCAGTACTGCAATGTTGTCGAATTTGTAGTTCTTAGGTATTGGATTTACTGTACTACAAAACAGAATCTTATCCAAAAACGACGTTCCTTACGTTACTTACCTTTTATTTTTTGCGTAAATTTTTATCGTTTGTTGCTGCGTCTATTTTTAAAATTTCGTAGTACCGGTGGTACTGGGTAGAAATTGGTCGCAATATGTTCGTAAGGGTTAAACGCATTTCTATTTGTATGGGTATTGTTAGTAGCTAATAGTTTACCAATTTGCAGTACGATTATAAAACGACGGGATTTATAATTTGTTCCAAGTTGCGCAGTAATTGTCCATTTTCAACAAATCTGTGCAAATTTGATACATTTTAAAATTCCAGAAAATACCGCCTAAACTTTTTTTACTTTTTTTATTATCCGTTGTTTTATTTTCTTCATTTTTTAATCTGGTTTTATACGATTTTTCTTTTTGCAATTATTTCTTCACGCTATTTGCAAAACAATACCTTTTATTATGTTATATAACATCTTAAACTATAATCGAGAGATGGGGGGGAGAGACAAGGGATTTTCTGTGTGTACCTAATTTGTCTAATGACATTTTCAAATTATTTTGGTTTTAGAAACTTTTATCCATAAGTATTGCTAGTACCTGTTTAAATTTGTGGTACGATGTTTCCTAGGTATTTACTTTATTACATTTTCATTATTTATCGTTTTTTTTTTAATTTTTTTCGATTCCATCATTTATGTACAACATTTTTACGATTTTTATTGTTTGAATACAGTTTTTTATTAGCTTTTTTATTTATTTTCGCTTTTCATATTTTTTGTTTTGTTTCCTTTTTTTGGATGAATATTTCGTAGTTCGTAATTCTAAGGGTTAAACGCAGTTTTGAGCTGATTAGTTGTTTTGTTATGATTGAAGAATTAATTATACACAATTTTAGTTGAAAATTCGAATTGCTGGTACCAGAGTTTACCAGCAATGCAATATTTTTGAATTTGTAGTACGGTGGTTTCTAAGTACTGGATCTACTTTAAACCAAAAAAAAAAGATCACAAAGAAACAGGATCTTATCTATAAACGTAAGTTACCATATTGTTTGTGATATAAAATTATAAACAATTTTATTTGACAATTAGAATGAGTATTTTTAGTACCTAAGAGTTTGTCAGTAATGCAATGTTTCTGAATTTGTAGTACGGGCGTTCCTAGGTATTGGATTTACTGTATTAAACTACAAAAAAAGAACACGAAGAATACGGTCTTATCAATATGATTTGATAATGATTTTTTCTTTGTTGCTTCTTTATATTTTTTGCGTAAATTTTTACTTGGCACCGCTTGTTACTGCGTCTATTTATAAATTTTCGTAGTTAAACGCATTTTCCAGCTTGTTAGTTGTTTTGTTATGTACTATACACAGTTTTATTGGACAATTTGTAGTACGGGCAGTACTGGGTAGAATCTAGACGAAATTTCCACGCCTTATTTGTTAGTAGGAAAATCAGGTACAGTTGATCTCATTGTTTACATATTTTTATTACAAGAGACTTTCTGTACCTAATTTGCCTTTTGGCATTTTCAACTTTTTTTGTTCTAGAAATTTTTTCGATAAGTATTGCTAGTACCTTGGAGTTTACCAGTACTGCAATGTTTTTGAATTTGTAGTACGGTGGTTCCTGGGTATTGGATTCACTTTAAACTACAAAAAAGAACACGAAGAAAAATGATCTCATCGATAAAAGTAAGTCACAAAAAAATTTCGAGATATATCGATTTTTCTAAAAATATTCAAGTTTTTTGTTGATTTCAGGGATATGTTTTAAAAGAAATAGTTTTATACTGTCTAATAAGTTTCAAACCGCTTCAATATTTAATGCCTTAAAAAAAAATTCGTAAAACTTTTTACTTGGTACCGCTTGCTCCGTCGTATGTTTTTAAAATTTCGTAGTACGGGTGGTACTGGGTAAAATTTCGACGATATTACCACGCTAAAGGTTTTTTGGCTTACAGAGTTTTTTCGGATAAAACAGCACCTGTTTAGTGCTGGAAAAATCAGGTATAGTCGATCTCATTGTTTTTTATTTTCTAAAGAATTTCTTTACCTTATTTGTCTATTCGTATTTTTAACTTTTTTTGGTTCTACAAACTAGTACCTTAGGGTTTACCAGTACTTCAATGTTTTTGAATTTGTAGTAAGGTGGTTTCTAGATATTGGATTTACTGTATTAAACTACAAAAAGGATACGAAGAACAGAATCTTATCAATAAACTTAAAGTTACCAACAAAGTTTGATGATTTGATAATGATTTTTTACAACATTCTTTTCGTTGCTTTATTTTATTATTTGCTTAAATTTTTCCTTGGTACCGCTTGTTACTGCGTCTATTTATAAAATTTCGTAGTACGAGTGATACTGGGTAAAAATTGGTCGCAAGGGTTAAACACATTTTTCATCTTGTGTTGTTGTTGATGTTCTATACACACTTGGACAATTTGTATATGTATTGTATATTTGGACTATCAAATTCATTTCAATACTCTTGATTATTTTTATGCGTTAAAAATTTATTTTCGTTATAATTTTACTTAGTACTGCTTGTTCCTGTGTATGTTGGAAATTTCATAGTACGGGTGGTACTGAGTAAAATTTAGACGAAATATCCATGACAAAGGATTTTTCAGATAAAACAGTACCTTATTTGTTCGTAGGAAACTCTGATATAGTTGATCCCATTGTTTATTTATTTTCTAATAGAAAAGATTTTCTGTACCTAATATGTCTATTGGTATTTTTAACTTTTTTTGGTTCTCCAAACTTTTATGACAATGAGTATTTCTAGTACCTAAGAGTTTGCCAGTACTGCAATGTTTTTGAATTTGTAGTACGAAGATTCTTAGGTATTGGATTTACTGTATTAAACTACAAAACAGGATCTTATCCAAAAACGACGTTCCTTACGTTTTATTTTTTGCTTAAATCGTTTGTTACTGCGTTTATTTTTAAAATTTCGTAGTACGGGTGGTCGCAATATGTTCGTAAGGGTTAAACGCATTTCTTTTTGTATGGGTATTGTTAGTAGCTAATAGTTTACCAGTTATTATTGAATTTGTAGTACGATTATAGAAATAACGATTTCTAAGGAAAAAAAGCATTTTTCGCTTAGATTTTTACTTGGTGCTGCTTGTTACTGTGTAGTGTTATAAAATTTCGTAGTACGAGCCGTACCGGGTAGAATTTCGACGGGATTTATAACGCTCAGGGCCGTAATAGGATCCATATTATATTACCAGGTTCTTTTGTGCATTTTCAACCAATCTGTGCAAATTTGATACATTTTAAAATTCCAGCAAATACCGCCTAAAAATCAGTAGTTTTTTACTTTTTTTTTATTATCTTTTGTTTTATTTTCCTCATTTTTTATTCTGGTCTTATACGATTTTTCCTTTTTGCAATTATTTCTTCACGCTATTTCCAAAACTATACATTTTATTATGTTATATAACATCTTAAACCATAATCGAGAGATGGGGGGAGAGACAAGGGATTTTCTGTGTGTACCTAATTTGACTAATGACATTTTTAAATTATTTTGGTTTTAGAAACTTATCGATAAGTATTGCGAGTACCTGTTTGAATTTGAATTTCTTTTCGTTTTTTCTATTTTTTTCATTTATTTCGATTCCATCATTTATGTACAACATTTTTACGATTTTTCTTATCTTCTTGTTTGAATACAGTTTTTTATTAGCCTTTTTATTTATTTTTTCGCTTTTCATATTTTTTGTTTTGTTTTTTTTTTGGATGAATATTTCGTAGTACGAGTAATTCTTGGATAGAAATTAAATAGAATAGATTCCTAAGGGTTAAACGCAGTTTTCAGCTGTTTAGTTGTTTTGTTATGATGGTAGAATCAATTATACACAATTTTAGTTGACAATTCGAATGAGTATTGCTGGTACCTAAGAGTTTACCAGCAGTGCAATGTTTTTGAATTTCTAGTACGGTGGTTTCTAAGTACTGGATTTGCTTTAAACCAAAAAAAAGATCACGAAGAAACAGGATCTTATCTATAAACGTAAGGTACCATATTGTTTGTGATATAGAATTATAAACAATTTTGTTTGACAATTGGAATGAGTATTTCTAGGTACGCATTTTCCAGCTTGTTAGTTGTTTTGATATGTATTATACAGTTTTATTGGACAATTTGTATGGATATTGTTAGTACCTAGTAGTTTGCCAGTTCTACATTATTTTTGAATTTGTAGTACGGTGATTCCTAGGTACTGACTCTAAACTTAAGATGTTGGTGTTGTATTTGTAAATTATAAAATGACGATTTCTGAAGAAAAAATTGTAGCATCTTTCGCTTTGATTTTCACTTGGTACTGCTTGTTACTGTGTATTATTATGAAATTTTATAGTACGAGCCATATCGGGTAGAAACTTCACCGCATTCCATTCAAAGTTCGTGCGGACTGAGTAATCTTAGCAGCTACCTAAGTCGAGACTTTAAAGCTCAGGGCTGTAATAGGATCTACATTATACTATCAGGTATTTTGTCCATCTTCAACCAATCTGTGCAAATTTCATACATTTTAAAAAAATTTCACTTATAGCTGACCCAGCAAATACTGCCTAAAAATAAGGAATTTTTACTGTTTTTCATTATTCGGTATTTGTATTTTTAAAGTTTATTTAAAATATTTTCTCTTTTTCGGATTTTCTCTGTTTTTATTTATTTTCTAATCGTTTCTTTCTGATTTTTCCGTTCTATCGTTTATGGGTATTATTTTTTATTCGGGTTTCGTACAATTTTTCGGTTACACATTGTTTTTACAATTATTTCTACATGCCATTTTCAGAACTCTTTTTTTAGGAGATTTATATCTACTATTCAGCTGGTTCGCAGGTCACGACTTCGGAAAAATTTCACTACCGTTTTTCGTTTTGGGCCCCCCTGACCTTAAAAACACCTTCCGTTCCGTATGTATGTATGTATAGTTCCGATATAACGAAATCTGTGGACACGATAGCGGTCGCATTTCTTAACGGATCGAAATGAAATTTGGTACAGTATATCGTAAACAATAAAAGGATAAGTTATACTAGAATAAAGTCCAAAACGTTTTATTGTTTCAGGACTCACGATTTTTTTCGTATAATTTTTACTTAGTAACGCTTGTTTCTGCGTATATTTTTGAAATTTCGTAGTACGGGCAGTACTGGGTAGAATTTAGACGAAATTTCCACGCCTAATTTGTTAGTAGGAAAATCAGGTACAGTTGATCTCATTGTTTACATATTTTTTATTACAAGAGACTTTCTGTACCTAATTTGCCTTTTGGCATTTTCAACTTTTTTTGGTTCTAGAAAAATTTTCGATAAGTATTGCTAGTACCTTGGAGTTTACCAGTACTACAATGTTTTTGAATTTGTAGTACGGTGGTTCCTGGGTATTGGATTCACTTTAAACTACAAAAAAGAACACGAAGAAAAATGATCGCATCAATAAAAGTAAGTCATAAAGTTGTGATAATCGAGTGATATTAATTACTTAATGTTATAGATAGTGTCCTGATATGATGGATGTTAGTGGGTCAAGACAATAAATGGTTTATCTAGTTTTAAGAATTGCATTTTTCGCTTAGATTTTTACTTGGTACCGCTTGTTACTGTGTATTGATATTTCATAGTACTAGCCGTATCGGGTAGAAACTTCACGTATTTCACCGCAATTTATAATTCCATTCAAGTTCGTGCGGATTGAGTAATCTTAACAGTACCTAAGTCGAGACTTTTAAGCTCAAGGCCGTAATATGATCTATATTATACTAACAGGTATTCTGTCCATTTTGAACTTATCTGTGCAAATTTCATACATTTTAAGAAAATTTCACCCAGCAAATACTACTTAAAAAGTGAGGATTTTTTACTGTTTTTTGTTTTAATTTTTGTGAATTTTTAAAGTTCGTTTTAAATATTTTCTCTTTTTCGGATTTTCTCTGTTTTTATTTATTTTCAAATCGTTTCTTTCTGATTTTTCCGTTTTTCATATTCTATCGTTTATGGGTATTTATTTATTTATTTATTTTATTTATTTATTTACAGAAATTTGCTTCAACACAAAAATAAAGAAATCCTATAAAAAATCATTAATAAAAATCTTCTAAAATATGACTATAGTCTGGCCGTCGAAAAGATGGAAGGATCACGAGACAAATGTACTCCTTATTTCAGCCCACAGTTTATATCATCTTTGGTATGAGTACAGTCTAAACTGTCCTTCGTTTACTGCAGTTTAGAAGGCGTTACATCGTAAGATTAAGCCGTTCAGATGCCCGTATTCACTGATCAAGAATCCTTGAATTCCATCTTTTTGGCGGCCGGGGTATAATTGCACCTAAGTGATTTAACACTTGTTTTGTGCATACATTATGTATTTAATATATATATATTTTTGTGACAATTCGACGATTAACACATTTCTCCTATATTATATAATTAGGTATATCTAAATAGTAAGAAAAATATATTAAGCAACTATTTGTATCTATAAATAAATAATAGTTATCATTTATAAATATCTTAGTTTGTAATGAATATTTTTGTAGTTTTTAATTTTTCTAATATTTAAAGGCAATAGATTGTAAGCCTTTGAGGCTAGATGGTAAGCAAATCTTGAGTGTACATTTTTATTAGAGTGAGGTATTTTCAGTAATTTGTTAGTTATGCTGCGGGTTTCAATATTATGCGAGATTTGGTTTTTAAAATGTTCTTTTTTGTGCAAAAATGTTACTAATGTGTGAAAGTACAGAGACCTTATATTGCATATATCATTTCCATAAAGTAGTCTGGTTGAGTATTGTCTATTTGTTTTATAAATAATTTTTAGCACATAATTTTGGATTGTAGACAGGGATTTTAATGAGTTATTATACAACGCTCCGTATCGTAAAAGTGATTCCACTAAGGATTTGTAAATTAAAATCAAAATATTTTTACTCAATATATCTCTTAACTGATAAAATTTGTAAATTAATTTTCTAACTCGGTTTGTTAAATATGCTACATGTTGATTCCATTTTAAATTTTTGTCTATAATAATTCCTAAATATTTAGTGTTTTCAACTTCTTTTATGTCTCCAATGCCATTAATATTAATGTTGTGAAAATTAGGTCTATTTTTATATGTAATGGTAAATGCTATGTAATTGGTCTTATCTGCATTTAAAGACAGCTGATACCCATCTAGCCACATCTTTATGACATTCATACCTTCTTGAACGTTTTTCTTAGTAACTTCCCAATCATGTCCACTAAATATGGCAACAGTGTCATCAGCGTATGATACTATTTTGCTATCTATATCAAGCATTAATAGAGAATTTATGTAAATGGTGAAGAGCACCGGCCCCAGGACTGTCCCTTGTGGTACTCCCACTCTCACGAGTTGCGGATCACTTAGACATTTATTGACTTTAACATATTGTGAACGGTCATTTAAATAATTTTTAAAAAGATTTAACACAGTACCACGGATCCCAGACCGCTCTAACACTTGTAGTAATTTTTCATGATGTACTGTGTCAAAAGTCTTCGCTAAGTCTAAAAATACTGCGATACATTTTTTACTATTATCAAGGTTGATTGAAACTTCATTAATAACGTCATACATGGCATCTGATGTGCTTTTACCTTCTCGAAAACCGTACTGATATTCACTTAATATTTTGTTACTATTTAGAAAATTTATTAGACGCGTTTTTAGACATTTTTCAGTAATTTTACCAAAGTTGTTGATTAAACTAATTGGTCGATAATTTGAAATTTTATTTTTGTCACCCGCTTTGTAAATAGGGGTTACCACGGAGTTTTTAAATTGTTTGGGAAATTTTCCATTCGTAAATATTAAGTTATGATATGGCTAAGAGGACGCAGAATGTATCTCGCAGTTAATTTTAACAAAAACGGAGTGATTCCATCATAACCAGGTGCGCTAGCATTTTTTAATGAATTGATGTGAAGCAGTATTTCATTTTCGGTGACAGGAGTTAAAAATATTGAGTTATTATTAATAGGAATATTATTTAATGAGAAATCGTGCCGTATATTTATTTTTTTAATCATTTTAGTGCCTATACTAGTAAAATATTCATTACAAAAATTTGCCATTTCTATACTACTATTGAAAGCATGCCTGTTTTCATTGAAGATATCTAAGTTTATTGTACTTTTTCTAGATTTCTCATTTGTTGCCTCAGAAATGACCTGATATATTTTTTTCATGTTATTTTGATTGTGCGTTATTATGTTTTTATAGTAATTATGTTTACATTTTTTTAGAAGACCATTTAGTGAATTCCTGTTAAGTTTTATATTGTTCTTCTAAGGCTATTGAGAAATTTTTACACAAACGTTTTTTTAATTTATCTCTTGTGATAATTGATCTTGTAAGACCTTGAGTAATCCACGGTTTTATTTTTTTTTACTTTTTTTCGCGAATAGTTTTTATTTCAATGCACTCATTCATAAAATGCTGAAAAATGTCTGTAAAAACATCTGTTGCTACTTGAGCGTCATTTGCCGCAATGACATTTGTCCAGTTTTCATTTTCAATTAATGCTAAGAATTTTTCTGAATTTATTTTTTTGATTGTATGAAACCCTTCGTTTTTATTTTCTTGGCTTTTATCATATTATGTGTCTCTACGAAAAATAGCAGTTACAGCATAATAATCTGTAATACTACACGTTAATATATACCTACGATTTAACACTGACATTTACTACATGTTTCTGCTTAATAAATATATGGTCTATGCAAGTAGATGTGTTTTTAGTTACACGAGTTGGTAGTTGTATGTAAGGTAAAAATCCGTGTCGAGCCATTAGAGATAGATATTTATTAGTATTAACATCTCCGTCCAGAATGTCGATATTAATGTCTCCTACAAGTAATTGAAAGTTTATGTTCTTTTGGTTTAATTCAAGATAATTATCAATCTCTTCTAAAAACGATATTATATTAGATGGATTTGGACGATATAGTGCAATAATCTGAAATGATGTACCATCAACATTTAAAATACTCAATGTAACTCTACAGGTAACAAGTTTAAGACTATACCTTTTCAACTTCAAATTGGGAATAATCAACTTCAAATTGAGAATAAACAATTTCAAATTGGGAATAAACAATATCAAATTGAGAATTAACAATTTCAAATTGGGAATAATCAATATCAAATTGAGAATAAACATTTTCAAATTGGGAATAAACAATTTCAAATTGAGAAATATTGAATTTTGATTGATACACATTATTAGAATGCAAAGCATTAATAAAAAGTTTAAACAAAGTACAAGTAAACATCTATATACAGTATTTAACGCATCGTGCACGAAGTTTTGTATGTGCGCTATAAGTTTCTTTTATTTACCTTAATTTTCTGTCTTAGCACTTTAAACAATATTTGAACTGAACTTCGTCTAAAAAAAGATACATTTTCTGAACATTTTTGCGACCAGATGACAAAATTTAACGCTGTAATACATTTAATTACCTAAAATCTAATCAAAGAATATAGTAGACCACGAAAAACAATTGAGCGTCTGTACTTAGAACTGTTATTAATAAATGATTGTTTCACACTTTTCTTTAAGTTAAAAATGCCTTACATTAAAAAAGCTCAAAGTAATACTATAAGACAACAGATTCGTACTGTATACAACAATAATGGAGAGTGGCGAGCTCTAGCAGATGCTTTAGGAGTAAAAAAAATCTACTGCCTATAGCTGGATACACCAGGAAGCTGAAAAACCACGGGGAGGAAAAAGGAAAAGCAAAATTTCGGCAGAGCACCGTGTATTAATGGAGCAATATATCGAGAGGAACCTTAGAATAACATTACGGGAACTGAAAGAAAAACTTGAACAAAACCATAATGTAAGCGTTTCAAAAGAATGTTTGCGTAGACATTTAGATGGATTATGGTTCACATTAAAAGATTGCCATAAGGAACCAGAAAAGGCTAACACTCATGAAAATAAAACAAAAAGAAGGAATTACGCACAACAGCTGCTTGAATATCAGGCAGATAGCATGCCAATTTTATACATGGACGAAACAAATTTCAATTTATATGTGTCCAGAAGGAAAGGACGATCTAAAAAAGGGAACCGTTGTACATATGTTTCTGCAGAAGCCAAAGGTGCAAATGTTCATGTCATTGGTTGTATTAGTAATATGGGGTTGGTCCACCATGAAATTAGGAGAGGTGCTTTTAAGACACCAGAAGCAAATAATTTCGTAAGACAGTGTTTACGAAATGCACAAAATTTGTACCAAGAAAATGTGGTTCTTGTAGTTGATAATGCACCTTGCCACTCTTCAATTGAAAGCGTCTTTGCAAAAGACGAATTTGCGGGGAATAAACTACTTCGATTGGGACCATATAGTCCATTGTTTAATGCCATTGAACACGCATGGTCAGCACTAAAAGCGGACGTGAAAAGAAATTTAGCAGTGGATATGCCAGAAATTTTATCAGGCGAAGAGAGAGGAAATATTAGTCAGTCCGAGTACCGCCTACAAAAATTGGAAAATATAACAAATAATTTAGCTAACTTGTCAGTTGTTAAATGTTCAAAATACATTGCGCATATACAAAGATCCATACCGGATGTGTTAAATATGGTCGATGTTCAATTTTAGTTTATTGTTTAATTGGTTATATAAGTTATGTTTTGTGTTCTAATAAAGTCAAAAGTTTAAATTTAATATTTCTCAATTTAAAATTGTTTATTCCCAATTTGAAATTGTTTATTCTTAATTTGATATTGATTATTCCCAATTTGAAATTGGTAATTCTCAATTTGATATTGTTTATTCCCAATTTGAAATTGTTTATTCTCAATTTGAAGTTGATTATTCCCAATTTGAAGTTGAAAAGGTATAGTTACCATAACATTCAAATTTGTTTTGTAAAATATTACAACCCCGTCATTTTTATTGGAATCCGAATTGTCATAATACGTTTTATAACCCGGAATATTAATTTGTTGTAATGAATCTATCTTAAAACATTCACTCAAAATAACAATATCATAATGTATACTATATGTTGAGAGAGTAACTAAAAGTTCATCAAAATTTTTTTTAATGCTTCTGATATTAAGATGGAAGATATTAAATATACTATTGGAGTTATACTTGCTGTCTGGTGTATCGATGTATTCACCAAGATTTTTTCCTACATGTTTAAGGTCTTCTAGAACAGCATCTTCATCTACTAAGACCATTCTGGGGTATAAGCAGTTTTCCTTTGGAAAATTCGTTTTTGGTACTCCAAACTAGGGCAAAGCAGATCATTGGCACAGTGTTGAGTATTATGTGTAGTTTTATATTTTTCATTTGACGTGAAACAGTTTATACAACATTTAGTTTCTTTTGGGCAGTCATTTTCCTCATGTTCCTCCTTACAAATTGGGCAAGCTACTTTATTGCGACAATCATTTATTTTGTGGTAAAAACCTTGACATTTAAAACATCTAGGCACATCTAGATCTTCATAGACTTGAAGTCGTTCCCATCCAATATAAATATTTTCTAATTTTTCATTTTTTATTCCGGTTTCATACAATTTTTTTAATTTCACCTTTTTTTTACAATTATATCTACATGCCATTTTCATGAATCCAGATATTTTTCGTCATAATTTTTACTTAGTATCGCTTGTTTCTACGTATATATTTGAAATTTCGTAGTACGGGCGGTACTGGGTGAAATTTATACGAAATTTCCACGCTTTATTTGTTAGTAGCAAAATCAGGTACAGTTGATCTCATTGTTTAAATATTTTTTATTACAAAAGACTTTCTCTACTTAATTTGCCTTTTGGCATTTTCAACTGTTTGCTTCTAGAAAATTTATCGATAAGTATTGCTAGTACCTAAGACTTTACCAGTTCAGCAATGTTTTTGTATTTGTAGTACGGTGGTTCCTAGGTATTACTTTAAACTACAAAAAAGAACACGAAGAAAGAGCATCTTACCAATAAACGTAAGTTTGTAATGATTTTTTACAAATTTCGTGTTTTTTATTCATTTTTTTGTGGAATTTTTACTTGTTATCGCTTGTTACATCGTTTGTTAAAATATCGTAGTACGATTGGTACTGGGTAAAAATTGGACACAATAGTTTCGCCATTTTTGTTGTTTGTATAATTATTACTCATATCTAGTAGTTTACCGGTACTACATTATTTTAGAATTTGTAGTACGGTGATTCCTATGTACTGTATTTACAAAAACGACCATAAACAAGAAAAAATAACTTTTGTTTAAATTAAATTTGTAAATTTCAAAACTCTTGATTATTTTTATACGTTAAATATTTATTTTCATAATAATTTATACTTTGTAGTGCTTGTTTCTGCGTATGTTTTTGAAATTTCGTAGTACGGGTGGTACTGAGTAAAACTTAGACGAAATATCCACGCAAAGTATTTTTTCAGATAAAACAGCACCTTATTTGTTGGTACAGGTACATTTGATTTCATTTTTTATTTATATTTTATTATAGGGAATTTTCTTTACCTAATTTGTCTTATGACATTTTCAAAAAAACTTTTATCGACAAGCATTGCTTTCAATTTTTACGATTTTTTTCTTTTTCTAGTTTTTCCATTTTTACGACTTTTTCATTTCGTTCTTTTCCAATTGTTTTTTTATTTTTGGTTAAAAACCGTTTTAACAGTTTTTTTTTCGCTTTTCATATTTTTTAGTTTTTATCGGCAACTTTAGCTTTTTTATTATTTTCTTCGTTTTATTTTAATTTTATCACTTTTTATTTTTTTTTTATTTTTTATTTTTTGTTTTTACTTCGATTCTATGGTTTTCTTTTTTTTTTAACCTTGTTCGTATATTAGATTTGTCTTATTTTTGGTTATTACCAGCTTATTTTTACTTTCGATTTTTTTTCTTAGTATAGGTACTTACTGTAGATATCATTGTTTTGGAGATAAGTATATCGATTTTTCTAGTTCTTTTGTCGATTTTAGTTTTATACTATCTAATAAGTTTCAAATCGCTTCAATTTCGTAAAATTTTTACTTGGTACCGCTTGCTCCAACGTATGTTTATAAAATTTCGTAGTACGGGTGGTACTGGGTAAAATTTCGACGAAATTACCACGCAAAGGGTTTTTTGGCGTACAGAGTTTTTTCAGATAAAACAGCAAGTTATTTATTGCTAGAAAAATCAGGTACATTCAATCTCATTGTCTATTTATTTTTTAATACAAAAGAATTTCTGTAGGTACTTTATTTTGTCTTTTTTCGTTGCTTCATTTTATTTTTTGCTTAAATTTTTACTTGGTATCGCTTGTTACTGCGTCTATTTATAAAATTTTGTAGTACGAGTGATACCGGGTATAAATTGGTCGCAAGAGTTAAACGCATTTTTCATCTTGTTGTTTTTTTTGTTGTGGATGTTCTATACGCACTTGGTTAATTTGTATGTGTATTGTAAGTACCTAGTAGTTTACCAGTTCTACATTATTTTTGAATTTGTAGTACGGTGATTCCTAGGTACTGACTCTATAAAAAACAAGAACATGTAATCTTAACTGCTACTTAAGTAGCGACATTAAAGCTCAGGGCCCTAATAGGATCTATATTATACTAGCAGGTACTTTTGTCTATTTTTAACCAATCTGTGCAAATTTGATACATTATAAAAGTTTTTCACTTTTAGCTGATCCAGCAGATCCTACTAGGTGTATTTTGAATTTTTTTGTTGTATTTCGAATTCATTTTTACTTGGTACAGCTTGTTAACTCGTCTATGTTTGAATTTTTTGTAGTAACAGAGAAACCGAGTAAAAAATTTATTTCAATTTCTACACGGAATTTCAAGAATAAATTCCAAAACGCCTCCAGATTTTTTTCCGCTAAAAATTTTACTTAGTACCTCTTGTTTCTGCGTAAACTAAATTTCCACGCAACAGTTTTTTGACAGAAAACTGACCCTTATTTGTTGGTAGGAAAATCAGGTACACTTGATCTCATTGTTTATTTTTTATTACAAGAGATTTTCTGTGCCTAATTTGTCTGTTGGCATTTCCAGTGTGTTCAATTTTAATATCGATAAGTAGTGTTGCTAGTACCTAAGAGTTTACCAGAACTGCAATGTTTTTAAAATTTTAGTACGGTGGTTCCTGGGTATTGGATTTACTTTATTAGAAAAGAATCTTATCAATAAAGTAAGTTATCATGAAGTTTAATGAATTTGACAATTTGTATATGTATTAGATACTAGTACCTAGTAGTTTGCCAGTAATACATTATTTTAAAATTTGTAGTACGGTGATTCCTAGGTACTGTATTTACAAATAACTTGAGATGATGCTGATGTTTAAATTGGATTTGTAAATGACAATTCCTGAAGAAAATGGTTGAATCATTTTCGCTTAAATTTTGCTTACCTAATATGTCTTTTTTTGGTTCTCCAAACTTTTATCGATAAGTTGACAATTGGAATGAGTATTTCTAGTACTGCAATGTTTTTGAATTTGTAGTACGGAGGTTCTTAGGTATTGGATTTACTAATTAAACTACAAAACAGGATCTTATCCAAAAACTTTTACGACGTTCTTTACGTTACTTACGTTTTTTTTTGCTTAAATCTTTATTTGGGTATCGCTTGTTGCTGCGTCAATTTTTAAAATTTTGTAGTACGGGTGGTACTGGGTAAAAATTGGTCGCAATATGTTCGTAATGTTTAAACGTATTTCTATTTGTATGGGTATTAGTAGCTAATAGTTTACCAGTTATTTTTGAATTTGAAGTACGATTATAAAATAACGATCTCTATAGAAAAAAAAAGCATTTTTCGCATAGATTTTTACTTGATACTGCTTGTTACTGTGTATTACTATAAAATTTCGTAGTACCGGGTAGAAACTTTACGAATTTCGACGAGATTTATAATTTGTTCCAAGTTCGTGCGCATTGAGTAATCTTAACAGCTACCTAAGTCGAAAGTATAAAGCTCAGGGCCGTAATAGGATCCATGTTATACTACCAGGTACTTTTGTCCATTTTTAACCAATCTGTGCAAATTTGATACATTTTAAAATTCTTTCAGTTTTAGCTGACCCAAGAAATACTGCCTAAAAAATCAGGACTTTTTTACTTTTTTTCATTATCTGTTGTTTTTTTTTTCATTTTTTTATTCTGGTTTTATACGACTTTTCTTTTTTGCAATTATTTCTGCACACTATTTCCAAAACTATACCTTCGAGAGATGTCGAATTTTTTAAAAACAGAGGTACCTATATCGTAAATAATAAAGGTATAAGTTATACTATAGAATAAATTCCAAACACGTTTTATTGTTTCAGGACTCCAGATTTTTTTCGTAATAATTTTCACTTAATAGCGCTTGTTTCAGCGTATGTTTTTGAAATTTTGTAGTACGGGCAGTACTGAGTAGAATTTAGACGAAATTTCCACGCCTTATTTGTTAGTAGGAAAATCAGGTACAGTTGATCTCATTGATAACATATTTTTTATTACAAGAGACTTTCTGTACCTAATTTGCCTTTTGGAATTTTCAACTTTTTTTGGTTCTAGAAAATTTATCGATAAGTATTGCTAGTACCTAAGACTTTACCAGTACAGCAATGTTTTTGAATTTGTAGTGCGGTGGTTCCTAGGTATTGGATTGACTTTAAACTACAAAAAAGAAAACACAAAAAGAGGATCTTATCGATAAACGTAAGTTACAAAAAAATTTGTGATAATCGAGTGAAATTTTGTTTTAAAAATTATTTAATTTCTTAATGTTCGATAGTGTCCTGATATTATGATGGATGTTAGTGGGTCAAGGACAATAAATGCTGTACCAGAAGCTAGTTTTAAGTATTGCCTACGTTTCGATTTATTTAAAATCTTTTTCAAGGCTCCAATACTTTAGTTTTTAGACGTTGTAAAACCAAAAACATAACTTTTAAAACACAATATTTCACACAAACAAGACTAAAAATTAATACATACAGAGGACGTATTGTCATGAGCATATCTCAAGTAAACAGTATGTAAGTCAAAAAAAAGTAACAGAAGTTAACAGCTTCAAAACCAGTTAACAAAAGTTGCCAGCTTCAAAAAAAGTTATATATATATATATTTTAGTATTGTGCGAAATATGTTGTTCTTACAGTGTTACAACATCTAAAAACCAAATTATGGAAAAGCCTTGAAAAGATTTGCAATAAGTCGAAACGTCTGGAAAATCATTTATTTTCCTTGACCCACTAACATCCGTCATAATTATTTAATTTTACCAATCCTTTTTGAGATTTTTTCTTCAATTTAACTAATTTTTATCATATTTTAATTAGTAATTATTTTTTATGACTTTCTTTTCGTTTTTTTTTTAATTTTTACTTGTTACCACTGGCTGCTGCGTCTATTGTGAAAATTTCGTAGTACGCGTGGTACTGGGTAGAAATTGATCGCAGCAGGTTAGTAAGGGCTAAATGCATTTATTGGCTCTTTGATTGTTTTGTTATGGTTGTAGAACTAATTATACACAACTTTATTTGGCAATTGGAATGAGTAATTCTAGTACCTAAGGGTTTGCCAGTACTACAATGTTTGTGAATTTGTAGTACGGGCGTTCCTAGGTATTGGATTTACTGTATTAAACTACAAAAAAGAACACGAATAATACGGTCTTGTCAATAAACCAGAAATTTTATGATTTGATAATGATTTTTTACAACATTCTCTTTGTTGCTTCGTTGGCTGAATTTTCACTTGGCATCGCTTGTTACTGCGTCTATTTAGAAATTTTCGTAGTTAAACGCATTTTCGAGCTTGTTGGTTGTTTTGTTACAGATGTACTATAACTATACACACCTTTATTGGACAATTTGTATGGGTATTGTTGGTACCTAGTAGTTTACCAGTTCTACATTAGATATTTTTGAATTTGTAGTTATTGACTCTATAAAAAACAAGAACATAAACATAAAAGATGTTGGTATTGTATTCGTAAATTATAAAATGATGATTTCCACAGAAACAATTGTAGCATTTTTCGCTTAGATTTTTCCTTGGTACCGCTTGTTACTGCGTATTATTATGAAATTTCGTAGTACGAGCCGTACTGGGTACAAAAACTTTCCGAATTTCGGCGCAATTTATAATTCCACTTAAAGTTCGTGCAGACTGAGTAATCTTAACAGCTACCTAAGCTTAGGGCCGTATGATCTATATTATACTAACAGGTATTTTGTCCATTTTGAACCCAATCTGTGCAAATTTCATACATTTTAAAAAATTTTTACTTATAGCTGACCCAGCAAATACTACTTAAAAAATTTTTACTGTTTTTCATTATCCATTATTTGTTTTAATTTTTGTGTATTTTTGAAGTTCATTTTAAATATTTTCTCTTTTTCGGAAAATATTTTCTCTTTTTCAAATTTTCTTTGTTTTTATTTATTTTTTAATTATCGTACTTAAACGTTTCTCCTCATTTTTTGTTTTTTTTATTCTATCGTTTATGGGTATTATTTTCAAATTTTTATTTTTTATTCCGGTTTCATACAATTTTTCAGTTTCACCTTTTTTTACAATTATTTCTACATGCCATTTTCAGAACTCTTTTTTTTTTGTTACATAACATCTTGAGCCATAATCGAGAAATACCGATCTTTTTTAAAAACGTAGGTAAGTGTTTTTTTCGATTTAAGTAAAATAGCAGTATATCGTAAACAATAAAAGGATAAGTTTTACTATCGAATAAATTCCAAAACGTTTTATTGTTTCATTAATCCATATATTTTTCGTTATAATTTTTACTTAGTATCGCTTGTTTCTGCGTATATTTTTGAAATTTCGTAGTACGGGCAGTACTGGGTAGAATTTATACGAAATTTCCACGCTTTATTTGTTATTAGCAAAATCAGGTACAGTTGATCACATTGTTTACATATTTTTTATTACAAAATTTATCGATAAGTATTGCTTGAACCTATGATTTTTTACAAATCTCTTATTATTTATTCATTTTTTTGTTGTTGAATTTTTACTTGTTATCGCTTGTTACATCGTTTGTTGTTAAAATATCGTGGTACCGGTGTGGTCGAACTCCGCCGATACTAATCCCTTACCTGAAATAGAGGGCATAGCTCCGCCGTTGGCTAAAATAATCCCCTTTAATCCATAAGTATCAGTGTACGATTATGAAAATACTGACAGGTAATTTTAGTTTAAAATGAAAGATTTTTAAATTAATAAAAATTTATTATAGGTACATAATAAACATAGGTAAATATACATAGGTAAAAATATTATTACATTGACGAATAGTGAAAAGATGTGGCTTTTACGTAATCAAACCTATTTAACTCATTATTTTTATATTTATTTACTAGTTTTTGTAAACATTCTATACGCACTTTGTGGTTTCTGTTATGAATTTTTACTGGCAAGTGTGTACTATTTAGTTTTATATATGTGTTCGTTTGAAAGTCTTTTAAAACATTGATAAAATTAATAATATTCGGATGAGGGGTATAAAAAGATTTATTTAGCGTTGAATGAAAAGATTCACAACAGTTGGTGGTTCTTTCTGTTGTTGCAGACGCGCTTGCCCAAATTACTGATGGAAAACGAGAATCTTCGTCAATATAGTTTTCAACTAAATAGTCAAAAAACTCGATAACCTTTTCATTATTTATTTCTATATTGCAAAAATCAAATGCGAAACAGTCACCCACATTATTTGGTTCCAAAAAAGTTAAACCAAAAACCCAATGCAATACATTACTAACTGGAGTCCCTATATTTTTATATTCATTCATTAGTCCTAATTGCTGTATTTTTCTAATCCAACTTTGGGCCAAATGAAATCTGCATCCTATTACATTAACATTTGACCAGATTCCTTTTACAGCCAAATGAATTGATTGCTCAAAATCCGCTACGACATATTTTGGTTTAAAACTTAATAAATTTTGTTCACAGTAACTTATTATCAACTTAAACATAGATAAATATGTTTCTTGATGCTTTTTCGGTAATAAACAAAATACTAGTGAAACATAGTGACCATTTTTTACGCCATGTAATGTGAATAACTGATAAAAAAATTTAAGTGCATAATTAAAAGTTCCATCTACATAAATTTTTTCGCAAGAACAAAGAAATTTGACATTTGTTAAACAAGAAAAAATGATAATGTTGCTTGCTGAGTCGTTTGCTAGTATGAAATTTTCATTTTTAGGCGTCAAGATTTCTAAGTCATTCACTAATTTGTGTGTCTCATCTATGTTTTTAGGCAAACTAGGAATAATACCTCGTCGATGATGATATATACACTTACGTATGTTATACACATCTTGTGTATCTAAAGTTTCCAAACACATAGGATCTAATTCTCTAAGAATTATTTTAGATGGTTTTTCGCTTAAATCATTTACTGCCTTTCTTTTCACGCTATTTGATATTGCTTGACGTTGCAATGTTTCATCAGCAGGATGGTTGTGTGAGATATGCTTTTCTGAAACAACAAAAAATTATTCAGTGACAATGAATTTATCATTTGTATTTATAAATCATGTAGGTAAGCAATACCCAAAGTTTGGCGCTGTACATAGTTGTAAAAAAAATCTCTTTACTTACCAATAATTACAGAAATAGCTTCATCTGTAAAGATTTTGGACGTACAATTTTTAAGTACACACCTCCACTTAACTCCACGTTCTGTTTTTCCAGATTTATAAAATTTACACTTTTCATAAACTAAAAGCACTTTACCGCGTTGGCTTAAGATGGTTTCCATATTACAACTTATGTCTAACAGTACAATCGACAGAATGGTGAATAAAAATATTGTTTTGGGTAAATGCAATTAACACAAAATATTTCATAGAAAATCATAATTAGGGAAATATAAACTGCCCCGGCAATAACAGGAATTATTAAGCTGAGCGGAGATCTGCCCTAGGATTAACTTGACCCTTTGCGCAGACCGGATTAAAGTAGGTAAAACGGCGGAGCTCTGCCCCGCCCCGTAGTACGATTTGTACTGAGTAAAAATTGGACACAACAGGTTCGCCAGGAACGCATTTTTCAGCCTTTTTGTTGTTTGTATTAATATTACCTGTACCGGTACTATATTATTTTTGAATTTGTAGTACGGTGATTTCTAGGTACTGTATTTACAAAAACGACCATAAACAAGAAAAAGTAACTTAAGATGATGCTGTTGTTTAAATTGAATCTCTAAATGACGATTCCTGAAGAAAAACCATTTTTCGCTTAAATTTTTACTTGGTTCCGCTTGTTTCTGCGTACTATTTTGAAATTTCGTAGTACGAGCCTACTGGGTAGAAACTTTCCGACTTTCGGCGCAATTTTTTTGTTTTAAATTGTTTTTTTTTTAAATTCGTATAAGTACTGCTAGTGCTTTATTGAAACATAATCGAGATATATTTTTTTCGAATTTTTTTGTTGATTTCAGCGGTATGTCCTAAACAATAAAGGAATGTTTTATACAATCGAATAAATTTAAAAACGCTTGATTATTTTTATGCGTTAAATATTTATTTTCGTAATAATTTTTACTTATTACTGCTTGTTTCTGCGTATGTTTTTGAAATCTCGTAGTACGGGTGGTATATACTGAGTAAAATTTAGACGAAATATCCACGCAAAGTGTTTTTCAAATAAAACAGCTCCTTATTTGTTGGTACAGGTAAATTTGATTTCATTGTTTATTAATTTTTTTTACAAGGAATTTTCTTTACCTAATTTGTCTAATGACATTTTTAAATTATTTTGGTTTTAGAAACTTTTATTGCTGTACCTGAGGGTTAGTAAACTATTATATTTGAGATAACTCTCAAGTGATTTTTGAAATTAGTTATTAATATCAAATAAATTTTAAAATAAACATTTATTTTAATTTAATAATGCTGTTTGTACAATTTCGTTTTTTACTTAAAACAGTAAAAAAACGGAGAAATAAATTTATTGAAAAAAAAATAATTAGAGGGGTTTGGGGGTGATTTTTAAAGAGTTAAAGTATTTTAGATGTTATTATTTCCCACGAGCTACCCCAGATAAAAAAATAATCATCGAAATTGGTTAATTTTTCAACGAGATATAACAAATTTTTCCGAGCGTCTCCAATTCGAAGTTGCGAAGTCAGTTTTCTTTGCATCGCTCACAGAAATACCCACCACTACTTCTGTGCCTTCACTTAAAAAGATGTCAATTTTATTTGTCATTTTTAATTACAAAAAATGCTTTTAATTGTAAATAACTATAATTAATTGAAAATATAGGTCTTTAATTAACAAAAACCGCCAGATTAATTTCTTAATTGTTATAAATAAAGCCGCTGTGATTTTTTGAAAAAATTATGCTAACTCGACTTCCATTGGTCGTAAAACAACTTTTTTTATTTTTAAATCTTCGTCTTGATGTCAGCTACAATAATCTGCAAATTAAATAATTTTAGGATAAGTAGGGGGCGCTGCAGCTCTAAATATTTATAACTGCAATTTTACATCTTCATAATTAATTGTTTTTAACGGATCAAAAAGAATTTTTTTCATAACTTTCCAATACAACATGAAAATTAAAGGCTTAAGGAATAAAATGCGACTAAATTTAACCCTCTACCATTTTTTTCGGAAATCCTATAGAACTGAAAGTTGAAGGTCGCGGATAAACAAATTTATACATATATCTCAGCAACAAAATAACCGATCGAGGCCTACAACATCTTATTCGATTTGGAATTAAGTAGGCTTGAACGTTGAACCTCTAAAATAAACAAAAAAAGCAATTTTACAATATACGTTTTTTAATTTTAACCTTTATTCTTTATTTTTGAAATAACAATTAGATTTAATTAAACGCATTACGGCTCAAACTAAAGATCCTTTAATATACTTTTATAGTTTATACAAAAGATCCTTTTTACAATACTTACTTTAGGTAAGAAATTAAGAAAACACAAAAAAAAAAACGTATTTTTCACCTACGAAAGCTGATAAATAAATAATAACCAAACATTTTCGTTTGAATGAACTGGGGGATGGCTCTTCATGTTTCCCTTTATAATGCAGGCCAGGTATCATTAATTCCTGAATTACAGCCCAAAATCATCCTTATTTTCCCCTACAGCCTGGGCTATAAAGAGTCATTCGCGTCACCCCTTATCTGAAACGTAAAGATATTTTTTTTCTGATTTTAACTATATATAATACTTACGCAAAATTTTGTAGTTTAAATTACACTGAGAAACAAACAATACCCAATATATCATAAAAAACCTTTAGCGCCTGTATCTAACATGACTTGTCAATAAATATTAATACTATTAACAGTCATAAATACACCGATCACCAACATGTAAAAAGAAATCAAAATATTATTTTCAAAACCTCATTAGAGATTATCTCTTGTTTGTTTCTCAGTGTAATTTAGAATATTTTGATGTCATATCTGTAAACTACAAAATTTTGCGTAAGTATTATATATATTGAAATCAGAAAAAAATTATCTTTACGTTTCTGATATTTATTTATTTTTATTTATAAAAAATAAAACACATATATTTGTTAAATTTAAAAAATTGATTTTTTCGTATTTTTAATGGTTTTCCACTTTTTTCTTATTTTTCACAATTTATTATTATTTTGAAAATTCTACATTTTTGACAATTTTATTTCCTACTAATTTGTTTTTTTTTTGAATTTCCTTAAATTCTTCTTAGATTATTCCAAGATTTTTATCGATTTTATTATATCTTATAACATTAGTATTTAACAAAGTTATTTCAGCTGTTTGCAGGTTTTTTTTGGTTAGTAAAAATGTCTATATGTAAACTAAAAAAAAATAATTTGTAATATTAGATCGAATATAAATAAATAAATAAACAAATAAATAAATAAATAAATAAATAAATAAATAAATAAATAAATAAATAAATAAATAAATAAATAAATAAATAAATAAATAAATAAATAAATAAATAAATAAATAAATAAATAAATAAATAAATAAATAAATAAATAAATAAATAAATAAATAAATAAATAAATAAATAAATAAATAAATAAATAAATAAATAAATAAATAAGTAAATAAATAAATAAAAAATAAATAAATAAATAAGGCCTTTATTGTAAATAATAGAAAAAAATTTACATTTTATATTCAAGAATACAAAAAGTCGTTTTTACAAGGGCGAAGTCTAGCAAGAAATGCTATTCTACTTAACCTCTGTAAGAACTAATTTTAAAGAAAGATGCTTAATAAAATTAAAACAATATTGTAACGGGATAACCGTAACGGAAGGGACCTTAGTTTGAAAGATTGTTGTTGACAGTTGATTTTTAGAAGTTTGTAAAAAAATCAACTGACCATTTTAAATAATGTTTCTAGAAAATTCTAGAAACTTCTAAACACACTAACTAGATTAAATAATGTTGTATATAAGGGGATACACGGACAGTTAACGTCAGTTCGAGTCAAGTGTTCAGAAGAGTTCATTGTATTGTCAAGTAGTTAGACGTTATCCAGCAGAGTTCAGTGTATCTTAACAATTTTGTAAATAAATTGTGTAAAAAGCCCCCATACGTGTTTCAAATTGGTGTCAGGTGTGGGGTGAAGATACAAGAATGCCTGGAAAAAAAATAAATGAACTATTGGTGGCTGAGCTCAGAAGAGAGCTTGAAGAATTAGAGTTGGAAACTACTGGAAGCAAATCCGTATTGTTGAGAAGGCTCCGTGAGTACTACGTAAATAATAATTTGGACCCTGACGCTGTGGAGTTCGAAGACCCAGTTCAAAAAGCAAATTCTGAACTAACTCAACAACTTTCCCGGTTGCAAGAAGAACAAACTCAACAATTTTCCCAGCTGTCCCAACGAATAACGAGCCAACAAGAAGAACAAACTCAACAACTTTCCCAGCTGAAAGAGGAGCTATCAGGACGAATGACGAGCCAGCAAGAGGAGCTATCCAGTCAGATGAGAAGCCAGCGCGAAGATATGTCCCAGCTGAAAGAGGAGCTATCAGGACGAATGACGAGACAGCAAGAGGACCTATCCAGTCAGATGAGAAGCCAGCGCGAAGATATGTCCCAGCTATCACAACGGATGTCTACCCTACCAGAAGAGTTATCCAGTTCCTTCTCCCAGCAAATATCGCATTTGCGCTCCGAAATATGCAACTTGCGAGACGAGCAAAACCAGCACGTAACCAACTTGAATCAGCAAGTGACCAACTTGCGAGACGAGCAAAACCAGCAAGTAACCAACTTGAATCAGCAAGTGACCAATTTGCGAGACGAGCAGAATCACCAAGTGGCCAAGTTGCGAGACGAGATCAACCAGCAAATGCAGTCCGAAATAAGAAAGCTTCAACAAGAACAGGAAGCTGGTCGTCGAAACCAGCCCATCCACCACGGCGACGGAGATGCAGAAACGATGGAAACCTGCCACGTAGACATCGACCGACGAGGAAACGTGGAGGCGACCCAGGTACGAACTACGATGAAACCCCCGACCTTCGATGGAAAGACTTCCTGGCCAAATTACCTGAAACAATTCGACGCAGCGGCCAGAGCTAATGGATGGTCATCCCAGGAGAAGGCATTGTCCCTAACCGTAGCTCTGCGAGGCGAAGCTTTAGACGTTTTGCAATCATTGACACCGGATGAAGCTGACAACTTCGTGTTATTGGTGAATCGTCTAGAGATGCGTTATGGTCAAACTCATCTACAACCGGTGTACCGAATGCAGTTAAAGAGCAGAAAACAGAAAAATGGACAAACTATCCAGGAATTTGAGGCGGATGTAGCAAGAATGGTACGACTTGCGTATTCAAATGCAGCGGAGGATTTCCTGGAGTGCCTAGCAGTCCAAACCTTTACCGATGGTCTTCGAGACGTCGAGTTGCAGCGCGCTGTACGGTTGGCGCGGCCGAAGACTCTTGTGGACGCCTTGACCATTGCCCTGGAGTTTGAGGCGGCGACGGAGGCCTCACGTGGAGTTGCTCGACTAAGGGAAGTCACCGGTAACTACGACCATGCTGTTCATTCCGTTAGCGACGTTGAAGCGGTAGTAGAGAGGTTAATGAAGTTATCTCCAAAAAGAAGGCGCCCAGTGAGATGCTGGAACTGCGGAGAACTAGGCCATATAAGAAATACTTGCCCCCAAAAAGAAAATTCTTCTGCTGAAGTACCCCAGCAGCAGGAAAACTAGAACGGGTCGACTCCTGGAGGGCGAAATCGACCCCAAACATTCCCGAAGCCCCTCACACCATTAAATTGGCAACTCTGCGACATCACGTGGACAGCTTATATGTAGATGGCCTCATTGATGGAAAGAACTTTAGCATGCTGGTAGACACTGGAGCTACGAAAACTATCGTTCGACCATCCATCATTATGCGAAAGAAGATGTGGCCTACCAGTTGGAGACTGCGTACCGCTACCGGAGATTCTGCTAGAGTCTACGGTGAGATACAGGTGACGCTACAGTTTGGTTCAACCTCTCTTGTTCACTCAGTGCTGGTGGCTGACGTTGATGAAGATGTTGTTCTGGGCATGGATGTTATGCTCCACTGTGGTTTTCATTTGGATCTTCGCCAACGTATCCTTCGTACTGGTAATGAAGAAATATTCCTGCACCGAAAACAAGTTGACAATGCCTCGATCAAGCTAATCGATGATATCGAACTTCCGGCAAGCTGCGAATGTGTCGTCACAGCGCGGTTGGATGGACCGGAGCCAGATGGTGCCCCAGCCATGATAGAGCCGAAGAACCATGACCATGAATTGGGAAAAGGACTCCTTGTGGGTAAGACTCTTGTTAGATCCGCCAAAGAGGTACCCATCCGAGTTATCAACTTGAACGATCATCCAGTTTTTCTCCGAAAGGACACGGAAATGGGAAGTTTAGAACCAGTAACGCCCATAATTCACAAGGTAAACGTTACGGAAACAGATGAGACCAACGAAATTGAACAATTAATGACAAAATTAGATCCCTCTTTGTCAAAATTAGAAAAAAAACAGGTAAGAGATCTACTTTATTGTTATAAACCTGTATTTGGCTCTAAAAGTAAACTGGGAAGAACTGATGTTGTACAACATAGAATTGACACTGGTGATGCACGTCCGATTCGACAGGTACCCCAAAGGATGCCTCAAGTTAAAAAGGAAGAAGCAGACAGAGCCCTTAAAGAAATGATTCAAAATGGCATAGTCGAACCATCCAGTAGTCCGTGGGCTTCTCCTGTTGTATTAGTGAGAAAGAAAGACGGATCAATGCGGTTTTGTGTCGACTATCGAAAGCTAAATGATGTCTGCGAAGGTCCTGTTCGGTAGAGAAATGAGGCTACCATGTGACTTGGTGTTTGGTTGTAAACCTGGTGAAGAAATGGCACGTGAACAATATGTCGCCGACCTTCAGAATCGAATGGAGAATATACACAACCTGGTGCGTGGAAAACTACAATTATCTAGTGATCGGATGAAGAGGTACTATGACACACGGACAATGGAAAAGAGTTACCAAGTTGGAGATTTAGTCTGGCTCTATAACCCCCGACGGCGTCGAGGTATTTGTCCCAAATTACAAAAGAACTGGGAAGGTCCTTACACCATCAAGAAGAAGATTAACGATGTCATTTATCGGATCGTGAAAATTCCCAGAGGGAAACCCGTCGTGGTCCATCACGATCGTTTGGCGCCTTACCAGGGAAACCACAGTGGAGATGCGCAGCAACTCCAAGAAGATGGTTTGGCTGGCTCAGGGAGTGTGCGGGATTCCGATGTAGGAAATAACATTCCAGGAGGAATGAATCTAAGGAGGGGGCAGTGTAACGGGATAACCGTAACGGAAGGGACCTTAGTTTGAAAGATTGTTGTTGACAGTTGATTTTTAGAAGTTTGTAAAAAAATCAACTGACCATTTTAAATAATGTTTCTAGAAAATTCTAGAAACTTCTAAACACACTAACTAGATTAAATAATGTTGTATATAAGGGGATGCACGGACAGTTAACGTCAGTTCGAGTCAAGTGTTCAGAAGAGTTCATTGTATTGTCAAGTAGTTAGACGTTATCCAGCAGAGTTCAGTGTATCTTAACAATTTTGTAAATAAATTGTGTAAAAAGCCCCCATACGTGTTTCAATATTATAGTTGAAAAAGGCAAAGAAGGTAAGAACAATAATTTTAAGGTTACTTGCTTGGCGAAGGTTGCACCCCTTTGTCAACACTTATTATGTTTTTATTTATCATAAAGGATGTTTGATATAAGAATAAATAAAAATAAAATAAAAGATTTATATACACACAGCCTAACATTGTTTGGAAAATAAAAACCTTTTAATTTATTCTTAAATTGTCTAAGACTTAAATCAAGATAATTATATTCAATTGAATTAAAAAGTTGTACAGAATTGTAAATAAATGTTTGAATTTTGTGGTTCGAAATTTGGGTAAGGTAAACTTGTTTTTAAATCTAACATTTACGGAATGTTCTTGTTCTCGCGTTTTGAATAAATTGGTAACAGGACTGTGAGCATTGTGGTTTTTTAATGTTTTAAACAGAAAGTTACCAAGATGTAACTTCCATCGATTTTCCATTTTGAGCCAATTTAATTCCTTTACTTTGTGCGATATATGGTCACGTTTTCTTATGTCAAAAATTAGACGACAACAGGCATTTTGTATTACTTCTATTTTATTTTTACTAATTGAATCTAAACAAGGAAAGTATATAAAGTTACAATAATTAAATTGCGATAGTACCAACGATTCGGTGAGAGTTTCTCTTAAACGAAAATTAAGTATGTGTTTGTTACAATATAAATTTTTAAGTTTAAAAAACGCTTTTTTGCGTAAGTTATTTACATGATCTTGAAAGCGAAGTTTTGAGTCTATTATTAAACCCAAATTTTTTGCTGAATCAACAAATGGTTAAATGGTTTGATTTATTGAAATAGTAATGTTATCTTTTAAGTTATTTAATTTTTGACTAGGACCAAACAAAATGCAATTTGATTTTTTAGAATTTAATATTCAATTATGTTTTTTAGATAACTCACTAATTAAGTTTAACTCCTCGTTAATAATATGGTTAGCATTTTTAAAGTCACATGGATCGAAAGAAAAGTAAATTTGGTTATCATCAGCGTAGGCTACTATTTTACATTTTTTTAGAGATTTTAATATATCGGAGGTATAAATTATAAATAACAATGGTCCCAAGATAGACCCTTGGGGTACTCCAGATAAGATGTTCTCTTCAGTTGATGTAAGATCATTATATGTTATTAATTGACTTCTGAAGGACAAATAAGATGTTATTAAATTTAAAGAATCTGAGTCAAAACCAAAATATTTGAGTTTAGCAGATAATAATCTGTGAATAATAGTATCAAACGCCTTCGAATAATCCAATAAAACAAGTATAGTTGCTTTTCCTTTATCAGTACTGTTAAATATATCATTAGTGACCTTAGCTAGAACTGTAGAAGTACTAAATCCAGTTCGTAAAGAACAGAAAAAACGTGTAAAAATATGGAATAATAAACATTTATAAGAAAACTTGGAATTTTGAAAAAACATTGTTTGTGATTAACAAGCTTATTTCTCTTTAAAATAGAACTTTACACTTTCGTTTTTTTTTATAAACTTTTACGATTTTTTATAAAAAAATTCAATATTTCATGACTTTTATGTAATTCATTAGATAAGTTTTGATTAAATTTCCTCGAATTTTGCGACTTCTCCCCACTTTTTATTAAATTGTTTCTGTCTTTTTAATTTTTTCAAATTACTTATAATTTAAATTTATTTAGATTATCGTTAAATTAATTTCTACTTTTTAATTATTTGGAAATCTTCTTGATGCTTAACATATTAATAATTAATGTTGATGTTGATTTTAACAGATTTACTAAATGTCTTCTTCTTTAATTGTTTAGTTTTTTTAATATCAATTATTCTCTCTATTTTTCTTTTTATTTAAATTTTTGATTTGTTTTTCGTAATCAAGGATTTTTCAGCCTTTTAAAAAAAACTTTTATTCCAATTTTCTCACTTTTGTTTCTTAGATTTAGATTTTCTAATTTTATTTTATATTATTTATTTTTCCAATTTTTTCATTTCCTTTTTTCCCCTTTTTTTTCAAATTTATTGAGATCTTTCCAACACCAATTAATTAGAAAATATTTTAATCAAACTAAAAACTTTCAAGTTCTTTTTTTTCAAATGTCCAGAACTTACCAAAATGTGATTTTAAAAATATTAAAAATATTAATGGGATGGCAAGATTTCGAGAAGATAAATACCTTTATATAATGACAATAAACAAATTTTAATCCAAAACAATTGTTGCCCCCCGCGGAGAGGGTTCCAGGTATAAATATTATTACATGCAGTAAATATAAAATTGTTGAAAATTTGCTTAAAAGTTTTATATTATACAGAGATTGTAACATTTATTTAAAATTTGTTGCAAAAATAATCTATTATAAAAAAAATAGATTTTTCAGCTCATCAAATATTAAAAATATTTTGTATATTAGAAAATCTTGACAAACAACCAAAATTTAACGAAATTAATTTTATATTTAAAATAGAATCGACAACCTTTAACGTTTTTAAATATCACCCAATTTAAAAAAAAAGTTATGCGATTTTTAATTTTTTTTTATGTAAACTGTGTTGCAAATTAAAAAAAATCTGCAAACTTATCCGTGATAAGACGATTTCTAAAATCTTAAAAAAAACAAAGGGTTTGAAACAGTTTTTAATTTTACAAATTATCGGCTTCTTGGAGGTTGTTTTGAAACTAAAAAGTTTTTTTTTAATTGTTGAAAATGTAAAGATTAGAAAAAACAATCTAAAATCCAAAACTCTTTGAATTATAGTTTATCTAAACACAATTTACTAACATAACGCCTCCTAATCCTATCAATGAGAGCTGCTTTCGAAGCAAGGTTATCAGTTTATATATTATGAAAATGTTTTCCATTCTTTGTTAGTCAATGACACAATAAAAATATTCTAAAAAGGATATAAATTAATGTACCCGGTCCTTAATATGTCACTAACGAATTGAATCATGGATACTAAAAACCTATTTGAGTATCGGCAACATTGTAATCTGGCGTGAATTCATCGATGAGTTTTGAATTGACGTTGTCATATACTCTTTGATATGATTTCTCATTTAAATCTCACAAGTGAAAGCGTTGAGATTATCGGTGAAGTTGAAAAATGAAAGGGTTTTTGTTAATTCTCAGCATTTTAGGTCCATAGAAGTCTATTTTTGAAATTAAAAAATTGTCTGGATGTTCGATATCGTGTTTGATGATGGCAACTCGGCGGTGGCTAACAGTCGCTTGACTTTAACACCTGGCATTATCTTTCATTTCGGCAATATAGTCAACTCAACAAGTACCTTTTTTACGAAATTCTCACAGAGGCCTCCTAAAATTATGATTTTGGTGTCATTCGATAGGTATTGATCTCTAGAAACTTTTTGAAAAAGTTTTTTTTTTCCAATTTTGTACTAAATAAAACCAAAAAAAGTAAATAAATAATTAAGATAGAGCCTCGGCTGATGGTTTATATTGTCACATTAAAACGGTTAAAAATGACCTGAAGTGTTTTTCTTCTATCTGTAGTAGTTTAAAAGTTATTTAAATAATAGTGGTCGAAAGCTGAGAGAAAATATTGAACGTACAGACAGAAAAATATTTAAAATTTTCTAAAAAAAAAAAAATAAAAAATATTTTATAAACCAAATGATACATAATTGGTTTTGTTTATTACAACAGTTTTAAAAAAATGTAAAACGAAAATAGTATATTGTAATACAAGAGTTACAATGACAGAGGTTTCGTAGTACGAGTTCAGTTTGTGAAACGAACCGCGAAGCGGTGAGTTTCGCAGAGAACGAGTACTACAAACCGTCATTGTAATTTGAGTGTTACATACTATTTTTTATAATGAACTTTTAGAAGTATAAAAAATAAATAAAATGAGAGTTTTTCGAAATATTTATTTATGTTGGCAATCTTGACAGTTTTGACACTTGTCAGTTTTAATGATTTTAAATTAGAATGTTTGTCAAATTTGTATAAAATATTCCGAATTTAGCAATAACGCTAATAATGTAGTTAATAATTTACTACAACATACTTCTTGATTTACTACCTGAACTCTTTCGTTGAAAATCAGTGCAGTGCAACCAATTGTGTAAAACAAAAAGTTACCAAAAACAGTGTTACAATGAATCTATTTCGATACTGTTTTTAGTGTCGAAATAGAAACTTTGTGAACGTGAATTATAAAAAAATTATTTGTTTATAAAATAAACTAATTAAATATAAATAAATAATTGTAATTTGCTCGGTATATGAAAGAATAATATAAATAACGATTTAAAAAAAAATGGTTCCTTAATATTAATAATAAATGGAGGTAACCTTAAAATAAACCTAGGCTAGCTCCTGAGGGTCGTGGCTTCCTTCTGAGTTTTATTTAATTTCCTCCAAAACATTAATTAAAGGGCGCCAAGTACTGACACACAAATAAAATTCGAAAAATCGAAAAATCAGTTTTAAAATGGTTTATTATTTTAATTATGATTAGTAAAAAAATTAATAAAATGAATTAATTAATTCTCTTATCTTTGGGAATTTTCGATGACTTCTGACGGAGTTTCGATAACTTGTGAAACGGAACTGTAAGATGGATGGAGTTCCTTCCAGGGAATTTCCTGTCAGATTTTCTTTTGGTGTGGAACGAAACTGCAATTGGATTGTAATTCTTACAAGGGACTTCTTGTCGGATTTTCATTGGATGCGAATCGGAACTACAATTGGATGGAATTCCTTCCAAGGGACAACCTGTCGAATTTTCGTACGATGTGGAACGAAACTGCAATCGGTTTTGAACACCCTTCAAGGGACTTTCTGTGATTTTTCAACGGAAATATATTTTTTCACCTCTTCCGAAGAATTCTACCAAGGGACAAAAAATTGAGTTTTTTTATTAAATAATTATAAAGGTTTTTATGTTAACTTTCGATTTTAAAAATTTTGTTTATTAACAATAGCATAACTAATGGAAAAATACGTAAAAAAATTTTTTCGCGCTGATTATTGTTTATCGACTTATTTTAAAGGTACGTGAATTTTTTAATTTTTTAATATTGTAACGGGATAACCGTAAAGGAAGGGACCTTAATTTGAAAGATTGTTGTTGACAGTTGATTTTTAGAAGTTTGTAAAAAAATCAACTGACCATTTTAAATAATGTTCTAGAAAATTCTAGAAACTTCTAAACACACTAACTAGATTAAATAATGTTGTATATAAGGGGATGCACGGGCAGTTAACGTCAGTTCGAGTCAAGTGTTCACAAGAGTTCATTGTATTGTCAAGTAGTTAGACGTTATCCAGCAGAGTTCAGTGTATCTTAACAATTTTGTAAATAAATTGTGTAAAAAGCCCCCATAAGTGTTTCAAATTGGTGTCAGGTGTGGGGTGAAGATATAAGAATGCCTGGAAAAAAGATAAATGAACTATTGGTGGCAGAGCTCAGAAGAGAGCTCGAGGAATTAGAATTGGAAACTACTGGGACCAAATCGGTATTGTTGAATAGGCTCCGTGAATACTACCTAAGTAATAATTTGGACCCTGACGTTGTGGAGTTCGACGACCCGGTTCAAAAAGCAATTTCTGAACTATCGCAACGAATGACGAACCAACAAGAAGAACAAACTCAACAACTTTCCCAGTTGTCCAGTAAGATAAGCAGCCAGCGCGAAGATATGTCCCAGCTGAAAGAGGAGCTATCAGGACGAATGACGAGCCAACATGAGGAGCTATCCAGTCAGATGAAGAGCCAGCGCGAAGATATGTCCCAGCTGAAAGAGGAGCTATCAGGACGAATGACGAGCCAGCAAGAGGAGCTATCCAGTCAGATGAAGAGCCAGCAAGAGGAGCTATCCAGTCAGATGAAGAGCCAGCGCGAAGATATGTCCCAGCTGTCACAAAGAATGACGAGCCAGCAAGAAGAACAGACGCAACAATTTTCCCAGCTATCACAACGAATGTCTACCCTATCAGATGATTTATCCAGTTCGTTTTCCCAGCAAATATCACATCTTCGAGATGAACAAAATCAGCAAGTGTCCAGCTTGCGAGACGAACAAAATCAGCAAGTGTCCAACTTGCGAGACGAGCAAAACCAGATCAACCAGCAAATGCAGTCCGAGATAAGGAAGCTTCAACAAGAACAGGAAGCTAGCCGCCGAAACCAAACCATCCACCACGGCGACGGAGATGCAAGAAGGATGGAAACCTGCCACGCAGACGTCGAACGACAAAGAAGCGAGAAGACGACCCATGTACGAACGACGATGAAACCCCCGACCTTCGACGGGAAGACTTCCTGGCCAAATTACCTGAAACAATTCGACGCAGCGGCCAGAGCTAATGGATGGTCATCCCAAGAGAAAGCATTGTCCCTAACCGTAGCTCTGCGAGGCGAAGCTTTAGACGTCTTGCAATCATTGACACCGGATGAAGCTGACAACTTCGAGTTATTGGTGAATCGTCTAGAGATGCGTTATGGTCAAACTCATCTACAACCGGTGTACCGAATGCAGTTAAAGAGCCGAAAACAGAAAAATGGAGAAACTATCCAGGAATTTGAAGCGGATGTAGCAAGAATGGTACGACTTGCGTATTCAAATGCAGCGGAGGATTTCCTTGAGTGCCTAGCAGTCCAAACCTTCACCGATGGTCTTCGAGACGTCGAGTTGCAGCGCGCTGTACGGTTGGCGCGACCGAAGACTCTTGTGGACGCCTTGACCATTGCCCTGGAGTTTGAGGCGGCGACGGAGGCCTCACGTGGAGTTGCTCGACTGAGGGAAATCACCGGTAACTACGACCATGCCGTTCATTCCGTTAGCGACGTTGAAGCGGTAGTAGAGAGGTTTATGAAGTTATCTCCAAAAAGAAGGCGCCCAGTGAGATGCTGGAACTGCGGAGAACTAGGCCATATAAGAAATACTTGCCCCCATAAAGAAAAATATCCTGCTGAAGTACCCCTGCAGCAGGAAAACTTTAAACGGGTCGACTCCTGGAGGGCGCCTTCGACCCCAAACATTCCCGTAGTCCCTCACACCATTAAATTGGCAACTCTGCGACATCACGTGGACAGCTTATATGTAGATGGCCTCCTTGATGGGAAGAATATTAGCATGCTGGTAGACACTGGAGCTACAAAAACTATCGTCCGACCAACCATCATTATGCGAAATAAGATGTTGCCTACCAGTTGGAGACTGCGTACCGCTACCGGAGATTCTGCTAGAGTCTACGGTGAGATACAGGTGACGCTACAGTTGGGTTCAACCTCTCTTGTTCACTCAGTGCTGGTGGCTGACGTTGATGAAGATGTTGTTCTGGGCATGGATGTTATGCTCCACTGTGGTTTTCATTTGGATCTTCGCCAACGTATCCTTCGTACTGGTAATGAAGAAATATTCCTGCACCGAAAACAAGTTAACAATGCCTCGATTAAGCTAATCGATGATATCGAACTTCCGGCAAGCTGCGAATCTGTCGTCACAGCGCGGTTGGATGGACTGGAGCCAGATGGTGCCCCAGCCATGATAGAGCCGAAGAACCATGACCATGAATTGGGAAAAGGACTCCTTGTGGGTAAGACTCTTGTTAGATCCGCCAAAGAGGTACCCATCCGAGTTATCAACTTGAACGATCATCCAGTTCTTCTCCGAAAGGACACGGAAATGGGAAGTTTAGAACCAGTAATGGCCATAATTCACAAGATAAATGTTACGGAAACAGATGAGACCAACGAAATTGAACAATTAATGGCAAAATTAGACCCCTCTTTGTCAAAATTAGAAAAGAAACAGGTAAGAGATCTACTTTACCGTTATAAACCTGTATTTGGTTCTAAAAGTAAACTGGGAAGAACTGATGTTGTACAACATAGAATTGACACTGGTGATGCACGTCCGATTCGTCAGGTACCCCGAAGGATGCCTCAAGTTAAAAAGGAAGAAGCAGACAGAGCCCTTAAAGAAATGATTCAAAATGGCATAGTCGAACCATCCAGTAGTCCGTGGGCTTCTCCTGTGGTATTAGTGAGAAAGAAAGACGGATCAATGCGGTTTTGTGTCGACTATCGAAAGCTAAATGATGTCACTAAGAAGGACAGTTATCCTCTGCCAAGGATTGATGATGCCCTCGACGCTTTGGCGGGTTCTACTCTGTTTTCTACCTTGGACCTTAAAAGTGGATACTGGCAAGTTAAAATGAATCCTGCAGACAAAGAAAAGACTGCCTTTACCAGTGGATCAGGGTTATGGCAATTCACGGTTCTTCCATTTGGCCTCTGTAATGCTCCTGCGACGTTTGAACGACTAATGGAGAACATCCTGCGGGGTTTGTCATGGGAAACTTGTCTAGTTTATCTAGACGACATCATCATAATGGGTAAGACCTTTAAGGAACATTTATCTAACCTGGAAGAAGTTTTTAAAAGATTACAGAACGCTAATCTAACATTGAATGTTAAGAAATGCCACTTGTTCCAGAGACAGGTCAACTATTTAGGACATAACGTAAGCAAGGATGGCGTTGCTGTTGACCCCGCTAAGATACAAGCCGTTCAGGAATGGCCAATCCCTATCGACAAACATCAGCTCCGGAGTTTCTTGGGTCTTTGTTCCTATTACCGACGATATGTCAAGAATTTTGGAGACATCGCCAAACCCTTGACACGTTTGACAGAACAAGATAAGTCCTTCTGTTGGGATCAGGAATGTCAAAAGGCTTTTGAAATATTGAAGAAACAGCTTACGTCAGCACCTGTTCTTGCTTATCCACTTCCTGATGGTAAGCTTATTTTGGACACCGACGCCAGCAATGTGGGAATTGGAGCAGTCTTGTCACAGCTACAAGACGGTAAGGAAAGAGTGGTTGGTTACTTCAGCAAAACTTTATCGAAAGCTGAAAAGAACTACTGTGTAACTCGGAGGGAACTGTTAGCAGTTGTAAAATCCGTCGAACACTTTTATAAATATCTGTATGGCAGAAAATTCCTGATCAGAACAGACCATGCTAGTTTAAAGTGGCTACTTAGCTTTAGGAACCCAGAAGGACAGATAGCAAGATGGCTCGAAAAACTGCAGGAATATGATGTTGAAATCGAGCACAGACCTGGAACCAGACATCGTAATGCTGATGCACTTTCCAGAAGACCATGTCGACCTGATTGCCCCCATTGTACCCGTATAGAGCAGAACGAGGAAAAACTTGCCTTAGTTAAGGTTGTGCCAGAAGACGAGAGCTCTATGCTGGAGGAGCAACAAGAAAACGATCCCGTTCTGAGAAGGATTAGGGAGTGGAAGAGAATGGACCGTCGTCCGTTGTGGAGAGAGATATCCTCATCCTCTCCTGCTTTAAAAGCATACTGGTCCCAATGGAACTCTTTAATTTTGGACGGAGGGCTCGTTAAAAGACTTGTAGAAAATTCCGAGGGCACAGAAACAAGGAAACAAATAGTGGTCCCAAGAAATGCTGTACCGGAAATTTTAAAACAGATGCATAATGATAGTTCTGGAGGACATCTGGGTATCACGAAAACGCTGCAAAAGATCCGAGATAGATTTTACTGGGTAAATTGCACTAATGATGTTAAAGATTGGTGTCGTAAATGCACTACATGTGCTGCCAGTAACGGTCCGCACCGAAGACCGAAGGCGGAAATGCAGCAATACCTGGTTGGAAGTCCTTTTGAAAGAATCGCAGTAGATGTATTGGGGCCACTTCCACAGACCGATGTAGGAAACAAGTACATCTTTGTTGTAATGGACTACTTCACTAAATGGGTTGAAGCATATGCAGTTCCCAATCAGGAAGCTACCACTTTAGCAGATATATTGGTTGAAGAATTCGTAAGCCGATTTGGGGTACCATTAGAATTACATTCAGACCAAGGAAGAAATTTTGAGAGCAAGCTGTTTCAAGAAGTTTGCCAAAGATTAGGCATCCACAAAACGAGAACCACAGCGATGCACCCTCAGTCGGATGGAATGGTGGAACGAATGAACCGAACTATAACCAACTATCTGTCAAAAGTGGTGTCAGATTGCCAGAGGGATTGGGATCGACATATTCCACTATTTCTAATGGCAATTCGATCGGCCATCAACGAATCAACTGGCCAAACGCCTGCGAAGGTCCTGTTCGGTAGAGAAATGAGGCTACCATGTGACTTGGTGTTTGGTTGTAAACCTGGTGAAGAAATGGCACGTGAACAATATGTCGCTGACCTTCAGAATCGAATGGAGAATATACACAACCTGGTGCGTGGAAAACTACAATTATCTAGTGATCGGATGAAGAGGTACTATGACACACGGACAATGGAAAAGAGTTACCAAGTTGGAGATTTAGTCTGGCTCTATAACCCCCGACGGCGTCGAGGTATTTGTCCCAAATTACAAAAGAACTGGGAAGGTCCTTATACCATCAAGAAGAAGATTAACGATGTCATTTATAGGATCGTGAAAATTCCCAGAGGGAAACCCGTCGTGGTCCATCATGATCGTTTGGCGCCTTACCAGGGAAACCACAGTGGAGATGCGCAGCAACTCCAAGAAAATGGTTTGGCTGGCTCAGGGAGTGTGCGGGATTCCGATGTAGGAAATAACATTCCAGGAGGAATGAATCTAAGGAGGGGGCAGTGTAACGGGATAACCGTAAAGGAAGGGACCTTAATTTGAAAGATTGTTGTTGACAGTTGATTTTTAGAAGTTTGTAAAAAAATCAACTGACCATTTTAAATAATGTTCTAGAAAATTCTAGAAACTTCTAAACACACTAACTAGATTAAATAATGTTGTATATAAGGGGATGCACGGGCAGTTAACGTCAGTTCGAGTCAAGTGTTCACAAGAGTTCATTGTATTGTCAAGTAGTTAGACGTTATCCAGCAGAGTTCAGTGTATCTTAACAATTTTGTAAATAAATTGTGTAAAAAGCCCCCATAAGTGTTTCAATATTGATATTTAATAACTTTAAATAATTTTTTTGTTTACCGTGACTGAAATACGCGTCGCGCGAGAACGCAAAGCAAAGCACCCCGGTTTAGCTATAACTTTAGGACTCCGTTAAAATTATAAATATTGGAGATACAGTTTCGGAAGTACGGACTTATTTTTGTGAACTTTTCTGCTCTTTTCAGATCTTTTTTTCAATTTCAAAAATATTTAATTTTTTTCGAGATTTTTCAAAAAAACACCGTTTTTTTCACTCTTTTGTCTATAACTATTGCAATTTTTTCGAGCGCCTTCTCAACTTTTTCAATAAGTTTCCAGAGATCAATACCTATCGAATGACACCAAAATCATAATTTTAGGAGGCCTCTGTGCGAATTTCGAAAAAAAGGTACTTGTTGATTAGACTAATAAGGAGTTTAATAGAGTAACTGGTATAAGTTATATATTTTTGCTGCTAATAATTAATTCAAGTTGCATAATTTAAAACAAAAAATAATAAAACAATGACATGATTTTTCCCGATTTATGCGTTTGTTGAACTGGTCTGGTCTTTTTCTTCATTCCACGCCAATGGTCAGCATTGTCCTAAATTAGATAAAAAAGCCGATGATGGTACATTGAGTGACATTGAAAGAACTATAAAAAAATCTAAAATTAAAATTAAATTAAATTCAAATGATTTCGTATATTTTATATTATTATTCAAATTTTAAAAATATTGATAAAATGGGTTCATTTCAAAATAATTAAGGGAACAGTTGGATTTTCAGAAATAAAGTACTATTAGACTTTCACAACGAAATACTTTTATTAAATGTCAAACAAAACTTAATCCAAAACAACTGATGCTCCCCATGGAGAGGGTTCAATTTTATTACATTAAATAAAATTTATAGCATGTTATTATCGTACTGGGCAATACCCATTGCATTCAAAAATTTAATAATCTTTATATTTATTCTATATTAGATATGAAACAAATAGACTGAGTTAATTGTTTTAAAAAATCTTTAATTTAGGTATTCGATTTAAAAACACAGTCATATAGGTTATTTTGTATGAGATACAAAAAATGTTTTTTTTTGTATAGATATATATCTAATATTTAGGTACCCAGTTGTAATGATTTGAATAGTAACTCCAGTTTTTTAACTTCGCGCTAAAAAAATCGAATCTCAACGTTTTTGGGTCTTTGGAACCTCCGCTGACTATTTTTACGAAGGTGTCTGTATGTCTGTATGTATAGGTGGATGTGTGTGTGTGGATATATATAAACCTCTTATAACTTTTGAACGGCTTGTCCGATCGGAATGAACTAAAAAGCGTTCCAAAGAGATCCATCAAACTTAGATTCCCTGTAAGTTTGAACCGATTCGGACTGGAAGACTTCGAGAAATTTTAAATTAATGTAAAAAACAGTTGGTAAAAATGATATCTTTTGAGCATATCTTTGAGCTCTCAAACTTAAAAAACCACGTCGAATGCCGTTTTGCAAATTAAAATCGTTTGATTCGTTCGTGATATATCGTTGTCGAAAAATTTCCTTTTTTTTTTATTTTTGAGATTTTTTTACTAATTGATTTTGAGCTTCTTATAACATTTTTATGTCTCAAAAAAACTGCGTCGAAGGCCGTCTTGAACATCAAAATCGAATAACCTGTTACAAAGTTATGGCTTTTTAAACTCAAAAACGTCAAAATAGCTTTGCGGTTAAAATTAGCGGGAAGTTGCAAGGATGGCCTTTTAGGTCAACCTCTTTTCGAATTTTTTTTTAATAATTTGGTCGATTACTTCAAAATGATTTAAATTTTTGAATTTTTTAAATTCCTTATTTATAATTAATGATTTTTGAAAAGGAGTTACTTAAGACAATTAAAAAAGAAAATAGAAATGATTTAACAAAATTAAACATAAATAAGATATAATAGTCGACCATTTTTTAAAATATATAAAACTAGCTGACCCCACTAACCTAATTATTATAGTTTTCCACTTTTTACGGTTTTTTCGTTGTTTTTGTCGATTTCATCATTTTTTTGTCTGTTTCTACTTTTAATAATTTTTCAAGATTGTCAACAATTTTTCTCGATTGTAAAAAAATTTTTACGTTTTTTTTTTTAATTTCAACATATTTTTTAAACATTTTTAACAATTTTTTAAGATTTTCCCCAATTTCTTGGGATTATTAACAATTTTATGCGTTTTTTAAGATTTCTTTATGATGCTCGACATTTTTTTTTAAATTTTCAACAATTTTTCATGATTGTCATAAATTTTATACAGGTTTTATCGATTTGTCAAGTTTTTAATTTATTTTTTTTTTAATTTCTGACCCATTTTTTAACTATTTACAACAATTTTTTAAGATTGTCCCGAATTTCTTACAATTTTTAAAAAAATTTCAAGGCTTATAAATTTCATACAATTTTCAACAATTTTCACGTTTTTTAATTTTTTTTATTATTTCTCGACATTTTTTAAATGATTTTTAACAATTTTTACTTTCTTTTAAGATTTCTTTATGATTTTCGACATTTTTTCCACATTTTTAACAATTTTTTAAGATTGTCCCCAATTTCTTGGGATTATTAACAATTTTTTGCGTTTTTTAAGATTTCTTTATGATGTTCGACATTTGTTTTTTAACATTTTCAATAATTTCAAGATTGTCATAAATTTTATGCAGGTTTTATCGATTTTTCAAGTTTTAAAATTATTATTTTTTTTTTAATTTTTGACCCATTTTGTAACTATTTTCAACAGTTTTTCAAGATTGTCCCGAATTTCTTACAATTTTTAAAAAAATTTGAAGGCTTATAAATTTCATACAATTTTCAACAATTTTTCACGTTTGTTATTTTTTTTATGATTCTTCGACATTTTTTTAAATGATTTTTAACAATTTTTACTTTCTTTCAAGATTTCTTTATGATATTCGACATTTTTCCACATTTTCAACAATTTTTTAAGATTGCCACCAATTTTTTACAACTTGTCATGCAAAATAATACACATAATTTAAATAATCCAAATAAATTAGTAAAATTCAAAACTTTTTAAATTTATCAAAAATGTATTAAATTGATTTAATCTTAAACAATTTTTGAAAAGGACTTATTTCACCAACTTTTAAAAAGCACTTATAAATTCCATTTAATTTTCTATATTTTTTATAATTTCCTAATTAACTAAGTTTTTTAAATTATGTGAAAACATAAAGAGGTCCTTAAGCATTTCTTGAAAAATAACTTCCCCTGCAAGTAATTTAATATTCTTAAATAATTTTGCTAAATTTTTTTAAAAAATAATTCTTATTTTTCTAATAAAAATCGTAAACTAATATCTTAAAAATAAACAATATAACCACCACCAACTCTCCAAAAGAAACTGTTATCAGGTTTTACAGTAAAGGGGAAGGGATTTACCAAAGGGCTATTTAAGACCCTTAACAGGATAATAACAGTATTAGTTGCTCAGTGAAATGCATTCAAGGAACTCTCCAAAAGAAATTCTTATCAGGTTTTAAAGTTCGGGAGTGGGGATTTACCAAAGGGCTTTTAGGACCCTTAACAAGATAATACCAGTTGTTCAGTGATATTCATAACAAAAGTGAGTGTACCTACTAGGTGTAAGTATTTTGAATTTCTTTGTTGTATTTATTGTTTTATATATTTTTTTCGAATTAATTTTTACTTGGTACTACTTGTTAATTCATCTATATTTCAATTTCAAATGCCTCCAAATTTCTTTTTCGCGGACAATTTTACTAGTGCCGCTTGTTTCTGCGTCGACGAAATTTCCACGAAAAGGGACATTTTTTTTGCTTAAATCTTTGCTTGGTATCGCTTGTTACTGCGTCTTGTTCTTGTTTGAATTCAGTTTTTTATTAGCTTTTTTATTTATTTTCAGTTTTTTTTTTCGCGTTTCTTATGTTTTTGTTTTGTTTTTCTTTTTTTGGATGGATATTTCGTAGTGCGAGTAATTCTGGGTAGAAATTAAATACGATAGGTTCAAGGGTTAAACGCAGTTTTCAGTTGTTCATATGTTATGATTGTAGAATCAATTATACACAATTTTAGTTGACAATTCGAATGAGTATTGCTGGTACCTAAGAGTTTACCAGCACTGCAATGTTGTTAAATTTGTAGTACGGTGGTTTCTAAGTACTGGATTTACTTTAAACAAAAAAAAAAAGATCACAAAAAAACAGGATCTTATCTATAAACGTAAGGTACCATATTGTTTGTGATATAGAATTATAAACAATTTTATTTGACAATTGGAATGAGTATTTCTAGAGTTTGTCAGTAATGCAATGTTTCTGAATTTGTAGAACGGGCGTTCCTAGGTATTGGATTTACTGTATTAAACTACAAAAAAAGAACACGAAGAATACGGTCTTACCAATATGATTTGATAATGATTTTTTCTTTGTTGCTTCTTTATATTTTTTGACTAAATTTTTACTTGGCACCGCTTGTTACTGCGTCTATTTATAAATTTTCGTAGCTTGTTAGTTGTTTTGTTATGTACTATACACAGTTTTATTGGACAATTTGTATGGGTATTGTTAGTACCTAGTAGTTTGCCAGTTATACATTATTTTTAAATTTGTAGTACGGTGATTCCTGGGTACTGACTCTAGATATTGGATAGATATTTAGATATTGGTGTTGTATTTGTAAATTATAAAATGACGATTTCTGAAGAATAAACTGAACCATCTTTCGCTTTGATTTTTACTTGGTACTGCTTGTTACTGTGTATTATTATGAAATTTCATAGTACGAGCCGCATCGGGTAGAAACTTCACCGCAATTTATAATTCCATTCAAAGTTCGTGCAGACTGAGTAATCTTAGCAGCTACCTAAGTCGAGACTTTAAAGCTCAGGGCTGTAATAGGATCTACATTATACTATCAGGTATTTTGTCCATATTGAACCAATCTGTGCAAATTTCATACATTTTAAAAAAATTTCACTCATAGCTGACCCAGCAAATACTGCCTAAAAATTTTTACTGTTTTTCATCATTCGTTATTTGTTTTAATTTTTGTGTATTTTTAAATTTCATTTTAAATATTTTCTCTTTTTCGGATTTTCTCTGTTTTTATTTATTTTTTAATCGTTTCTTCCTGATTTTTCTGTTTTTTTATTCTATCGTTTATGGGTATTATTTTTTAATTTTTTATTCCGGTTTCATACAATTTTTCAGTTAAGTACACATTGTTTTTACAATTATTTCTACATGCCATTTCCAGAACTGTTAAGGTGCGTTTACACCAAAGTTTGAAACACGAGTTGCAAACAGAAATTGCAAACATCTCTAAAAACGCGCATTTTTAGACGAAACATTTCGCTGTTGCAAACAGTTTTTCAGTGTTTGCAACAGAAATTTTTGTTTCCACCTGAAGTCGGTAAAGATCAAAGGGAGTTGCAAGCTTTTGTTTGCAACATTGGTTTCGGTCAATATGTGCCGTTGAAACAGGAAACAGAAACATTTATTAAATAAATGATAACGATAATAAAAATATTTTCAGTGATTAGTTCTTAAAATATGAGTTATTATTTAAAAACTAAATATCCCTAATTACCTTTACGTTGTCTCCCAACAAATCTATAAGAGCAGCACACACTTCTGGTACAAATAAAGAAATACCAGTAGTAAATTTTATTGCTTAAAATTATAAAAACATATTTGCCATAAAATACCCTAGGACCTTTTAGGAGTGAGAGTGGGGGATTCTTAAATAGGTTCTGAGTCTTAACAACAATATTTTATACTATATTATTTAAAAATGGCTGTCAAAATAACAAATATAGGCTATGTGTAGTCTACTTATAACGTTTTACTTATGTTATCCTTCAGAAGATCTATCAAAGCCTAGCACACCTCAGGTATAAACAAAGATATGGTTGATTTTGATATCTTGAACAGGTAACTCAAGCTTGTGTATGAATCTCCGGTAGCTAAAAAGCGTAATTTTACGGCTAGTTTTTCCGTTACAGAAATAGCCTTTCGGTAATTTGTATCCATTTTTGAAATTTTGTGACCAATTATTAAAGTTAGATATGCAAAATCCTCACTGGTCATTCTTACAAAGTTTTTAAAACTTCCGTCCGTTTTCAGTTCACCTGATAGAGGGTCAACATCATCTCTATTTAAATCGTCCAACAGGTCGTTTCCATTGTACGTAGCTCTGGAATGCAGAGACGGCCTCACCCAGTATCGTCTCAGCCTACGTTGCTTTGACAACACGACACACGCCGCCGCGGCTAAAATGACATCCTCGACACTTGACATCCTGGGAAGTACTGATCCCAGGCGAGTCATAATCAATGTCGAAAGTGTTTCAAACATTTTCATGAAAGATGGAAATAAAACCATGAAATAAAAATTGCAAACTTTTATTTGAAACTACTGTTTGAAACTGCTGTTTGCAATAAAAGTTTGCAACTTTTTGTTTGAAACTTTGGTGTAAACGCACCTTTACATGACATCTTGAGCCATAATCGAGAGATGTCGATCAGTATATCGTAAAAAATAAAAGGATAAGTTATACTATGGAATAAAATCCAAGACGTTTTATTGTTTCAGGAATCCAGATTTTTATCGTATAATTTTTACTTAGTAACGCTTGTTTCTGCGTATATTAGACGAAATTTCTACGCCTTAATTGTTAGTAGGAAAATCAGGTACAGTTGATCTTATTGTTTACATATTTTTTATTACAAGAGACTTTCTGTACCTAATTTGCCTTTGGCATTTTCAACTTTTTTTTATTCTAGAAATTTTTTCGACAAGTATTGCTAATACCTTAGATTTTACCAGTACTGCAATATTTTTGAATTTGTAGTACGGTGGTTCCTGGGTATTGGATTCACTTTAAACTACGAAAAAGAACACGGGGAAAAATGATCTCATCGATAAAAGTAAGTCACAAAAAAAATGGTGATAATCGAGTGATATTTTGTTTTAAAATTTTAATTACTTAGTTAGTGGGTCAAGGACAATAAATGCTTTACCAGAAACCAGTTTTAAGAATTGCATTTTTCGCTTAGATTTTTACTTGGTACCGCATTACTGCGTATTGAAATTTCATAGTAATAGCCGTATCGGGTAAAAACTTCAGGTATTTCACCGCAATTTATAATTTCATTCAAAGTTTGTGCGGACTGAGTACCTAATCGATACTTTAAAGCTCAGGGTCGTAATATGATCTATATTATAATAACAGGTATTTTGTCTTCTTTGAACCAATCTGTGCAAATTTCATACGTTTTAAAAAAATTTCACCCAGCAAATACTACTTAAAAAATAAGGATTTTTATTGTTATTTGTTTTAATTTTTGTGTATTTTTAAAGTTCGTTTTAAATATTTTCTCTTTTTCGGATTTTCTGTTTTTATTTATTTTCTAATCGTTTCCTCCTAATTTTTCCGTTTTTCTTATTCTATCGTTTATGGGTATTATTTTCTTATTTTTCATTTTTTATTCCAAATTCATACAATTTTTTAATTTCACCTTTTTTTACAATCATTTCTACATGCCATTTTGTGGAACATCTTGAGCCATAATCAAAAACGTAAGTTTTTTTATCGATTTAAACAGTATATTATAGTAAACAATAAAGGGGTAAGTTATACTATTGAATGAATTCCAAAACGTTATTACTTTCATGAATCCAGATATTTTTTGTCAATTTTTACTTAGTATCGCTTGTTTCTACGAATATTTTTGAAATTTCGTAGTACGGGCAGTACTGGGTAGAATTTATACGAAATTTCCACGCCTTATTTTATAGTAGCAGAATCAGGTACAGTTGATCTCATTGTTCTCATTGTTTAAATATCTTTTATTACAAAAGGCTTTCTGTACCTAATTTGTCTTTTGGCATTTTCAACTTTTTGGTTCTAGAAAATTTATCGATAAGTATTGCTAGTACCTAAGACTTGACTAGTACAGCAATGTTTTTGTATTTGTAGTACGGTGGTTCCTAGGTATTGGATTTACTTTAAACTACAAAAAAGAACACGAAGAAAAAGCACCTTACCAATAAACGTAAGTAATGATTTTTTACAATTTTCTTATTATTTATTCATTTTTGTTGTTGAATTTTTACTTGTTATCGCTTGTTTTACATCGTTTGTTGTTAAAATATCGTATTGGATAAAATTGGACACAATAGGTTCGCCAGGAACGCATTTTACAGCATTTTTGTTGTTTGTATAAGTATTACTCGTACCTAGTAGTTTACCAGTACTATATTATTTTAGAATTTGTACTACTGTGATTTCTATGTACTGTATTTACAAAAACGATCATAAACAAGAAAAAGTAACTTGAGATGATGATGTTGTTTAAATTAAATTTGTAAATTTGTTATTTTCGTAATAATTTTTACTTAGTACTGCTTGTTTCTGCGTATGTTTTTGAAATTTCGTAGTACGGGTGGTACTGAGTAAAATTTAGACGAAATATACACGTAATGTGTTTTTTCAGATAAAATAGCACCTTATTTGTTGGTACAGGTACATTTGATTTCATTGTTTATTTATTTTTTATTACAAGGAATTTACTTTACCCAATTTGTCTAATGACATTTTTAAATTATTTTGGTTTTAGAAACTTTTATCGATAATTATTGCTGGTACCTAAAGGTGCTTACATTTTTTTTTTCAATTTTTACGATTTTTTTATTTTCTAGTTTTTCCATTTTTACGACTTTTTCATTTCGTTATTTTCCAATTGTTTTTTTATTTTTGGTTAAAAACCGTTTTAACAGCTTTTTTTTTCGCTTTTCATATTTTTTCGCTTTTATCGGCAACTTTAGCTTTTTTTATTATTTTTTTCATTTTATTTTAATTTTATCACTTTTTATTTTTCTTATATTGTCCTATTTTTTTGTTTTTACTTCCATTCTATTGTTTTATTTTTTCAACCTTTCTCATATATTAGATTTATATTATTTTTGGTTATTACCAGCTTATTTTTGTTTTCGATTTTTTTTCTTACTATACTTACTATAGATATCATTGTTTTCGAGATATATCGATTTTTCTAAAAATATTCTAGTTTTTTGTCAATTTCAGCGATATGTTGTAACAGAATAGTTTTATACTATCTAATAAGTTTCAAATTGCTTCAATATTTAATGCCTTAAAAAAAATTCGTTAAACATTTTACTTGGTACCGCTTGCTCCGGCGTATGTTTTTAAAATTTCGTAGTACGGGTGGTACAGGGTAAAATTTCGACGAAATTACCACGCAAAGTGTTTTTTGGCTTACAGAGCCTTATTTATTGCTAGGAAAATCAGGTATAGTCGATCTCATTGTCTTTTTATTTTCTAATACAAAAGAATTTCTGTACCTTATTTGTCTATTGGTTATTTTAACTTACTAGTACTTAGGGTTTACCAGTACTGCAATGTTTTTGAATTTGTAGTACGGTGGTTTCTAGGTATTGGATTTACTGTATTAAACTACAAAAAAGGATACGAAGAATAGAATTTTATCAATAAACTTAAAAGTTACCAAAACAGTTTGATGATTTGATAACGATTTTTTACAACATTCTTTTCGTTGCTTCATTTTATTTTTTGGTTAAATTTTTACTCGGTATCGCTTGTTACTGCGTCTATTTTATAAAATTTCGTAGTACGAGTCATACTGGGTAAAAATTTGTCGCAAGGGTTAAACGCATTTTTCAGCTTGTTGGTTGTATTGTTGTGGATGTTCTATACACACTTGGACAATTTGTATGTGTATTGTAAGTACCTAGTAGTTTACCAGTTCTACATTATTTTTGAATTTGTAGTACGGTGATTCCTAGGTACAGACTCTATAAAAAACAAGAACATGTAATCTTAACTGCTACTTCAGTAGCGACATTAAAGCTCAGGGTCCTAATAGGATCTATATTATACTAGCATGTACTTTTGTCTATTTTTAACCAATCTGTGCAAATTTGATACATTTTAAAAGTTTTTCACTTTTAGCTGATCCAGCAAATCCTACTAGGTGTATTTTGAATTTTTGAAGTTATACTTCTATTCGTACACCCGGTAGAAAAAGATTGTGTAGAGTTAAATGGGAAAAATCATTACATATGTAATGGTGTGAGTAAGAGAGAGACAGAAACACCTATAAGGTATATTGGTCGGTAAAAACAAAGATAAAATATATACCACATGTTATTAGTCATAACTATAAGTCCTTTGAAAACCGTTTAAACGTTCAGTACATTAAAAAGGGATAGATATACAAAAAACAGTCTGGACTAATGTATGAATATCATAGTAACGGACCACATGATTATTTGACAGATTATTTTATAAATCTGTCACGTAAGTATACATATAAAGTTACGCATTTTATATTAATAATATTCAGTAATAAGTATTGTATTGTAGTCTAAAATATCGTCACATGGTTGCAGTATATTTTGCTCCATGCTTTTAAGGTTGTTGGATACATAAACAGAGTTTTTACCAATAGTGGAGGAAATAAAGCACCAAAACCTCCGAATTTTGTAACGTAAGATTCGAAAATTACATTCAGACAATAGAGAGAAAACTTACAACTCGGTAAGTATTGCTGAAAATGGGTTCAATTTATATATATAGTTTTTGGAGTCGCTGAACACTAATATCACGATTCCAAAAGTCTCCGCGGCACTTGGTGTCTAGGGTATTTACCTCTTCTCCTGGAGTTTTATGTAAATTCTGTACGAAATCAGTGCACACTTGGTAGTCGGTGGTTTTTTTGAGTCGCTAAATACGATTATAATAATAGCGATGGTGTTCGAAACACCTGGTGCTTAAGACGGACCTCGTCTCCAGGAATTTTATGCAAATTCGATACAAAAAGAGTGTGCACACGGTACTAGGAGGTTTTTGGAGTCGCTTACCACGAATATCATATAGAAGTATAACTTCTGCCGGCAGTCCCACTGACTGCCACACTAGTTTTTTTTGTTGTATTTATTGTTTTATACATTTTTTTTTCGAATTAATTTTTACTTGGTACTGCTTGTTAACTCGTCCATGTTTGAATTGTTTGTACTAACAGAGAAACCGTGTAAAAAATTTATTTCAATTTCTACACGCAATATCAAGAATAAATTCAAAATGCCTCCAGATTTTTTTCCTCTAAAAATTTTACTTAGTACCGCTTGTTTCTGCGTAAACGAAATTTCTACGCAACAGTTTTTTGACAGAAAACTGACCCTTATTTTTTGGTAGGAAAATCAGGTACACTTGATCTCATTGTTTATTTTTTATTACAAGAGATGTTCTGTGCCTAATTTGTCTGTTGGCATTTCCAGCGTGTTCAATTTGAGATGATGCTGATGTTTAAATTGGATTTGTGAATGACAATTCCTGAAGAAAAAGATTGAATCATTTTCGTTTAAATTTTGCTTGTACCTAATATGTTGGTATTTTAAACTTTTTTTGGTTCTCCAAACTTTTATCGATAAGTTGACAATTAGAATGAGTATTTCTAGTACCTAAGAGTTTGCTAGTACTGCAATGTTTTTGAATTTGTAGTACGGAGGTTCTTAGGTAGTGGATTTACTGTATTAAACTACAAAACAGGATCTTATCCAAAAACTTTTACGACGTTCTTTACATTACTTACGTTTAATTTTTTGCTTAAATCTTTGCTTGGTATCGCTTGTTACTGCGTCTATTTTTAAAATTTCGTAGTACGGGTGGTACTGGGTAAAAATTGGTCGCAATAATGTTCGTAATGGTTAAACGCATTTCTATTTTTATGGGTATTAGTAGCTAATAGTTTACCAGTTATTTTTGAAAAAGAAAAAAAAGCATTTTTCGCTTAGATTTTTACTTTGTACTGCTTGTTACTGTGTATTATTATAAAACTTCGTAGTACGAGCCGTGCCGGGTAGAAACTTTACGAGTTTCGACGGGATTTATAATTTGTTCCAAGTTCGTGCGCATTGAGTAATCTTAACAGCTACCTAAGTCAAGAGTATAAAGCTCAGGGCCGTAATAGGATCTATATTATCTATATTATACTACCAGGTACTTTTGTCCATTTTTAACCAATCTGTGAAAATTTGATACATTTTAAAATTCTTTCAGTTTTAGCTGACCCAGGAAATACTACCTAAAAATCGGATTTTTTGCACAACATTTCCAAAACTATACTTTTTATAATGTTACATAACATCTTAAACCATATTCCAGAGATGTCAAATTTTTTAAAAACAGGTATATCGTAAATAATAAAGGTATAAGTTATACTATAGATTAGGTAAATTCCAAAACGTTTTATTGTTTCAGGACTCCAGATTTTTTTCGTAATAATTTTTACTTAATAGCGCTTGTTTCTGCGTATGTTTTTGAAATTTAGTAGTACGGGCGGTGCTGGGTAAAATTTAGACGAATTTTCCACGCCTTATTTGTTAGTAGGAAAATCAGGTACAGTTGATCTCATTGTTTACATATTTTTTATTACAAGAGACTTTCTGTACCTAATTTGCCTTTTGACATTTTCAACTTTCTTTGGTTCTAGAAAATTTTTCGATAAGTATTGCTAGTACCTAGTTTACCAGTACTGCAATGTTTGTAGTAGGTACGGTGGTTCCTAGGTATTGGATTTACTTAAAACTACAAAAAATAACACGAAGAAAAATGATCTTATCGATAAAAGTAAGTTAAAATAAAATTTGTGATAATTAAGTGATATTTTGTTTTAAAATTTATTTAATTTCTTAATGTTATAGATAGTGTCTTGATATGATGGATGTTAGTGGGTCAAGAACAAGAAGTGCTTTACCAGAAACCAGTTTTAAGAATTCTTTTAAATCTTTTTTAAGGCTTATCCTTACTTTAGTTTTAGACGTTGTAAACAAAAAAACATAACTTTGGAAACATCATATTTTACACAAACAAGTAGACAGTGTATATACATATTTTAGCCTTGTGCGAAATATGGTGTTCTTACAGTGTTACAACGTCTAAAACGAAAGTATGGAAAAGCCTTGAAAAAGATTTGAAATAAGTTGAAACGTCTGCTCGTGTGTGGGAAATCATTAATTGTCCTTGGCCCACTAACATCCGTCATAATTATTTAATTTCACCAATCCTTTTTTAGATTTTTTCTTTAATTTAACAAATTTGTATCTTATTTTCAATTAGTAATTATTTCTTATGACTTTCTTTTCGTTTTTTTGTTTTGTTTAAGTTTTTACTTGTGACGGTAGAAATTGATCACAGCAGGTTAAGGGTTAAATGCATTTTTTATCTTTTTGATTGTTTTGTTATGATTGTAGTATTTATTATACACAATTTTATTTGACAATTGGAATGAGTAATTCTAGTACCTAAGAGTTTGCCGGTACTACAATGTTTTTGAATTTGTAGTACGGGAGTTACTAGGTATTGGATTTACTGTATTAAATTACAAAAAATAACACGAATAATACGGTCGTATAAATAAACCAGAAAGTTTTATGATTTGATAATGATTTTTTACAACACTCTCTTTTTTGCTTCGTTATATATTTTGCCTAAATTTTCACTTGGTATCGCTTGTTAGGTACTGCGTCTATTTATAAATTTTCCTAGTTAAACGCATTTTCGAGCTTGTTGGTTGTTTTGTTACAGATGTACCTACTATACACACTTTTATTGGACAATTTGTATGGGTATTGTTAGTACTTAGTAGTTTACCAGTTCTACATTATTTTTGAATTTGTAGTACGGTGATTCATAGGTATTGACTCTATACAAAACAAGAACATAAACATAAAAGATGTTGGTATTCTATTTGTAAATTATAAAATGACGATTTCTACAGAAACAACTGTAGCATTTTTCGTTTAGATTTTCCTTGGTACCGCTTGTTACTGCGTATTATTATGAAATTTCGTACTGGGTACAAAAACTTTCCAAATTTCGGCGCAATTTACATTTCCACTCAAAGTTCGTGCAGACTGAGTAATCTTAACAGCTCAGGGCCGTATGATCTATAATATTATACTAACAGGTATTATGTCCATTTTAAACCCAATCATACTGTAACGGGATAACCGTAAAGGAAGGGACCTTAATTTGAAAGATTGTTGTTGACAGTTGATTTTTAGAAGTTTGTAAAAAAATCAACTGACCATTTTAAATAATGTTTCTAGAAAATTCTAGAAACTTCTAAACACACTAACTAGATTAAATAATGTGTATATAAGGGGATACACGGGCAGTTAACGTCAGTTCGAGTCAAGTGTTCACAAGAGTTCATTGTATTGTCAAGTAGTTAGACGTTATCCAGCAGAGTTCAGTGTATCTTAACAATTTTGTAAATAAATTGTGTAAAAAGCCCCCATAAGTGTTTCAAATTGGTGTCAGGTGTGGGGTGAAGATACAAGAATGCCTGGAAAAAAGATGCATGAACTATTGGTGGCTGAGCTCAGAAAAGAGCTCGAAGAATTAGAATTGGAAACTACTGGGACCAAATCTGTATTGTTGAATAGGCTCCGTGAATACTACCTAAGTAATAATTTGGATCCTGACGTTGTGGAGTTCAATGATCCGGTTCAAAAAGCAATTTCTGAACAACTTTCCCAGATGAAAGAGGAGCTATCAGGACGAATGACGAGCCAGCAAGAGGAGCTATCCAGTCAGATGAAGAGTCAGCAAGAGGAGATTTCCAGTCAGATGAAGAGCCAGCGCGAAGATATGTCCCAGCTGAAAGAGGAGCTATCAGGACGAATGACGAGCCAACATGAGGAGCTATCCAGTCAGATGAAGAGCCAGCGCGAAGATATGTCCCAGCTGTCACAAAGAATGACGAGCCAGCAAGAAGAACAGACGCAACAATTTTCCCAGCTATCACAATGGATGTCTACCCTATCAGATGAGTTATCCAGTTCGTTCTCCCAGCAAATATCACATCTAAGAGACGAACAAAATCAGCTAGTGGCCGATTTGCGAAACGAGAAAAACCAGCAAGTGGACAACTTGAATCAGCAAGTGGACAACATGAATCAGCAAGTTGCCAACTTCAGAGACGAGATCAACCAGCAAATGCAATCCGAGATAGAAAAACTTAAACGAGAACTGGAAGCTTGTCTACAAAACCAAATCATCCATCACGGCGACGGAGATGCAGGAAGGATGGAAACCTGCCACGCAGACGTCGAACGACAAAGAAGCGAGGAGACGACCCATGTACGAACAACGATGAAACCCCCGACCTTCGACGGGAAGACTTCCTGGCCAAATTACCTGAAACAATTCGACGCAGCGGCCAGAGCTAATGGATGGTCAACCCAGGAGAAGGCATTGTCCCTAACCGTAGCTCTGCGAGGCGAAGCTTTAGACGTCTTGCAATCATTGACACCGGATGAAGCTGACAACTTCGAGTTATTGGTGAATCGTCTAGAGATGCGTTATGGTCAAACTCATCTACAACCGGTGTACCGAATGCAGTTAAAGAGCCGAAAACAGAAAAATGGAGAAACTATCCAGGAATTTGAAGCGGATGTAGCAAGAATGGTTCGACTTGCGTATTCAAATGCAGCGGAGGATTTCCTGGAGTGCCTAGCAGTCCAAACCTTCACCGATGGTCTTCGAGACGTCGAGTTGCAGCGCGCTGTACGGTTGGCGCGGCCGAAGACTCTTGTGGACGCCTTAACCATTGCCCTGGAATTTGAGGCGGCGACGGAGGCCTCACGTGGAGTTGCTCGCCTAAGGGAAATCACTGGTAACTACGACCATGCCGTTCATTCCGTTAGCGACGTTGAAGCGGTAGTAGAGAGATTAATGAAGTTATCTCCAAAAAGAAGGCGCCCAGTGAGATGCTGGAACTGCGGAGAACTTGGCCATATAAGAAATACTTGCCCCCAAAAAGAAAATTCTTCTGCTGAAGTACCCCAGCAGCAGGAAAACTAGAACGGGTCGACTCCTGGAGGGCGAAATCGACCCCAAACATTCCCGAAGCCCCTCACACCATAAAATTGGCAACTCTGCGACATCACGTGGACAGCTTATATGTGGATGGCCTCATTGATGGGAAGAACTTTAGCATGCTGGTAGACACTGGAGCTACGAAAACTATCGTTCGACCATCCATCATTATGCGAAAGAAGATGTGGCCTACCAGTTGGAGACTGCGTACCGCTACCGGAGATTCTGCTAGAGTCTACGGTGAGATACAGGTGACGCTACAGTTTGGTTCAACCTCTCTTGTTCACTCAGTGCTGGTGGCTGACGTTGATGAAGATGTTCTGGGCATGGATGTTATGCTCCACTGTGGTTTTCATTTGGATCTTCGCCAACGTATCCTTCGTACTGGTAATGAAGAAATATTCCTGCACCGAAAACAAGTTGACAATGCCTCGATCAAGCTAATCGATGATATCGAACTTCCGGCGAGCTGCGAATGTGTCGTCACAGCGTGGTTGGATGGACCGGAGCCAGATGGTGCCCCAGCCATGATAGAGCCGAAGAACCATGACCATGAATTGGGAAAAGGACTCCTTGTGGGTAAGACTCTTGTTAGATCCGCCAAAGAGGTACCCATCCGAGTTATCAACTTAAACGATCATCCAGTTTTTCTCCGAAAGGACACGGAAATGGGAAGTTTAGAACCAGTAACGGCCATAATTCACAAGGTAAACGTTACGGAAACAGATGAGACCAACGAAATTGAACAATTAATGACAAAATTAGATCCCTCTTTGTCAAAATTAGAAAAGAAACAGGTAAGAGATCTACTTTATCGTTATAAACCTGTATTTGGTTCTAAAAGTAAACTGGGAAGAACTGATGTTGTACAACATAGAATTGACACTGGTGATGCACGTCCGATTCGACAGGTACCCCGAAGGATGCCTCAAGTTAAAAAGGAAGAAGCAGACAGAGCCCTTAAAGAAATGATTCAAAATGGCATAGTCGAACCATCCAGTAGTCCGTGGGCTTCTCCTGTGGTATTAGTGAGAAAGAAAGACGGATCAATGCGGTTTTGTGTCGACTATCGAAAGCTAAATGATGTCACTAAGAAGGACAGTTATCCTCTGCCAAGGATTGATGATGCCCTCGACGCTTTGGCGGGTTCTACTCTGTTTTCTACCTTGGACCTTAAAAGCGGATACTGGCAAGTTAAAATGAATCCTGCAGACAAAGAAAAGACTGCCTTTACCAGTGGATCAGGGTTATGGCAATTCACGGTCCTTCCATTTGGCCTCTGTAATGCTCCTGCGACGTTTGAACGACTAATGGAGAACATCCTGCGAGGTTTGTCATGGGAAACTTGTCTAGTTTATCTAGACGACATCATCATAATGGGTAAGACCTTTAAGGAACATTTATCTAACCTGGAAGAAGTTTTTAAAAGATTACAGAACGCTAATCTAACATTGAATGTTAAGAAATGCCACTTGTTCCAGAGACAGGTCAACTATTTAGGACATAACGTAAGCAAGGATGGCGTTGCTGTTGACCCCGCTAAGATACAAGCCGTTCAGGAATGGCCAATCCCTATCGACAAACATCAGCTCCGGAGTTTCTTGGGTCTTTGTTCCTATTACCGACGATATGTCAAGAATTTTGGAGATATCGCCAAACCCTTGACACGTTTGACAGAACAAGATAAGTCCTTCTGTTGGGATCAGGAATGTCAAAAGGCGTTTGAAATATTGAAGAAACAGCTTACGTCAGCACCTGTTCTTGCTTATCCACTTCCTGATGGTAAGCTTATTCTGGACACCGACGCCAGCAATGTGGGAATTGGAGCTGTCTTGTCACAGCTACAAGACGGTAAGGAAAGAGTGGTTGGTTACTTCAGCAAAACTTTATCGAAAGCTGAAAAGAACTACTGTGTAACTCGGAGGGAACTGTTAGCAGTTGTAAAATCCGTCGAACACTTTTATAAATATCTGTATGGCAGAAAATTCCTGATCAGAACAGACCATGCTAGTTTAAAGTGGCTACTTAGCTTTAGGAACCCAGAAGGACAGATAGCAAGATGGCTCGAAAAACTGCAGGAATATGATGTTGAAATCGAGCACAGACCTGGAACCAGACATCGTAATGCTGATGCAATCTCCAGAAGACCATGTCGACCTGATTGCCCCCATTGTACCCGTATGGAGCAGAACGAGGAAAAACTTGCCTTAGTTAAGGTTGTGCCAGAAGACGAGAGCTCTATGCTGGAGGAGCAACAAGAAAACGATTCCGTTCTGAGAAAGATTAGGGAGTGGAAGAGAATGGACCGTCGTCCGTTGTGGAGAGAGATATCCTCATCCTCTCCTGCTTTAAAAGCATACTGGTCCCAATGGAACTCTTTAATTTTGGACGGAGGGCTCGTTAAAAGACTTGTAGAAAATTCCGAGGGCACAGAAACAAGGAAACAAATAGTGGTCCCAAGAAATGCTGTACCGGAAATTTTAAAACAGATGCATAATGATAGTTCTGGAGGACATCTGGGTATCACGAAAACGCTGCAAAAGATCCGAGATAGATTTTACTGGGTAAATTGCACTAATGATGTTAAAGATTGGTGTCGTAAATGCACTACATGTGCTGCCAGTAACGGTCCGCACCGAAAACCGAAGGCGGAAATGCAGCAATACCTGGTTGGAAGTCCTTTTGAAAGAATCGCAGTAGATGTATTGGGGCCACTTCCACAGACCGATGTAGGAAACAAGTACATCTTTGTTGTAATGGACTACTTCACTAAATGGGTTGAAGCATATGCAGTTCCCAATCAGGAAGCTACCACTTTAGCAGATATATTGGTTGAAGAATTCGTAAGCCGATTTGGGGTACCATTAGAATTACATTCAGACCAAGGAAGAAATTTTGAGAGCAAGCTGTTTCAAGAAGTTTGCCAAAGATTAGGCATCCACAAAACGAGAACCACTGCGATGCACCCTCAGTCTGATGGAATGGTGGAACGAATGAACCGGACTATAACCAACTATCTGTCAAAAGTGGTGTCAGATTGTCAGAGGGATTGGGATCGACATATTCCACTATTTCTAATGGCAATTCGATCGGCTATCAACGAATCAACTGGCCAAACGCCTGCGAAGGTCCTGTTCGGTAGAGAAATGAGGCTACCATGTGACTTGGTGTTTGGTTGTAAACCTGGTGAAGAAATGGCACGTGAACAATATGTCGCCGACCTTCAGAATCGAATGGAAAATATACACAACCTGGTGCGTGGAAAACTACAGTTATCTAGTGATCGGATGAAGAGGTACTATGACACACGGACAATGGAAAAGAGTTACCAAGTTGGAGATTTAGTCTGGCTCTATAACCCCCGACGGCGTCGAGGTATTTGTCCCAAATTACAAAAGAATTGGGAAGGTCCTTACACCATCAAGAAGAAGATTAACGATGTCATTTATCGGATCGTGAAAATTCCCAGAGGGAAACCCGTCGTGGTCCATCATGATCGTTTGGCGCCTTACCAGGGAAACCACAGTGGAGATGCGCAGCAACTCCAAGAAAATGGTTTGGCTGGCTCAAGGAGTGTGCGGGATTCCGATGTAGGAAATAACATTCCAGAAGGAATGAATCTAAGGAGGGGGCAGTGTAACGGGATAACCGTAAAGGAAGGGACCTTAATTTGAAAGATTGTTGTTGACAGTTGATTTTTAGAAGTTTGTAAAAAAATCAACTGACCATTTTAAATAATGTTTCTAGAAAACTCTAGAAACTTCTAAACACACTAACTAGATTAAATAATGTGTATATAAGGGGATACACGGGCAGTTAACGTCAGTTCGAGTCAAGTGTTCACAAGAGTTCATTGTATTGTCAAGTAGTTAGACGTTATCCAGCAGAGTTCAGTGTATCTTAACAATTTTGTAAATAAATTGTGTAAAAAGCCCCCATAAGTGTTTCAATACATTTAAAAAAAATTACTGATAGCTGACCCAGCAAATACTACCTAAAATATAAGGATTTACTGTTTTTCATTATCCGTTATTTGTTTTAATTTTTGTGTATTTTTAAATTTTTAAATATTTTCCCTTTTTGGAAAATATTTTCTGTTTTTCGGATTTTCTCTGTTTTTATTTATTTTCTAAGTATCGTACTTAATCGTTTCTTCCTGATTTTTGGTTTTTTTTTTATTCTATCGTTTATGGGTATTATTTTCTAATTTTTTATTTTTTGCATTCATACAATTTCTCAGTTTCACCTTTCTTTTACAATTATTTCTACATGCCATTTTCAGAACTCTTTTCTTATGTTACCTAGAGATGTCGATTATTTTAAAAACGTAAGTGTATATCGTAAACAATAAAGGGGTAAGTTATAGTATCGAATAAATTCCAAAACGTTTTATTGTTCATGAATCCAGATATTTTTCGTCATAATTTTTACTTAGTAACGCTTGTTTCTACGTATATTTTTGAAATTTTGTAGTACGGGCAGTACTGGGTAGAATTTATACGAAATTTCCACGCTTTATTTGTTATTAGCAAAATCAGGTACAGTTGATCACATTGTTTACATATTTTTTATTACAAAATTTATCGATAAGTATTGCTTGAACCTATGATTTTTTACAAATCTCTTATTATTTATTCATTTTTTTGTTGTTGAATTTTTACTTGTTATCGCTTGTTACATCGTTTGTTGTTAAAATATCGTAGTACGATTTGTACTGAGTAAAAATTGGACACAATAGGTTCGCCAGGAACGCATTTTACAGCATTTTTGTTGTTTGTATTAATATTACCTGTACCTAGTAGTTTACCGGTACTATATTATTTTTGAATTTGTAGTACGGTGATTTCTAGGTACTGTATTTACAAAAACGACCATAAACAAGAAAAAGTAACTTAAGATGATGCTGTTGTTTAAATTGAATTTCTAAATGACGATTCCTGAAGAAAAACCATTTTTCGCTTAAATTTTTACTTGGTTCCGCTTGTTTCTGCGTACTATTTTGAAATTTCGTAGTACGAGCCTACTGGGTAGAAACTTTCCGACTTTCGGCGCAATTTTTTTGTTTTAAATTGTTTTTTTTTTAAATTCGTATAAGTACTGCTAGTGCTTTATTGAAACATAATCGAGATATATTTTTTTCGAATTTTTTTGTTGATTTCAGCGGTATGTCCTAAACAATAAAGGAATGTTTTATACAATCGAATAAATTTCAAAACGCTTGATTATTTTTATGCGTTAAATATGTATTTTCGTAATAATTTTTACTTATTACTGCTTGTTTCTGCGTATGTTTTTGAAATCTCGTAGTACGGGTGGTATATACTGAGTAAAATTTAGACGAAATATCCACGCAAAGTGTTTTTCAAATAAAACAGCTCCTTATTTGTTGGTACAGGTAAATTTGATTTCATTGTTTATTAATTTTTTTTACAAGGACATTTTTAAATTATTTTGGTTTTAGAAACTTTTATTGCTGTACCTGAGGGTTAGTAAACTATTATATTTGAGATAACTCTCAAGTGATTTTTGAAATTAGTTATTAATATCAAATAAATTTTAAAATAAACATTTATTTTAATTTAATAATGCTGTTTGTACAATTTCGTTTTTTACTTAAAACAGTAAAAAAACGAAAAAATATATTTATTGAAAAAAAAATAATTAGAGGGGTTTGGGGGTGATTTTTAAAGAGTTAAAGTATTTTAGATGTTATTATTTCCCACGAGCTACCCCAGATAAAAAAATAATCATCGAAATTGGTTAATTTTTCAACGAGATATAACAAATTTTTCCGAGCGTCTCCAATTCGAAGTTGCGAAGTCAGTTTTCTTTGCATCGCGCAAAGAAATACCCACCACTACTTCTGTGCCTTCACTTAAAAAGAGGTCAATTTTATTTGTCATTTTTAATTACAAAAAATGTTTTTAATTGTAAATAACTATAATTAATTGAAAATATAGGTCTTTGATTAACAAAAACCTCCAGATTAATTTCTTAATTGTTATAAATAAAGCCGCTGTGATTTTTTGAAAAAATTATGCTAACTCGACTTCCATTGGTCGTAAAACAACTTTTTTTATTTTTAAATCTTCGTCTTGATGTCAGCTACAATAATCTGCAAATTAAATAATTTTAGGATAAGTAGGGGGCGCTGCAGTTCTAAATGTTTATAACTGCAATTTTACATCTTCATAATTAATTGTTTTTAACGGATCAAAAAGAATTTTTTTTCATAACTTTCCAATACAACATGAAAATTAAAGGCTTAAGGAATAAAATGCGACTAAATTTAACCCTCTACCATTTTTTTCGGAAATCCTATAGAACTGAAAGTTGAAGGTCGCGGGATAAACAAATTTATACATATATCTCAGCAACAAAATAACCGATCGAGGCCTACAACATCTTATTCGATTTGGAATTAAGTAGGCTTGAACGTTGAACCTCTAAAAAAAAGAGTGTGCGTGTAACCTTTACGCGCGATTGAAGTAAAACTTGTTGACGTACGTATCGGAAAATAAATATTTAATTACAATTCAATCATATTTATTGCCTATATACTTTACAAAAAAAATGAGATGTTATATTTATATTATTCATTAGAAATAGGAATTTGAAAGTTATCATTATTTTTTTTATATATGAAATAATAGGTTTATGATAACTAAAATGTGAAACATAGATTTTAGTCTATAAATACCATTAATGTATTTGAAACCGTTTGAAAATTTCATAAATAAATTTCGGAAATTTAAACTCCTCCCATAGCTGAAATTATACAGTTACTTCCATCAGAATCTTCCGTTAGAATCTACCCCTAGTCGTGCCTAAAGAAGTTTTGCTTCAATAATAGGTAAACAATATTAAAAATATACACACATTACGTTTAGAATGTGTGATTTTGTAGCTGTATCTACCTTATTGTAATGCATCACAACACAAGAGCCTTCGATAGTTAGATAACCATTTCATTTTGTAGCATTTTATAGCATATTCCATAAAATTTAAAATCCTGAGTTAAGTTTGTTTCCTTCACGTCTACGAAGGATCTGTTATTGGTGGTCAAAGGTCAGCCATCTTGACCAGTGGTTTTATGGCCTTTATGGCTACCTAACCAAACCTAAAATAAGTATAAGAAAGTGTTAAAATATTTTGAATATTATTATTTTATGAACAAAAACGTGCAACATGCTTCTTTACTCAACGTAAAGATTCCGTATAAACAATTATTTACTATCATAATATGTATGTATGTATATAAACTTACTTAATCAAATCATAATGAATGTGGCTGTCTCTTCATTTTTTCATTTTTGTCATTTTTCTTCAAATCTTTCTGGCGCTTATAATATCCCCTTTGACGTTCACAATTTATTTTTCTTTTTAGCTCTTTAAGTCTATAAAACGAAATTAGCTAGGTATAAATAATAGGTATAAATAATTAGGTATAAATAGTGTAATTACACACCAAAAATAAAATTTATGCATATAGAGTACCTACCTATTCACTCATTTTCAATCAATATTTTTTCATCACTTTCTTCATTAATAAATCCACATTGTTTATTCATATTTAATACAAACACTTTATACACAAAAAACTATTTATACAATGTATTTCGATTGACAAGATGATCAGCTGTCAATTCATACAATTACAGATTTAATTTTATTTCATATAGGAGGCAAAATCGCATGAGCGCCGCTAGGATTATTTTCAGGGGGTGCATCTGCATCTACACACTATTATGATCTAATATATATATAGAATGTAGAATGATTTGAACAGCAACCGCGACGCCTTTAGTTTTTATTCAAACAATAATTTAATAAAAAAATTAAAAAAATATGTAATTTTCTGGTAAATTCAGGTATTTTCTTTCATAGCAGGGGGTACAAGCGCACCGTCTTGCACCCTGCTGCCGGCGCCCATGCAAAATCGTGTCAGTATTAGGTTTGGTTTCCGGTTTCTGTTATTAGAATGACGTCACGTCCGTTAGAATAACTTTTTTACTCCTAGTGTCGCTAAAGAAGTTTTACTTCAATAAACAAAAAAAAAAGCAATTTTACAATATACGTTTTTTAATTTTAACCTTTATTCTTTATTTTTGAAATAACAATTAGATTTAATTAAGCGCATTACGGCTCAAACTAAAGATCCTTTAATATACTTTTATAGTTTATACAAAAGATCCTTATTACAATACTTACTTTAGGTAAGAAATTAAGAAAACAGAAAAAAAAACGTATTTTTCACCTACGAAAGCTGATAAATAAATAATAACCAAACATTTTCGTTTGAATGAACTGGGGGATGGCTCTTCATGTTTCCCTTTATAATGCAGGCCAGGTATCATTAATTCCTGAATTACAGCCCAAAATCATCCTTATTTTCCCCTACAGCCTGGGCTATAAAGAGTCATTCGCGTCACCCCTTACCAGTGGGAGGCCAATAAAAGACACCTTTTCGCCTACCCGAACAGAATGTGATTGTATGCACTTACGATTTTACAATCTATTGTATAAATTTAACAAATATATGTGTTTAATTTTTTATAGATAAAAATAAATACCTAAATATCTGAAACGTAAAGATATTTTTTTTTCTGATTTTAACTATATATAATAATTACGCAAAATTTTGTAGTTTAAATTACACTGAGAAACAAACAATACCCAATATATCATAAAAAACCTTTAGCGCCTGTATCTAACATGACTTGTCAATAAATATTAATACTATTAACAGTCATAAATACACCGATCACCAACATGTAAAAAGAAATCAAAATATTATTTTCAAAACCTCATTAGAGATTATCTCTTGTTTGTTTCTCAGTGTAATTTAGAATATTTTGATGTCATATCTGTAAACTACAAAATTTTGCGTAAGTATTATATATATTGAAATCAGAAAAAACTTATCTTTACGTTTCTGATATTTATTTATTTTTATTTATAAAAAATAAAACACATATATTTGTTAAATTTAAAAAATTGATTTTTTCGTATTTTTAATGGTTTTCCACTTTTTTCTTATTTTTCACAATTTATTATTATTTTGAAAATTCTACATTTTTGACAATTTTTTTTTCCTACTAATTTGTTTTTTTTTTTAATTTCCTTAAATTCTTCTTAGATTATTCCAAGATTTTTATCGATTTTATTATATCTTATAACATTAGTATTTAACAAAGTTATTTCAGCTGTTTTTTTTGGTTAGTAAAAATGTCTATATGTAAACTAAAAAAAATAATTTGTAATATTAGATCGAATATAAATAAATAAATAAATAAATAAATAATAAAATAAATAAATAAATAAATAAATAAATAAATAAATAAATAAATAAATAAATAAATAAATAAATAAATAAATAAATAAATAAATAAATAAATAAATAAATAAATAAATAAATAAATAAATAAATAAATAAATAAATAAATAAGGCCTTTATTGTAAATAATAGAAAAAAATTTACATTTTATATTCAAGAATACAAAAAGTCGTTCTTACAAGGGCGAAGTCTAGCAAGAAATGCTATTCTACTTAACCTCTGTAAGAACTAATTTTAAAGAAAGATGCTTAATAAAATTAAAACAATATTATAGTTCAAGGCTGGCCAATAAATTTTCAAAGTGAGCAAAATTTCTTAGACTATGGCGGCACCGGGCCACAAATTTTAAAGGCAAAACTACTAGCATATTCTTAGGGTAATCTATAAACAAAATATGCTTTAATTTACTTTATTTGTGAACAAAATGAAATAAAATGTTGTTTAGATTTAATGTGATCGGTGAAGAGGTTTTTCTGATACAATTTTTTCGATATTTGGTTTTAAATCTGATGTTGATAGTACAATCAAATCAGAAATGTGTTTTGCAGTGAGAGATGTTTATGTTTAATATAGGATAAAGTAGAAAACGTTTTTTCACACATATAGGTGGAACCAAACCTGCTTAAAATTTGCATAGCAAGGTCACGCAATATTGGAAAATTTTCAGTAAAAACTACTTTCCAGAAATTTGTGAAGCTTTCTGTTAGCTGCTCTGAAGATACATTTTCGTGGAAAATTTGTTTCAGGGCAGTGTGATTTTGTAGATCTGTTAGTTCGAGCTGAATGTTTGCTGGATACCCAAGCAGGTCAGTAGAACTGATCGCAAAAGGATTAATAAACAGCTGATTATTTTTCTTGTCAGATTCAAAATTCTGGAACCTGTTTTCAAAAGACTCTTTTAAACATTTTATTTTTGATTTGTACTTTGGGATATCAAGAGCAGTGATCTTTAATTTTTCTTTTACACTTGCGAGTGTTGAAAAACGGCCAATATTATTTCCCTCTAAGTTTGCTGCAAACAAGTTCAATTTTCCTTTAAAACCATTGATTAGGATCAACATTGTCGGAAGAGAACAATCTTTTCCTTGCAATTTAAGGTTCAGGACATTAAGGTACTTCATTATGTCTACTAAAAATGCAAGATCGCACAACCATAATGAATTTTTAAGCAGAGCTCTCTCTGATGGTAATGCATGTTTTTCTAAGAGAAAATCCAGAACCTGTTCCCTCAAATCATAAAAATGTTTCAACATTTCACCTTTGGATAACCAGCAGACAGCGCAATAGAGATGTAATTCGCCGTACTCTTTTATTTCATCTTCAAACAGCACTCCGAATTGTCTGCTGTTCAGTGCTCTGGCACGTATGAAATTAATGCATCGTACCACTGGGTCAATCACATCCTCGAACGTCATATCTTTAGCGCACCTTCCAGGTGTATAATGCAATGATAAGAAAACAATTGTCGACCATCATTGTGGGTGCTCCATCAGTACAAACTGAATTGCATTTATCCCAGTTTAGGCTCTTACCCTCAATGCAATCTTTGAGTTTCATGAATATATCCTTTCCTGTGGTAGTAGTTTCAAGTTGACAGAGGTCCAGTAAATCTGACTGGTGGCGGGCAAATTCAAATGCATTGGCGGGCCACTTCGTGGCCCGCGTGCCTGCGTTTGGCCGGCCTTGTTATAGTTGAAAAAGGCAAAGAAGGTAAGAACAATAATTTTAAGGTTACTTGCTTGGCGAAGGTTGCACCCCTTTGTCAACACTTATTATGTTTTTATTTATCATAAAGGATGTTTGATATAAGAATAAATAAAAATAAAATAAAAGATTTATATACACACAGCCTAACATTGTTTGGAAAATAAAAACCTTTTAATTTATTCTTAAATTGTCTAAGACTTAAATCAAGATAATTATATTCAATCGAATTAAAAAGTTGTACAGAATTGTAAATAACTGAATGTTTGAATTTTGTGGTTCGAAATTTGGGTAAGGTAAACTTGTTTTTAAATCTAACATTCACGGAATGTTCTTGTTCTCGCGTTTTGAATAAATTGGTAACAGGACTGTGAGCATTGTGGTTTTTTAATGTTTTAAACAGAAAGTTACCAAGATGTAACTTCCATCGATTTTCCATTTTGAGCCAATTTAATTCCTTTACTTTGTGCGATATATGGTCACGTTTTCTTATGTCAAAAATTAGACGACAACAGGCATTTTGTATTACTTGTATTTTATTTTTACTAATTGAATCTAAACAAGGAAAGTATATAAAGTTACAATAATTAAATTGCGATATACTCTAGTCAACATCTTCAAAAACGTGAAAAATTAAAATAAAGGTCCTAAAAATATGAGCGATAGCTCATTGGATTCGGAATCACCTGTAGAAGAATGTTTTTGAAGGAAAAGTGTGCAGGCAAAAAATTGCAATTGTTATTAACAAAATAAGATGAAAAAAAACAGATGTTTATGTTTTTGTTAATAACTCGAAAAATATTTATATTTAAGAAATTTTGAAAAAAGCTCGTTAAAGAGGAGGAAATTTCCAAAAAAAAAGTCCCTCCTCCCGAAACTCTATCTCCATTATTTATAATTTTAATTTGACGTTGAAAATGGGGCTTTGAGCGGCTTTTACGGCATACACGCGCTACCGCTAAACTGTGTTCATCAGATAAAATATTTTTTTTTATGACATAAAATGTCATTTTAAAAATTTGAAAAAATTCCAGTATTTGCCTAACACTTGAAAGAATCTAAATCAGTTGGAAAAAACATTTTTTCACTGTTTTTTAAAAAGTTATTCAATTGTTAACTAACAAATTTTTTCCTAATCTCTGTTGACATAAACAATGGGATAAAAGGTATAAATAATTGGCCTAAAAATTTGACACTTCGTGGAGCCCTTTTCATATGTATACTTTACAAGACCCTGCGATAAATTTTCATAAAAGTTTATTAATTTGTTAATAATACTTTCTAATATCATACGTCACGTTAACTGTAGCGCCAAATAACTTGCCAATTAAAAAAATGATATATCTTTTAAACTATTGGAGATATGATAAAGGATATTCAGGAGTTTTTATAGAAAATAAATTTCTCTTTCAAATAATTCTTAAACCAAATTCGTATTTATTGTTTATTAGATACTACATGCATTTATTTGGAAAAATTCTGTATTATTTTTTACTTTTTCGCAATATTTTGCAATAGTTATAAAAAATCATAATTAACAAATTAATAAACTTTTATAAACATTTATCACAGAATCTTTTGTAAAGTATACATATAAAAAGGGCTCCACAAAGTTTCAAATTTTTAGGCGAATTATTTATACCTTTTATCCCATTGTTTATGTCAACAGATATTAGGAAAAAATTTTTTAGTTAACAAATGAATAACTTTTTGAAAAAAAATGATAAAATGTTTTTTCCAACTGATTTAGATTTTTTTAAGTGTTATGACATTTTATGTCATAAAAAAAAATATTTTATCTGATGAACACCGTTTAGCGGTAGCGCGTGTATGTCGTAAAAGCCGCTCAAAGCCCCATTTTCAACGTCAAATTAAATTATAAATAATGGAGATGGAGTTTCGGGAGGATGGACTTTTTTTTCGGAAATTTCCTCCTCTTTAACGAGCTTTTTTCAAAATTGCTTAAATATTAAACAAAAACATAAACATCTGTTTTTTTTCATCTTATTTTGTTAATAACAATTGCAATTTTTTGCCTGCACACTTTTCCTTTAAAAACATTTTTCTACAGGTGATTACGAATCCAATAAGCTATCGCTCATATTTTTAGGACCTTTATTTTAATTTTTCACGTTTTTGAAGATGTTGACTAGAGTAATAGTACCAACGATTCGGTGAGAGTTTTTCTTAAACGAAAATTAAGTATGTGTTTGTTACAATATAAATTTTTAAGTTTAAAAAACGCTTTTTTGCGTAAGTTATTTACATGATCTTGAAAGCGAAGTTTTGAGTCTATTATTAAACCCAAATTTTTTGCTGAATCAACAAATGGTTGAATGGTTTGATTTATTGAAATAGTAATGTTATCTTTTAAGTTATTTAATTTTTGACTAGGACCAAACAAAATGCAATTTGATTTTTTAGAATTTAATATTCAATTATGTTTTTTAGATAACTCACTAATTAAGTTTAACTCCTCGTTAATAATATGGTTAGCATTTTTAAAGTCACATGGATCGAAAGAAAAGTAAATTTGGTTATCATCAGCGTAGGCTACTATTTTACATTTTTTTAGAGATTTTAATATATCGGAGGTATAAATTATAAATAACAATGGTCCCAAGATAGACCCTTGGGGTACTCCAGATAAGATGTTCTCTTCAGTTGATGTAAGATCATTATATGTTATTAATTGACTTCTGAAGGACAAATAAGATGTTATTAAATTTAAAGAATCTGAGTCAAAACCAAAATATTTGAGTTTAGCAGATAATAATCTGTGAATAATAGTATCAAACGCCTTCGAATAATCCAATAAAACAAGTATAGTTGCTTTTCCTTTATCAGTACTGTTAAATATATCATTAGTGACCTTAGCTAGAACTGTAGAAGTACTAAATCCAGTTCGTAAAGAACAGAAAAAACGTGTAAAAATATGGAATAATAAACATTTATAAGAAAACTTGGAATTTTGAAAAAACATTGTTTGTGATTAACAAGCTTATTTCTCTTTAAAATAGAACTTTACACTTTCGTTTTTTTTTATAAACTTTTACGATTTTTTATAAAAAAATTCAATATTTCATGACTTTTATGTAATTCATTAGATAAGTTTTGATTAAATTTCCTCGAATTTTGCGACTTCTCCCCACTTTTTATTAAATTGTTTCTGTCTTTTTAATTTTTTCAAATTACTTATAATTTAAATTTATTTAGATTATCGTTAAATTAATTTCTACTTTTTAATTATTTGGAAATCTTCTTGATGCTTAACATATTAATAATTAATGTTGATGTTGATTTTAACAGATTTACTAAATGTCTTCTTCTTTAATTGTTTAGTTTTTTTAATATCAATTATTCTCTCTATTTTTCTTTTTATTTAAATTTTTGATTTGTTTTTCGTAATCAAGGATTTTTCAGCCTTTTAAAAAAAACTTTTATTCCAATTTTCTCACTTTTGTTTCTTAGATTTAGATTTTCTAATTTTATTTTATATTATTTATTTTTCCAATTTTTTCATTTCCTTTTTTCCCCTTTTTTTTTCAAATTTATTGAGATCTTTCCAACACCAATTAATTAGAAGATATTTTAATCAAACTAAAAACTTTCAAGTTCTTTTTTTTCAAATGTCCAGAACTTACCAAAATGTGATTTTAAAAATAATAAAAATATTAATGGGATGGCAAGATTTCGAGAAAATAAATACCTTTATATAATGACAATAAACAAATTTTAATCCAAAACAATTGTTGCCCCCCGCGGAGAGGGTTCCAGGTATAAATATAATTACATGCAGTAAATATAAAATTGTTGAAAATTTGCTTAAAAGTTTTATATTATACAGAGATTATAACATTTATTTAAAATTTGTGACAAAAATAATCTATTATTAAAAAAAAAATAGATTTTTCAGCTCATCAAATATTAAAAATATTTTGTATATTAGAAAATCTTGACAAACAACCAAAATTTAACGAAATTAATTTTATATTTAAAATAGAATCGACAACCTTTAACGTTTTTAAATATCACCCAATTTAAAAAAAAAAAAGTTATGCGATTTTTAATTTTTTTATGTAAACTGTGTTGCAAATTAAAAAAATCTGCAAACTTATCCGTGATAAGACGATTTCTAAAATCTTAAAAAAAAAACAAAGGGTTTGAAACAGTTTTTAATTTTACAAATTATCGGCTACTTGGAGGTTTTTTTGAAACTAAAAAGTTTTTTTCAATTGTTGAAAACGTAACGATTAAAAAAAAACAATCTAGAATCCCAAACTCTTTGAATTATAGTTTATCTAAACACAATTTACTAACATAAAAACGCCTCCTAATCCTATCAATGAGAGCTGCTTTCGAAGCAAGGTTATCAGTTTATATATTATGAAAATGTTTTCTATTCTTTGTTAGTCAATGACACAATAAAAATATTCTAAAAAGGATATAAATTAATGTACTCGGTCCTTAATATGTCACTAACGAATTGAATCATTGATACTAAAAACCTATTTGAGTATCGGCAACATTGTAATGCTGGTGTGAATTCATGGAGTAGTTTTGAATTGACGTTGTCATATACTCTTTGATATGATTTCTCATTTAAATCTCACAAGTGAGAGCATTGAGATTATCGGTGAAGTTAAAAAATGTAAAGAAAGGTTTTTTGTTAGTTCTCAGCTTTTTAGGTCCGTAAAAGTCTATTTTTGAAATAAAAAAATTGTCTGGATGTCCGATATCCTGTTTGATGATGGCATAACTCGGTAGTGGCTAACAGTCGCTTGACTTCAAGACCTGGCATAATCTTTCATTTCGGCAATATAGTCTAATCAACAAGTACTTTTTTACGAAATTCTCACAGAGGCCTCCTAAAATTATGATTTTGGTGTCATTCGATAGGTATTGATCTCTAAAAACTTTTTGAAAAAGTATTTTTTTTTCCAACTTTGTACAAAATAAAATCAAAAAAAAGTAAATAAATAATTAAGTTAGATCCTCGGCTTATGGTTCATATTGTTTATCACATTAAAACGGTTAAAAATGACGTGAAGTGTTTTTTTTTTATATGTAGTAGTTTAAAAGTTATTTAAATAATGGTGGTCAAAAGCTGAGAGAATATATTAAACGTACAGACAGAAAAATATTTAAAATTTTCTAAAAAATAAAATAAAAAATATTTTATAAACCAAATGATACATATTTGGTTTAGTTTAACAGTTTTAAAAAAATATAAAACGAAAAAATTATTTGTTTATAACAAATTGTTTATAAAATAAACTAATTAATTATAAATAAATAATTGTAATTTGCTCGGTATATGAAAGAATGATATAAATAAAGATTTAAAAAAATGGTTCCTTAATATTAATTATAAATGGCGGAAAAAATTGTAACCTTAAAATTACCCTAGGCTAGCTCCTGAGGGTCGTGGCTTCCTTCTGAGTTTTATTTAATTTCCTCCAAAACATTAACTAAAGGGCGCCAAGTACAGACACACAAATAAAATTCGAAAAATCGAAAAATCAGTTTTAAAATGGTTTATTATTTTAATTATGATTAGTAAAAAAAAAATAATAAAATGGATTAAATAATTCTTTTATCTTTGGGAATTTTCGATGGCTTCTGACGGAGTTTCAATAACTTGTGAAACGGAACTGTAAGATGGATGGAGTTCCTTCCAGGGAATTTCCTGTCAGATTTTCTTTTGGTGTGGAACGAAACTGCAATTGGATTGTAATTCTTACAAGGGACTTCCTGTCGGATTTTCGTTGGATGCGAATCGGAACTACAATTGGATGGAATTCCTTCCAAGGGACAACTTGTCGGATTTTCGTACGATGTGGAACGGAACTGCAATCGGTTTTGAACACCCTTCAAGGGACTTTCTGTGATTTTTTTAACGGAAATATATTTTTTCACCTCTTCCGAAGAATTCTACCAAGGGACAAAAAATTGAGCTTTTTTGTTAAATAATTATAAAGGTTTTTTATGTTAACTTTCGATTTTAAAAATTTTGTTTATTAACAATAGCATAACTAATGGCAAAATACCCCGTTTTAGCTATAACTTTAGGACTAATTATAAAATTATAAATATTGGAGATACAGTTTCGGGAGTACGGACTTATTTTTGTGAAATTTTCTGTTCTTTTCAGATCTTTTTTTCAATTTCAAAAATATTTTAGTTTTTTCAAGATTTTAAAAAAAAAACAAAACATTGTTTTTTTTTCACTCTTTTGTTTATAACTATTGCAATTTTTTCGAGCGCCTTCTCAACTTTTTTAAAAAGTTTCTAAAGATCAATACCTATCGAATGACAGCAAAATCATAATTTTAGGAGGCCTCTGTGAGAATTTCGTAAAAAAGGTTCTTGTTGATTAGACTTATAGGGGGTTTAATAGAGTAACTGGTATAAGTTATATATTTTTGCTGCTAATAATTAATTCAAGATTTACAATTTAAAACAAAAAAATAATAAATAATAACATGATTTTTCCCGACTTATGCGTTTGTTGAACTGGTCTGGTCTTTTTCTTCATTCCACGCCAATGGTCAGCATTGTCCTAAATTAGGTAAAAAATCCGATGATTTAAAATTTGAATAATAATATAAAATATACGAAATCATTGTAAAAATAAATGTTGGAGTCTTAATTTTTACAATGATTTCATATATTTTATATTATTATTCAAATTTTAAAAATATTGATAAAATGGGTTAATTTCAATAAAATTAAGGGAACAGTTGGATTTTCAGAAATAAAATACTTTATAAATAACAGTACAATTAGATTTTCAGAACGAAATACTTTTATTAAATTTCAAACAAAACTTAATCCAAAACAACTGATGCTCCCCATGGAGAGGTTTCAATTTTATTACATTAAATAAAATTTATAGCATTTTCTTATCGTAATGGGCAATACCCATTGCATTCAAAAATTTAATAATTTTTATATTTATTCTATATTAGATATGAAACAAATACCATGTTAATTGTTTTAAAAAATCTTTAATTTATTCGATTTAAAAACACAGTCATAAAATATTAGGTTATTTTGTATGAGATACAAAAAATGTTTTTTTTGTATAGATATATATCTAATATTTAGTTACCCAGTTGTAATGATTTGAATAGTAACTCCAGTTTTTTAACTTCGCGCTAAAAAAATCGAATCTCAACGTTTTTGGGTCTTTGGAACCTCCGCTTACTATTTTTACGAAGGTGTCTGTATGTCTGGATGTATGGGTGGATGTGTGTGTGTGTGTGTGTGTGTGTGTGTGTGTGTGTGTGTGTGTGTGTGTGTGTGTGTGTGTGTGTGTGTGTGTGTGTGTGTGTGTGTGTGTGTGTGTGTGTGTGTGTGTGTGTGTGTGTGTGTGTGTGTGTGTGTGTGTGTGTGTGTGTGTGTGTGTATGTAAACTTGTAAACCTCTTATAACTTTTGAACGGCTTGTCCGATCGGAATGAACTAAAAAGCGTTCCAAAGAGATCCATCAAACTTAGATTCCCTGTAAGTTTGAACCGATTCGGACTGGAAGACTTCGAGAAATTTTAAATTAATGTAAAAAACAGTTGGTAAAAATGATATCTTTTGAGCATATATCTTTTTGGCTCTTACATAGATAAATTTCAAAACCTAAACAGCTCTCAAACTTAAAAAACCATGTCGAATGCCGTTTTGCAAATTAAAATCGGTTGATTCGTTCGTGATATATCGTTGTCGAAAAATTTCTTTTTTTTTTATTTTTGAGATTTTTTTACTAATTGATTTTGAACTTCTTATAACATTTTTATGTCTCAAAAAAAACTGCGTCGAAGGCCGTCTTGAACATCAAAATCGAATAACCTGTTACAAAGTTATGGCTTTTTAAACTCAAAAACGTCAAAATAGCTTTGCGGTTAAAATTAGCGGGAAGTTGCAAGGATGGCCTTTTAGGTCAACCTCTTTTCGATTTTTTTTTCAATAATTTCGTCGATTACTTCAAAATGATTTAAATTTTTGAATTTTTTAAATTCCTTATTTATAATTAATGATTTTTGAAAAGGAGTTACTTAAGACAATTATGTAAGAAAATAGAAATGATTTAACAAAATTAAACATAAATAAGATATAATAGTCGACCATTTTTTAAAATATATAAAACTAGCTGTCCCCACTTACCTAATTATTATAGTTTTCCACTTTTTACGGTTTTTTCGTTGTTTTTGTCGATTTCATCATTTTTTTGTCTGTTTCTAATTTTTATAATTTTTCAAGATTATCAACAATTTTTCTCGATTGTAAAAATTTTTTTACGTTTTTTTTTAATCTCAACATATTTTTTAAACATTTTTAACAATTTTTTAAGATTGTCCCCAATTTCTTGGGATTATTAACAATTTTTTACGTTTTTTAAGATTTCTTTATGATGCTCGACATTTTTTTTTAACATTTTCAACAATTTTTCATGATTGTCATAAATTTTATACAGGTTTTATCGATTTTTCAAGTTTTTAAATTTTTTTTTTAATTTTTGACCCATTTTTTAACTATTTTCAACAATTTTTTAAGATTGTCCCGAATTTCTTACAATTTTTAAAAAAATTTCAAGGCTTATAAATTTCAGACAATTTTCAACAATTTTTCACGTTTTTTAATTTTTTTTATTATTTCTCGACATTTTTTAAATGATTTTTAACAATTTTTACTTTCTTTTAAGATTTCTTTATGATTTTTGACAGTTTTTCCACATTTTTAACAATTTTTTAAGATTGCCACCAATTTTTTACAACTTGTCATACAAAATAATACACATAATTTAAATAATCCAAATAAATTAGTAAAATTCAAAACTTTTTAAATTTATCAAAAATGTATTAAATTGATTGAATCTTAAACAATTTTTGAAAAGGACTTATTTCACCAACTTTTAAAAAGCACTTATAAATTCCATTTAATTTTCTATATTTTTTTTTAATTTCCCAATTAACTAAGTTTTTTAAATTATGTGAAAACATAAAGAGGTACTTAAGCATTTCTTGAAAAATAACTTCCCCTGCAAGTAATTTAATATTCTTAAATAATTTTGCTAAATTTTTTTAAAAAAATAATTCTTATTTTTCTAATAAAAATCGTAAACTAATATCTTAAAAATAAACAATATAACCACCACCAACTCTCCAAAAGAAACTGTTATCAGGTTTTACAGTAAAGGGGAAGGGATTTACCAAAGGGCTATTTAAGACCCTTAACAGGATAATAACAGTATTAGTTGCTCAGTGAAATGCATTCAAGGAACTCTCCAAAAGAAATTCTTATCAGGTTTTAAAGTTCGGGAGTGGGGATTTACCAAAGGGCTTTTAGGACCCTTAACAAGATAATACCAGTTGTTCAGTGATATTCATAACAAAAGTGAGTGTACCTACTAGGTGTAAGTATTTTGAATTTCTTTGTTGTATTTATTGTTTTATATATTTTTTTCGAATTAATTTTTACTTGGTACTACTTGTTAATTCATCTATATTTCAATTTCAAATGCCTCCAAATTTCTTTTTCGCGGAAAATTTTACTTAGTGCCGCTTGTTTCTGCGTCGACGAAATTTCCACGAAAAGGGACAGTTTTTTACAGAAAACTGTCCATTATTTGGTAGCAAAATAAGATATAATGTATTACCTAAAATTTGTCTGTTGGCATTTTTAATTTTCCTGAAGAAAAAGATTGAATCATACTCTTTCCTGCATATTATTTTGAAATGTCTTAGTACGAGCCGTACTCGGTAGAATTTCAAAACAAAACTTTTAAGATTCGTATCAGCTCTGCTAGTGCTCTATGAAACATACTCGAGAATTTTTTGTCGATTTCAGAGGTATGTCTTAAACTATCGAATACATTTCAATACTCTTGATTATTTTTATGCGTTAAAAATTTATTTTCATTATAATTTTACTTAGTACTGCTTGTTCCTGTGTATGTTGGAAATTTCATAGTACGGGTGGTACTGAGTAAAATTTAGACGAAATATCCATGACAAAGGTTTTTTCAGATAAAACAGTAGGAAAACCTGATACACTTGATCTCATTGTTTATTCTATTTTCTAATAGAAAAGATTTTCTGTACCTAATATGTCTATTGGTTTTTTTAACTTTTTTTGGTTCTCCAATCTTTTATCGATAAGTTGACAATGAGTATTTCTAGTACCTAAGAGTTTGCCAGTACTGCAATGTTGTTGAATTTGTAGTACGGAGGTTCTTAGGTATTGGATTTACTGTATTAAACTACAAAACAGGATCTTATCCAAAAAATCTTTAAATCTCTATCGGTTGTTACTGCGTCTATTTTTAAAATATGTTATGTTATGGTAAGGGTTAAACGCATTTCTATTTGTATGGGTATTGCAAGTTGCTAATAGTTTACCCGTTATTTTTAAATTTGTAGTACGATTTTCGCATAGATTTTTACTTGGTACTGCTTGTTACTGTGTATTATTATAAAATTTCGTAGTACGAACCGTACCGGGTAGAAACTTTACGAATTTCGACTGGATTTATAATTTGTTCCAAGTTGCGTATTGAGTAATCTTAACAGCTACCTAAGTCGAGAGTATAAAGCTCAGGGCCGTAATAGGATCCCTATTATACTATCAGGTCCATTTTTAACCAATCTGTGCAAATTTGATACATTTTAAAATTCCAGCAAATACCGCCTAAAAATCAGAATTTTTTTACTTTTTTTTATTATTCGTTGTTTTATTTTCTTCATTTTTTAATCGGGTTTTATACGTTTTTTCCTTTTTGCAATTTCTACACGCTATTTCCAAAACTATACCTTTTATTATGTTATCTGACATCTTAAACCATAATTAAGAGTTTGGGGGAGAGACAAGGGATTTTCTGTAGGTACCTAATTTGTCTTATGACATTTTCAAATTATTTTGGTTTTAGAAGCTTTTATCGATAAGTATTGCTAGTACCTGTTTGAATTTGTGGTACGATGTTTCCTACGTATTGAATTTACTTTATTACATTTTTATTATTTATCAATTCTTTTCGTTTTCATTTATGTACAACCTTTTTGCGATTTTTCTTATCTTCTTGTTTGAATACAGTTTTTTATTAGCTTTTTTATTTATTTTCAGTTTTTTTTTTTTCGCTTTTCTTATGTTTTTGTTTTGTTTTCTTTTTTTGGATGAATATTTCGTAGTGCGAGTAATTCTGGGTAGAAATTAAATACAATAGGTTCAAGGGTTAAACGCAGTTTTCAGTTGTTCATATGTTATGATTGTAGAATCAATTATACACAATTTTAGTTGACAATTCGAATGAGTATTGCTGGTACCTAAGAGTTTACCAGCACTGCAATGTTGTTAAATTTGTAGTACGGGATTTACTTTAAACAAAAAAAAAAGATCACGAAGAAACAGGATCTTATCTATAAACGTAAGGTACCATATTGTTTGTGATATAGAATTATAAACAATTTTATTTGACAATTGAAATGAGTATTTCTACTACCTAAGAGTTTGTCAGTAATGCAATGTTTCTGAATTTGTAGTACGGGCGTTCCTAGGTATTGGATTTACTGTATTAAACTACAAAAAAAGAACACGAAGAATACGGTCTTACCAATATGATTTGATAATGATTTTTTCTTTGTTGCTTCTTTATATTTTTTGCCTAAATTTTTACTTGGCACCGCTTGTTACTGCGTCTATTTATAAATTTTCGTAGCTTGTTAGTTGTTTTGTTATGTACTATAGACAGTTTGGACAATTTGTATGGGTATTGTTAGTACCTAGTAGTTTGCCAGTTATACATTATTTTTAAATTTGTAGTACGGTGATTCCTAGGTACTGACTCTAAACTTAAGATATTGGTGTTGTATTTGTAAATTATAAAATGACGATTTCTGAAGAATAAACTGAACCATCTTTCGCTTTGATTTTTACTTGGTACTGCTTGTTACTGTGTATTATTATGAAATTTCATAGTACGAGCCGCATCGGGTAGAAACTTCACCGCAATTTATAATTCCATTCAAAGTTCGTGCAGACTGAGTAATCTTAGCAGCTACCTAAGTCGAGACTTTAAAGCTCAGGGCTGTAATAGGATCTACATTATACTATCAGGTATTTTGTCCATATTGAACCAATCTGTGCAAATTTCATACATTTTAAAAAAATTTCACTCATAGCTGACCCAGCAAATACTGCCTAAAAATTTTTACTGTTTTTCATCATTCGTTATTTGTTTTAATTTTTGTGTATTTTTAAATTTCATTTTAAATATTTTCTCTTTTTCGGATTTTCTCTGTTTTTATTTATTTTTTAATCGTTTCTTCCTGATTTTTCTGTTTTTTTATTCTATCGTTTATGGGTATTATTTTTTAATTTTTTATTCCGGTTTCATACAATTTTTCAGTTAAGTACACATTGTTTTTACAATTATTTCTACATGCCATTTCCAGAACTGTTACATGACATCTTGAGCCATAATCGAGAGATGTCGATCAGTATATCGTAAAAAATAAAAGGATAAGTTATACTATGGAATAAAATCCAAGACGTTTTATTGTTTCAGGAATCCAGATTTTTATCGTATAATTTTTACTTAGTAACGCTTGTTTCTGCGTATATTAGACGAAATTTCTACGCCTTAATTGTTAGTAGGAAAATCAGGTACAGTTGATCTTATTGTTTACATATTTTTTATTACAAGAGACTTTCTGTACCTAATTTGCCTTTGGCATTTTCAACTTTTTTTTATTCTAGAAATTTTTTCGATAAGTATTGCTAATACCTTAGATTTTACCAGTACTGCAATATTTTTGAATTTGTAGTACGGTGGTTCCTGGGTATTGGATTCACTTTAAACTACGAAAAAGAACACGGGGAAAAATGATCTCATCGATAAAAGTAAGTCACAAAAAAAATTGTGATAATCGAGTGATATTTTGTTTTAAAATTTTAATTACTTAGTTAGTGGGTCAAGGACAATAAATGCTTTACCAGAAACCAGTTTTAAGAATTGCATTTTTCGCTTAGATTTTTACTTGGTACCGCATTACTGCGTATTGAAATTTCATAGTAATAGCCGTATCGGGTAAAAACTTCAGGTATTTCACCGCAATTTATAATTTCATTCAAAGTTTGTGCGGACTGAGTACCTAATCGATACTTTAAAGCTCAGGGTCGTAATATGATCTATATTATAATAACAGGTATTTTGTCTTCTTTGAACCAATCTGTGCAAATTTCATACGTTTTAAAAAAATTTCACCCAGCAAATACTACTTAAAAAATAAGGATTTTTATTGTTATTTGTTTTAATTTTTGTGTATTTTTAAAGTTCGTTTTAAATATTTTCTCTTTTTCGGATTTTCTGTTTTTATTTATTTTCTAATCGTTTCCTCCTAATTTTTCCGTTTTTCTTATTCTATCGTTTATGGGTATTATTTTCTTATTTTTCATTTTTTATTCCAAATTTATACAATTTTTTAATTTCACCTTTTTTTACAATCATTTCTACATGCCATTTTGTGGAACATCTTGAGCCATAATCAAAAACGTAAGTTTTTTTATCGATTTAAACAGTATATTATAGTAAACAATAAAGGGGTAAGTTATACTATTGAATGAATTCCAAAACGTTATTACTTTCATGAATCCAGATATTTTTTGTCAATTTTTACTTAGTATCGCTTGTTTCTACGAATATTTTTGAAATTTCGTAGTACGGGCAGTACTGGGTAGAATTTATACGAAATTTCCACGCCTTATTTTATAGTAGCAGAATCAGGTACAGTTGATCTCATTGTTCTCATTGTTTAAATATCTTTTATTACAAAAGGCTTTCTGTACCTAATTTGTCTTTTGGCATTTTCAACTTTTTGGTTCTAGAAAATTTATCGATAAGTATTGCTAGTACCTAAGACTTGACTAGTACAGCAATGTTTTTGTATTTGTAGTACGGTGGTTCCTAGGTATTGGATTTACTTTAAACTACAAAAAAGAACACGAAGAAAAAGCACCTTACCAATAAACGTAAGTAATGATTTTTTACAATTTTCTTATTATTTATTCATTTTTGTTGTTGAATTTTTACTTGTTATCGCTTGTTTTACATCGTTTGTTGTTAAAATATCGTATTGGATAAAATTGGACACAATAGGTTCGCCAGGAACGCATTTTACAGCATTTTTGTTGTTTGTATAAGTATTACTCGTACCTAGTAGTTTACCAGTACTATATTATTTTAGAATTTGTACTACTGTGATTTCTATGTACTGTATTTACAAAAACGATCATAAACAAGAAAAAGTAACTTGAGATGATGATGTTGTTTAAATTAAATTTGTAAATTTGTTATTTTCGTAATAATTTTTACTTAGTACTGCTTGTTTCTGCGTATGTTTTTGAAATTTCGTAGTACGGGTGGTACTGAGTAAAATTTAGACGAAATATACACGTAATGTGTTTTTTCAGATAAAATAGCACCTTATTTGTTGGTACAGGTACATTTGATTTCATTGTTTATTTATTTTTTATTACAAGGAATTTACTTTACCCAATTTGTCTAATGACATTTTTAAATTATTTTGGTTTTAGAAACTTTTATCGATAATTATTGCTGGTACCTAAAGGTGCTTACATTTTTTTTTCAATTTTTACGATTTTTTTATTTTCTAGTTTTTCCATTTTTACGACTTTTTCATTTCGTTATTTTCCAATTGTTTTTTTATTTTTGGTTAAAAACCGTTTTAACAGCTTTTTTTTTCGCTTTTCATATTTTTTCGCTTTTATCGGCAACTTTAGCTTTTTTTATTATTTTTTTCATTTTATTTTAATTTTATCACTTTTTATTTTTCTTATATTGTCCTATTTTTTTGTTTTTACTTCCATTCTATTGTTTTATTTTTTCAACCTTTCTCATATATTAGATTTATATTATTTTTGGTTATTACCAGCTTATTTTTGTTTTCGATTTTTTTTCTTACTATACTTACTATAGATATCATTGTTTTCGAGATATATCGATTTTTCTAAAAATATTCTAGTTTTTTGTCAATTTCAGCGATATGTTGTAACAGAATAGTTTTATACTATCTAATAAGTTTCAAATTGCTTCAATATTTAATGCCTTAAAAAAAATTCGTTAAACATTTTACTTGGTACCGCTTGCTCCGGCGTATGTTTTTAAAATTTCGTAGTACGGGTGGTACAGGGTAAAATTTCGACGAAATTACCACGCAAAGTGTTTTTTGGCTTACAGAGCCTTATTTATTGCTAGGAAAATCAGGTATAGTCGATCTCATTGTCTTTTTATTTTCTAATACAAAAGAATTTCTGTACCTTATTTGTCTATTGGTTATTTTAACTTACTAGTACTTAGGGTTTACCAGTACTGCAATGTTTTTGAATTTGTAGTACGGTGGTTTCTAGGTATTGGATTTACTGTATTAAACTACAAAAAAGGATACGAAGAATAGAATTTTATCAATAAACTTAAAAGTTACCAAAACAGTTTGATGATTTGATAACGATTTTTTATAACATTCTTTTCGTTGCTTCATTTTATTTTTTGGTTAAATTTTTACTCGGTATCGCTTGTTACTGCGTCTATTTTATAAAATTTCGTAGTACGAGTCATACTGGGTAAAAATTTGTCGCAAGGGTTAAACGCATTTTTCAGCTTGTTGGTTGTATTGTTGTGGATGTTCTATACACACTTGGACAATTTGTATGTGTTTTGTAAGTACCTAGTAGTTTACCAGTTCTACATTATTTTTGAATTTGTAGTACGGTGATTCCTAGGTACAGACTCTATAAAAAACAAGAACATGTAATCTTAACTGCTACTTCAGTAGCGACATTAAAGCTCAGGGTCCTAATAGGATCTATATTATACTAGCATGTACTTTTGTCTATTTTTAACCAATCTGTGCAAATTTGATACATTTTAAAAGTTTTTCACTTTTAGCTGATCCAGCAAATCCTACTAGGTGTATTTTGAATTTTTGAAGTTATACTTCTATTCGTACACCCGGTAGAAAAAGATTGTGTAGAGTTAAATGGGAAAAATCATTACATATGTAATGGTGTGAGTAAGAGAGAGACAGAAACACCTATAAGGTATATTGGTCGGTAAAAACAAAGATAAAATATATACCACATGTTATTAGTCATAACTATAAGTCCTTTGAAAACCGTTTAAACGTTCAGTACATTAAAAAGGGATAGATATACAAAAAACAGTCTGGACTAATGTATGAATATCATAGTAACGGACCACATGATTATTTGACAGATTATTTTATAAATCTGTCACGTAAGTATACATATAAAGTTACGCATTTTATATTAATAATATTCAGTAATAAGTATTGTATTGTAGTCTAAAATATCGTCACATGGTTGCAGTATATTTTGCTCCATGCTTTTAAGGTTGTTGGATACATAAACAGAGTTTTTACCAATAGTGGAGGAAATAAAGCACCAAAACCTCCGAATTTTGTAACGTAAGATTCGAAAAGTACATTCAGACAATAGAGAGAAAACTTACAACTCGGTAAGTATTGCTGAAAATGGGTTCAATTTATATATATAGTTTTTGGAGTCGCTGAACACTAATATCACGATTCCAAAAGTCTCCGCGGCACTTGGTGTCTAGGGTATTTACCTCTTCTCCTGGAGTTTTATGTAAATTCTGTACGAAATCAGTGCACACTTGGTAGTCGGTGGTTTTTTTGAGTCGCTAAATACGATTATAATAATAGCGATGGTGTTCGAAACACCTGGTGCTTAAGACGGACCTCGTCTCCAGGAATTTTATGCAAATTCGATACAAAAAGAGTGTGCACACGGTACTAGGAGGTTTTTGGAGTCGCTTACCACGAATATCATATAGAAGTATAACTTCTGCCGGCAGTCCCACTGACTGCCACACTAGTTTTTTTTGTTGTATTTATTGTTTTATACATTTTTTTTTCGAATTAATTTTTA